>JARYTB010000006.1:610783-949086 GCA_031081865.1 Schwanniomyces occidentalis var. occidentalis
ACTCCAGCTGTCACCACTGCAACCATTGATGGTACTATTACTTCTTACACCACCTACTGCCCAATTTCTTCAACTGCTACTGAAACTTTAGAATCTACTAAGATCATTACCATTACTTCATGTTCTGATAACAAATGTACTCCTACCGCTGTTCCAGCCACTCCAGCTGTCACCACTGCAACCATTGATGGTACTATTACTTCTTACACCACCTACTGCCCAATTTCTTCAACTGCCACTGAAACCTTAAAATCCACTAAGATTATTACCATTACTTCATGTTCAGCTGACAAATGTGCCCCTACTACCGTCCCAGCTACTGAAGGTTTAACCACGGAAACTATTGAAGGTGCTGTTACTACCTACACCACCTGGTGTCCAGTTTCTTCAACTAAAGCTGCAACTGAAGCTGCTACTTCAACTAAAGCTGCAACTGAAGCTGCTACTGCAACTAAAGCTGCCCCAACTGTTGAAACCTTATCAACCTCTACTGTTGCTCCAGGTGCTACTTCATCTACAGCTGCTATTTCAACCTACGAAGGTTCAGCTTCTTCCTTAGGTAAATCATTATTTGCTTTAGCTTTAATCCCATTGGCTTACTTGATATAAGCTGTTTAGTGACCTAAAAATACCACATTTATTTTTTCAGTGTATTTTTTTGGTTTGATTATCTTTGGTTTATTCCAAATTTCTGTATTTTAATAAAGGGTGCTGTTCTAGTTACTAGTTCTTTTGCTCATTTTTCGGTTTCATTATTTTATTTGGTTTTCTTTCAACCAATAAGTTAGTATTTTAATGGTTAATAAATTTTTCATTTCTAGTAAGGCTCTCGTCTTCAAATTTTCTTTTCAGGTCTTTTACCTAAATGACTGTTTATAATAGATTTTCTTGATATCCTAAGTATTTAATGACATAGTTCGGTAATGATATTCTTGTCGTCTTTTGTTTGACGATATTTTTTCGCAACCACGTTTCTTATTCGTTTAGCCTGTTTTTTCATCATTACTACGTCTACCGTTAATAAACTCAAATATTTCAGTCTAGAAACTCACCGCAGCTATATTGACCTGACATTATTACCCGATCAACGCGTGAATTTTGCGTATTTTTATAAACTCGTTAAAATATAGTCGTCTATCTTGTTAATTTCCATTGTTCCAATCGCGTCGTTAGTGATGTTACAGCTAAGAATTCTTAGCTCAATAAATAATCTAATACAAAATCCAAAACTTTTTACTTTTTAATTATCCGGAAGTATGAAAACGTAAAAAGTTTTGGATTTATTTATTTATTTTTTTTATAATTATTATTTACTTTCCATTTAGACGATGAACAAACAGTTAATGTTGATCTTGTGATTGTTGGGCTGTGACATCAGTCTCATATATGTATATATATCTAGGTCTCTACAATACTAATGTTCTCTTGTATTTCAGTTTCTTTACTCAATCAAAGTCCAACTCTCTTGCATTCGTTTCTAGTACATTGATTTCTAAAAGCTATGGTTAAATTAAATTCCTTATTAACTTTCTCAGTTTTAGCAGCTTCAATTAACGCATACGCTATTTCTGAAGTCGCAGGTAACGGGACTGTTACTTCTACAGTTGAGTCAACCACATCAGTTACTATTACCCATTGTTCAGATAACAAATGTTCGGTAACTGCTGTCCCAGGCAAGAACACAGTGGCTACCGTAATTATTAACGATGTTGAATCAGTTTACACTACAGTGCCCAATATTCGAAGAGAACTCAACCACTGTTGCATCAGTTGAAACTTCTTCACCAGAACTCACTACTAAATTAACCACTGTTACTGTTAATAATGTGGGATCTATTTTCACTACTATCTGTCCATTGATTAAAGTGCAATCATCATCCACTGCTGCTAACCCAATCACCGAGACTTCAGCTTCTACCCCAACTACTGAAACTCCAGTTGCACCAGTCGTCACTTCTGCACCAGCTACTTTAGAATCCATCACTGAATTCAGATCTCAATACGTTACTTTGACCACTTGTAATGGTAACAAATGCTCTGTTTCCATCGTTCCAGGTACCGAATCTTTAACAACAGTTACTATTGGAGGCATCGAGAGGGCTTACACTACTATTTGCCCTGTTACTGAATCCAAATCATCTACACCAGCCGCTGTTGCTTCCTCTGTACCAGTTCCAGCACCTGCTTCATACGGTAGCAACACTATTCATGCTTCCCCAGTCGCTAATAATACAATTCCAATTCAGCCAACTAGTTTAGCGATCGTTTCAGCTGCTTCTTCTAGTGCTCCAGTAAAATCATCTGACATTGCTTCTGAAGTTATCAAATTTGTTTATTCAACTTTGACTTCTTCATCAGCTGCACCAACTTTCACTCCAGCTGGTAATGCTACAATTTCGACTTATGAAGATTCTGCTAATGTCTTAGGTAAATCTGTGTATGCCTTAGCTTTGATTCCATTAGTTTATTTAATTTAACATTAGCTGAATTTTAAATATTCCGCTATTATCATCGTGATTAATAGATTCATTTCTTCCTATATTTTTAATTGGAAGTTAGCCATTCCGTTGTGATATTTCAATAGTATATATATTTCTAATTTAGAAAGATAAATTTTCATTAGTATTTCTACAAGTTAATTATTCTTTTAGATCTTAATCTGCCTTTTCATACTGAGCCAAGGGCTATCAAATATTGATTCAATTTCTCAACACTTTTTCATTCAAAGTTCTGAGTTTTGTTAGGATTCTTCCAACTGATTTAATATCTTATTGCACCATCTATTTTACATTATACGCCTTCGCATTTTTTCCGTTCATTTCTTCAAGTACATACCCTACATTTTTGTATAGTATAGGTACGTGATTCTTTGTAATTTCTACCAAATTTCCAATTATTATCGGACATTTCAGCGTAGATTTAAGTCTACCCCACAATCAAAAGTTCAGGTAATTTTTTATAAGTAAATCAACCCTTTTACAAAATATAAAGCTCTGATAAGTAGTTATTTTAATATTTAGTTTAAAAAACAAAAATTGAAACCTTAAAATAGAAAAAATGAACTCCAAGTTACTATTCAAAGTATAGCCTATAACATCATATATGTATATCTCTTTAATAAAGATGCCCAACTGAACAACGTTCAAATATACTTCAGTAAATATTGTTTTCTTCTGGTAAGATAACAACTAGACTATTTAAAGTTTAGTTGATTAAAAATAAATAAAACAGATCATGAGTGATAAAGTACTCGGGATATATATTTTTGTATATGTACTCTAACTAAATAAGCGACTTTAGGTTTTGTAAGTTCCGAAGCTATCCATATGCAGCTGAGGAATTAGCCATAAGTCATATTTCTCCAAAATATGACTGTTTATGTGCTATGATTTGGTTGTAACAAATAAATGGCTGTCAAGTCAATGTGTGGAAAAGATAAGAATTATATTATATTATAAATATGATATATCCGTTTTCTACGCCATAAGAAGAACAAGCGGTTTTAGCTCAGTTGGGAGAGCGTCAGACTGAAGTCAATTTCAGTCACAGTTAATCTGAAGGTCCTGCGTTCGATCCGCAGAAATCGCATTTGTTTTTTCTATTATTTCTTTTTATGTGGAGAATCGTAAATTTACATTATCTTTGAGCTAATACTACTGTTTCATTTAATACAGTATAGAATTAATGGAATATATTATAATATACAAGGAGTGGCTCTATAAAGGTGACGAAATTAGGAATAATATTTTAAGGTTTGTATCTTCAATTTTTTAAAAAATTATCGTTCAATAATTGATCAACATTAAACCTATCAGTTGGATCCCATTTAAAGATCCCATTTAAAAAGTTGATAAATGATTTAATCTTCACTTGGGATGTTTCAAATTTATTTAATTTTAAACAGAACTCTAAGTTTCTTGAACTTAATTTAAATTGTCTTTTTAAACCAGAGTTACTAGCATTTGAAATTCTATAATTTAAGAATTGTAAATTAATTTTACCATTTAAATCAAATAATGTATATAATAAAGTCTTTTTGATTGATTTTTCGTCGATTTTGGATTGTGATTGGTTAATGGGGTTTTCAAATGTTAAATTGTTAGTTGTTTTTCTAAGACTTGATAATAGTCTCTTTCTAAAATTTGAAATTAATGAGCTACTTGGTGCTCCAAATAGCTCTAAAATCAATCCAATCTGTTCTAGCTCATTCTTACCGGGTAATAAAGGCGCACCCATATATAATTCTGTTATAGCACAACCAAACGACCATATATCTATTTTTTTGTCATATTTTGCTCCAATTATGACTTCGGGAGATCTATAAAATCTTGATTGGATGTATGTATATGAAATCTCATTTTCGAAACATGAGGAACCAAAATCAATAATTTTGATAATTAGCTGCTGATCTTCAATTGGTGTGAAAGAATTAAAATCCGATGGTAGCTTTACCATGATATTTTCAGGTTTTATGTCGCAGTGAATCATATTATTATCATGAATAAATTTTAAACCGTTCAAAATCTTCATACTGAACATTTTTAATAAGTCCAATGATAACCCTTTAAAATCAACTAACTCCAACAATGAATATAAGTTTAATGATAATAATTCTGTAACAATACACATATGACCTCTAAAATGGAAATGATCAAAATAATTTAGAACAGTTGATTTATTATTTACATTTTCATTTAAAAATTTTAACATCTTGATCTCATAAACTGCTTGTAATGACCAATTCAAATCATTTTTAATAATTTTAATAGCAACTGTTTTGTTTTGGTTTTGGGAATTAACGGATTTATGGTCTTTGCATTTTACAACATTACCAAATGATCCATTACCTAAAATTTCTTCTATTTCGTATCTAAAATTAATATGATCATGAAGGACTATAATGTAATTGCCGTTTTTATCATCAAATCCAAAATTATCACTGAAATTTCTAACATCAATCGACTTGTTGGTGTTTGGTTTGTTTGATATAAAGTATAAGTCTTTCTTGCGTAAAATCTCGCCTCTTTCATAGATATTTAGGGAATTATTTGGCGATTTTTTACCATTAATGATCTCATGCGGTTCCAATGGTTGGTGGCTCTTAAAATTATCTGAGCTGGCATCATTTTGAAACAAGTTTGGATCCTTTTTATACAAAATTTTATATAATTCAAATAAATTATTAATCTTGCTAGGAATTTCATTTAGTTTCGATTTGGTTGTGGCTCTAATTTTTTTCAACTGTTGCAGCTGTTGCTTCATTTGTTGTTGATCCATTCTTTGTTGGAAACTTATTTGTTGCTTATACGAATTGTTATACAATCGATTATACACATCATCTTTCATTGCTGGTTGGGAAACATGCCTTGATTTTACTTTTGTGGGAGACTCTATATCTGAATCGATTGAATTCGTTGGTGATGATAGATAACGATCAAAATCTAGCTTTTTATCAACTCTATTGGAATTCAAGTTAGTTATATCTGATGGTTGTGAGCTAGGCAATGTTGATGACGAAGCAATCCGCCTACATCTCAACGATTGATTTAAATGACGGGAATAATCTAGCCTCTTCTTTGTTAATGAACTAATCCTTGTCTGTATGATATCTGGTGAAGCTGTATTCGGTTTTGGGTTGAATGGATTGGAATTCTTCTTTTGCAACGATGAAGACGTTTCCTTCATGAACGAGAACTGGTAATTTGAGGGAGTCTTTGTACGGGTTGACTTCTCAGACATTGGGCAACTCAGGATTCTTTTCTCAGGTGCCTGCTTCACCGTCGACAATGACCTCAAATTGGAGTTGATTCGATGTGGTGTTTTTGGAACACTGCCTGTAGCTGAAACGTTTCTAGTACCCACATTTCTTGTTTCTCTTGTCTCTGCCCTTTTAGCTGTTGATAAAATGGGAAAAGATGGTGTTGTCACGTTTGAATAACTACTTGGATATAAATTGTTTGGATATGCTTTCTTTTTAGTTTGACTGCATCTTTTTGTTTCTGGCGGCTCTTCCAACTTCAAATTAGGTTTGTTTATATTTATTTTAGAAAATCTATCTTCAAAGTTAAATGCTATATTCTCTGAAGGCATAATCTTGTCCTTTAAGAAAGAGTCTATAGCCTATCATATGGCGGCTATTCTTCAGTATACTCTTCCTCCTTGCTTGTATGGTTTATTAGTGTTGATAAATTGGTAAAGGTACTACTTTTGTTTATAGTAAAAGCTCCTCATGTATTTTGAACTACGTCTGGCCCATCTGAACAATTGGTTGTAAAACTAGCTACCTATACCTGAACAACAGTATACAACAATATGAATAACCAAGATATCTCCGATCCCTCTTCTTATAACAAACGTGATCTATTATTGTTAGCGCAGCTATTACACATAAATGGATTAATTGAACCCGATTCTGTCAACGTTAATGAAGACAAATTAGATAACATTATACAGCAATGGTTCAACCATAAGAGTCTTAAATTGTCTAAACAATTAGGTCAGTTAAATCTAGAAAAAATTCCTAGCAGGGCACAAATAATAGAGTTGTACAATAATTTATTGAAACACTATGACAGTAAAAATACTACAGAGCTAGCCAACACTCTCTACTATGGACGAATTGAAGAATTGGAAAATATAATTGATAGCCAAAGGAACGAGTTTAGGGATATGTTACAATCTTCTTAGTGCCTGTCGCATGTGTGTTGAGCTGGGAGTGTTGGTAAATATACTAAGTCGTTGATACCTCGGTTAAATTTTGGCTTATGTAAGGGAGGATCCCCACTTTTTACATATTGATCTCTTACCTAACACATGAACATGTAAGGACAGCGTTTAGTGTTTGGAAGTTCATCTTCTTTTCATAAGGATATCTAATAGGGATTGATATAGAGGGTAATGTCAAGACCTAACCGTCCACCAAGCTCACTTGTGTTGCTGGTGCTTAAGGTCTATAAAAGTAACAGATCATTATTTTTAAATGCCTCTTACATTATTTTAATTACCGCAGCCTTCTCGGGCGCCACTAGCACAAGCCAAAAGAAATCAAGTAAAGAATATGAGTTGGATAAGCAAAAGAAGAAGTCACCTAAGCTAACAAAGGAATCTTTCAAAAGGTTGCTTAGATCTGCGATTCCATCGTACAGGGATGGTACTATTGTGTATTTAATTTTCCATTTAGGATTATTGGTGGCAAGAGCGTTCTTAACGATTAAAGTTGCAAATTTGGATGGTAAGTTAGTTGGAGCATTAGTTAGCAAGAGGTTGAAGAGGTTTGGTAAATTATTAGCGTTCTGGATGTTTCTAGGATTGCCAGCGTCTATAGTGAATGCGCTATTAAATTGGACCAAGAGTAAATTTCGTCAGGGATTGAGAACAAATATGACTAATAGTATAATGGAGGACTATTTACCTGACTCCTTAGATGCTAATTTTTATTCGTTGATCCAGTTGTCGGGTGGCAAAATTAGGGATCCAGATCAAAGGATATCAACAGACGTTGCAAGATTGGCTTCTGCTTTAGCAAGTTTACCAGGACAGTTGTTAAAGCCAACGCTAGATTTATTGTTGTGTGCAAGGGAGTTAGGTAAGAGCGGAGTTGGTAGTGGTGAAGGTACATTGGCTTTGGGATTATTGGCGCATTTTTCAACTACAATTTTGAGATTTTTTTCGCCTCCCTTTGCAAAATTAGCAGCTGAGAGGGCCAATCTAGAAGGCCAATTAAGGTCAGCTCACTCAAAAATTGTTACGAATAATGAGGAAATTGCGTTCTTAGGAGGTCATCCTCGTGAATTGGACTATATTGATTATTGTTATTACCAATTAGAAAGGTTCCTAAAAATGGAGTACTGGAAAAAGGCAATCCATGAAATTGCACAAACTTTTATTGTTAAATATTTTTGGGGTGCTGCTGGTCTAGTACTCTGTTCCGCGCCTGTATTTATTAATAAATACTTGGGCAATCAACCTGATCCTTCAGCTGCCGGTGACTTCATAACTAATAGAAGATTACTCTTAAGTGCATCAGATTCGTTGGATAGGTTAATTTATTCAAGAAGGTATCTTTTACAAGTTGTCGGTCACGCCACCAGAGTTTCTGATTTCCAAGATATTTTGTTTAATATTAGGCAATCAAAGTTAAAGCCTGAAGCTGGAAATATAAAATATGGTGATGAGATTACTTTTAAGAATGTCAAATTAGTTACTCCTGCTGATGTTACCTTAATTGAACGGTTGAATTTCAGTATCAAACATGGTCAACATTTATTAATTGCTGGTCCAAATGGTTCTGGTAAATCATCTATATTTAGAATGTTGGGTCAATTATGGCCATGTAAGGATGGTGAAATTATAATTCCAACTTCGGATAATATGTTTTATTTACCTCAAAGGGCTTATTTATGTAAGGGTACATTAAGGGAACAAATTATTTATCCTCATACAGTCGAGCAGTATAAAACCAATAAAATTGGTAAAACTGATAAAGATTTACTCGAAATAATGAAAATTTTAAAGTTGGATGAATTATTAATCGGAGATAAGCCATGGGATCAGATCAGAAATTGGTCAGAAGAGTTATCAATTGGGGCTCAGCAAAGGTTAGCAATGGCAAGGTTATATTACCATCAACCAAAGTTTGCGGTCTTAGATGAATGTACTTCTGCTGTATCTCCATCAATGGAACAATTTATGTACAAACATGCTCAAGGTTTGGGAATTTCATTATTGTCAGTTGCCCATAGGCCAGCGTTATGGCATTTCCATAACTATCTATTAAAATTCGATGGTAAAGGAGGCTATTTTTTCGGTAAATTAGATGCTGCTAAAAGGTTAAAGTTCGAAGAAGAAAGATTAGCTTTAGAGAAGAATTTAAGAGATGTTCCTGATTTAAGAGAAAGATTAGTTGAATTGAAGAAAGTCTCGAATGCTCAACACTTGAGATACCAAAGTAGTCATAAAAACTTAGTTGAGTTAGGCAATGTTTAATATATCTATATATGTATAATAATTTTTTGAAATTTCAAAATATAACGATTTCATGATTTTTAAATTTTATCCGCGATGGCTGTAAAAAGTAGGATTGCCAATTTGTTAATTTACAGCAAAACAATCATCATTTAAGTAGGATATAGTCTCACATATCTAAATAACATGAGCTCACAGTTCCAATCAAACGAAGTGTTTGATGACGATGAAAACCATGTTGAAAATAAAATAGAGACTAGGTTATCGAATGAACGAAACTTGACTGGAAACATCAATTCACATATCGAGTTGTCAAATAAATCGACGTTATCAAGCAAGGTGAATTCGACATTATCTGATAAGTCTGATTTATCAATTATGAAGCTGTTAGATGAATCACAAATTGAATCATACACATCAGCAGAAGCAGAACAACAAGAAGAAGCGGAGACAATTAATCAAATAATGAGATTTTTACAATCTAATAATTTTGAAATGGAGGAACACGATGATGAAATTGAAAAGATTGGTCAATTTAGGGAATTCAATAAATCTTCAATAAATCAAATTAACAATTTAAAAACAACCAATATTTTAAACCCGCTACCTAACTTTAATTGGAACGCTTTGGAAGAATGCTATTCATTCATATTTAATGATTATATCTCAAACATAGAAATGATTAATAATGAGTTGGAACAATGTATTAGAGTAAGTGAAGTATAACGAAGGATTAAAAGAAATAATAACAATAATCCACATACTAATTATGTATTTTATTTAGGAAAGAAGAGCATGGCAAGAAATTTATTTTAATCTTGATCGTGAACGAAGTATTTCAAGGTATGTACAAATATTAATAGAATTATGATCACATTATTAACTCCATCAGAATTAATAAGTCTGAAAGATGGATTAGTGCAAAAGAGCTTCAATTGACTGAAATGAAGATGGATTTGAAAGATTCAATTAGCCTAATTAAGAATGAATTTAATAAATTTAAATCACTTACAGATGATAATAATTGATCATCTTCTATATTATACTTTTTACCTATTTATTTTGCTAGATCATATTATCTAAATTAATATTGAATATCGTTCAGATAAATGTTGATGTTTTTATTAAGAAATCGCGGTAGGTTGTATTGATGAAAAAAAATTTAAACTTCGTTCTCTTATATGATACTAATGAAACTGCTATGAATCATGCTACCGTTTCAGATTTTAAGATACCAGACAAATAAGCTACTAAATAATTATACTTTAATATGCTCCATACGATCAGTAAGCACCCTTGATCCGGAAAAACCTCCTTTTCTAATGATTGCGTCAATTGGTAATCCAGAACCAGACTTCAAAGGTACAAGGCATAATGTTGGCCATTGGTTTTTAGATGAGTTAGTCAGTAATTATTGGGGAGATTTCAAGCCATTTTCGAATCATAAAAATCTACCAAATGGCATTTATAGTACATCCCCTATTTACCCACATGTATTTCTTTTTAAATCAGTTTATTCACTTATGAACTTGCAGGGAACCCCAATTTCTAAAACCTGGCTTAAAATCAAAGAAATAAAACAACAGACTAATTCGCCTGCATTAGTCGTAGTACATGACGAACTACAAATTCCGTTAGGTAAGTTTCAAATAAGAAGACAAAATACAAGTGCAAGAGGGCATAATGGATTGAGGTCAATCAACAATTTGATGGGAATGGGTTATACGAAAATTTGTATTGGAATTGGGAAACCAAACCATAAGGATATCTCTAAATATGTTCTTTCAAAGTTTAAGAATAATGAAAAAGAAACCCTAATTTACGACGTATTTCCCAAGATTGTTGCAAAACTAGAAGAAATGAAAGAAGGCAAATATATTTACGATGTTTATGAGCCTCTTAATGATACTAAATAATATAATAGATAGATATAATACATGTATAGAGTAGCTAGTTTAATGAATGGCTGAAAATCACTAGACAGAGGAAAATTTTCCGAATACTAGAGATGGCGAAACCTTGTACATGCAATAACCTGTAACACCAATCATGACAGTGGAACCTAATGAATGATATTACAAATTGTTATAATTACTGTAAATTTTACTATATGAAAATTTCTCTTAGTCAGTCACTTACATTTCACTTTTTTCTATAAAGAGCGAGATAAGGATTTTCTTCGTTTAGTTGGTTTGCTTAATCATTTATTTATCAACTCAAGACAGTAAGCTAAACTATAATCCACTAAATAGGGTAATCATATGTATAAAGCATAATAAAATTAATATATATTAACCAGTTATGGAATACACATTAAATTTAACTGCTGAAAGATCAGTAGTTAGAGAATCATTAAAAGGTATGTATCTGCATGATGTGCAATTGATAGTCAATCAAAATCATATGAAGCTAAAGCATAGTAACTGACATCTTAGGTGTGATATGGACAATTTTTTTCCATAGACTATTTGGCCCAATAACGCCCACTACAAACGAATTCCTTGATGTAACGTATCCAATGGCAAGCAATCTACCTGATTTAGATTCGTTAATAGATGAAAAAATAAACAAGTTGATAAAGAATGAGTTTAGTTCACCTAATACAGAGAAGACTGGGCATGTTATAATTCAATTTCTAGATAAGAAAGTTACGAAGTCTAAAAAGAAAACTGGCTGGTTTGGTCAAGGTAAAGTGGATAACTCCGAAGATCTAAAATTATGGGAGTCATGGATTATAGTAGTAAAATGCCTACCGATACCAAATGAGGGACCTCCATCTTCGTCGTCATCTTCTTCTAATAAAAATCTTGAAAAGCAAGGTAATAACAACATAGACGTGTCGATTGAGAGCTTTGAGAGTAATTTACATAAAATTATAAATATAGTTGATACACATAAAGATCACATACCTCCAATAACATCGTTAGAAAGCTCACCGTTCCCTTATACAATTGATGTTGAAAAAAAAGCCACCGATATGAGTTATACTACGTCAAACGAGGAAAGCTGGGGTACATATATCAAGAAAATGTTAGATTAATAGTATATATAAACTACTATTTAAATAAGCTATCATATAGCGCAACAATATTCTTTTCTTTTCTAATATAAATATGACAAAAGATTATATCAATCGCCTTATAAGTTGGCATTATACATCCCTTCTTCTCCTCTGACTAATATACATTCGTCTTGGTAAACAACCTTGTCGAACAACCCAATTTTTTTAGCAACTTCCAACACCTTTTGATCATAACTGCCCGGTTGAAACCATAGTCCTTTAACTATGTCCTTGTATCCATATATACTTGCAATCTCCTCCAAAGTGATTGATGTAATGTTCGGTGGGGTTAAGAACGAAATACTTAAACCATCCTTGTTTGACAACTTATACTCTTTCAAATCTTGCCTATTTTTCAAAGGCTCGAGAATTTCTTTGATTGAAGGAACAACAGGCTGTCCTAATATTTCTGGTGTCTTCGGATTAACTGGAATAACTGGCAAGTCGTGATTTAAATACCATAGTAAGATCTTGAAACCAAACTTAGATGGATTGTTAGAAGCTCCTGTTACAACATATTGCCTCGATAACCCAAAAAATGATTTAATTTTGGCTTTCATTGACATGATGAACTTATTTATGACTTGTATAACTTATCTTACCTTATAATATCTTAATTCTACTATAAAACAATATCATAAGTCTTCATCAGTATGGAAATATGGGGATATATAACATAACATGTAAAACAGCTAGGTTCCTTTAATTTTGCAGGTTAGTTATATCGTAAAAAATCTATGGTAGCCATCGATAATAATAAGAAGTTACCGATAGAACTAGACCATAGGTCCATAGACCCTTACAAGCTCCTCTAGGAATGGTTAAGGAAAAGAGAACGAAGCCATGCTCAAATTGTAAGAAGTCGAAAGTTAAATGTATATATACAAACTCGTTGCCGTGTGAAAGATGCATTAGGAATGGACAAGCAGTGAACTGCCAATTTGTTCCAAAGTTACCGTCATTAAAGTTACCCCTGATTAGTCCACAACTTAGTAACTCTTCAGTTCATAAGCAAGGCTCGAGTGACATAGCATTGCCGCCATTACAACCGATATCTGGAGGTAGTAGTCAACAGATCCAACAACTGCAGGCTCCAAGGATTCCAGCTACAAGTTCATCATATTTGGTTCAATCGCAAGACACGAATGATTCACACTGGAAAAGTCAGATTGAGAGTAGAATCAACACGTTTGATAGCAAATTGAATGATTTGGTTGATATTTTGAAGACCAACCAGCGATTTATGATGGAAAATCACCAGACGTACAGTCAATTTTCACCGGCAAATGTAATGCAGAACAACGGCTTCGGTTACTTTAATCCACGTCTGCAGCCACCTCAGGGCTATAGCAGCCATCCTTCATCAAGGTCATATTCGCCAGTTTCGTCACATACTCATCAAGACTATCGGAATTTTGCTCCACAACCATTGCCTCAACAATTAACACCACAAGTTTCCATAAAGAGAAAGTTTATGGAAGAAAAAAATTCCCAGAACCACGCCCACCACCAACATCAGCAATATCAACAATACCAAGAACAGCATTTCCATAAAAAACAGAAAATAAAGGAATCATCAGAAAATCCAGTATCTGAGCTAAATGATAAGTATCCGGAAGACTTCCGTGATGGTTTTTTAAATAAATTACAAGCCTACGAACTATTTAATTTTTTCGATGCTAATATATCTCCTCAGTTGTTTGGATTTGAAATTTCAAAGTTTTCTGTTGACTTAATATGGGAGTCGTCACCAATTTTGATATGTGCCATTTGTACTATTGCTTCAATTCATCATCCGAATGAAACATTATCAAAAAAGTCGACACAATTGCAAAAATATTTACATCAGCTATGTGGCAATTTATTATACAAAGGTAAGCCTTGTAATGAGGTCGATGGTTTTAATGCCATAGTCGCTTTAATATTATGTAGTTTTTGGTTATCAGATTCTCAAATGTTTACTGGTCTAGCATTACACTTAGCCAAAGATATTGGATTGAATTCATCACAGGCGAGTGCAAGAAATAAAAATGGTTTGAGTGAGAAAGATAGATTAAAATTATGGTATTTATTGTATGTTTTGGATGGTCAACAAAGTTTAACATTTAATAGGCAACCATTAGTTAATTCTCAGGAGTACTCCTTAAAACATAGTAGAGAAATTTTATTAACTGAAGATAAAAAGAGTTTAACTTTGGGATTAAGACATACTCAACAATTAGAAAATGGAAATGATCCAATCATAGTTAAAACTAATAGTGAGTTAGCTTTAAGTGTATCAGATCAAGAAGAGATAGAAAGAAGACAGAGATTCACTGATATGCGGCTAGTTTCACAGGTTGAATATAACCAAGCATTAAATGAAGCATTCAGAGGTAATGCATGGGATTTGTTAGTACCCTCTTCATTTGGTATTCCATCGAAAAGTAACTTAGAATTAGATAAATGGATGGTTTCATGGACAGTTTTATTGTCCCCTGGCAGCAATGGGACCGTATGGTCGTCAAAATCTACTCTAATCTACTATAATTTTGCTAAAATGCATATTAATTCAAGTGCAGTGAGGCATTTGGAAGTCAATGCGGGTGATGAAAAAAACATGTTACCGAAGTGGAATAATAATATTAATTCGCCCAAGTTACCGTATAAAAATGCTCAACAAATTAACGAAGAAGAAAGCGACACTGAAGACTCTTCCTCTGATGATGATGAATTTATTTCAAATAAGGAATTATTAACAGAGGATGAAACTATAGTCAGTGCAAATATAGCTGTAAATGCAGCACAAACTGTCTTAAATTTAGTACTCAATGATAATGATATTTTAGATAACTTAAAGTATGTCCCAGTTCACATCCATATAATGTTGTATTATGCAGCATTATTATTGATTAACCCACAATTAGAATCAAATAATAGGTCCATTAAACTTAAGCCTGAGGAAAAGTATAATAAAATTATAGCAAATCTAAAAATTGTTAAAAATTTACAAAAAAAGATTTATTTAAACTTACCAACTGATAAGAGCTTTGGTAATAGATTAATAAGAAGCTTAGATGAAGCTATACAAGAAAAATTAATTAAACTTAAAAATGACCTTAACGATCCGTTAAACGAATTCGACAAACAACTTAAAGATGATCTAAATAAACAATTAAGTTTAATTGCTGAAGTGCAATTATCTGATAATATTAAGGAGATAATGGATGTCCTTAATGATTCAAGTAGTAGAGGTTCTAGTCCTGGTCCTGAAAGGATTTCAGCATGGCCCGGTTCAAATCATGGTCATCCTTAATTTACTGTATATTATTATGTATTTTCAATAGAAGAGTACTGAAGAATTTTTTTAGCTGCGAAAACCACAAATAGATGTTTTTAAGCATTGATTACCCTATACAAATTAATCATTTAGCCGCTATAATCGTATTCTTTTATTAATTAACTGAAAGCATTAAATGGTGTCTGAGTCATCTTCATTAAATATAAATCAATTAACTTCATTAGTTTCAAAACAGTTGAAAGTTGCGGATGAAAAGTTTAAATCATCAACTAAGGAGCATTTTGACTGGAACAATATCAGGAGGACCCCACAATTTCTAAAACAAAAAGCCAAGCTAGGCTCATATACAGTCGATGAAGAATTTGATGAATTACATGATAATTTGTTATTTATCGAAAGAAGACTTCAATCTCTAAACAAGTATAGTCATGTGTTTGTTAACAATAATTTAGCAATATTGACAATTTGTAAGAACATCGGATTATTAATTAAAGAATTATTTGATCCTTATAATAGCTTGCCAAAATCAATTAAGGAGCAATTAAGTAATCACTTTAATAAATCCCCAGATGGGTCAATATTCCTGAGCAAATCGACCCAATTAATATTTGAAGAAGAATATAGATTATGGGAAGACGCTGAATCATACATTGAATGTATCAAGAATATTGAACCAGCTATTAAAAGTGAACTAGAATTGTTGGCAAATACAGTTGAGATAAAAATTGGAGAGATCTTAAAGGTTATTAAAAGTATCAAGAAGAATATCAAATTAAGATCATATGCACTAATGGATTACGATAAAGTATTTAATAATCATGAAAACTTAATAATTAAACAAAAAAATAATGAATTAACTATAAAACAAAGTCAACAATTATACAATCTTGAGAGAAAGCTTGAAGAAAATAAATTAAGTTATGACAATATTAATGAAATTTTGAAGAAAGAATTACCATATTTTTTTAAATTAATTGACTTAACATTAGAGCCAATTCAAATCATGATTTATTATGTTCAGTTAATGGTTTCGTACCAAGTTAATACGAATTTATTATCAATTACAGAAATCTTCAATATTAAACTTGAAGATTTGAAAACTTATGGTTTCAATGAAAACCTTATAAAACTATTTAACATGAAGAATAAATCGGCTTCGGATTTAATTAATGAATTGTCAATAGTTAATTTTCGTGAAAATTTTTTAAAGAATTTGACATCAAATGAAAAGTTGACTGATAATGACTCTAATTTTATTGATAACTATGATCCAAAGTTTAAATATTGTCAAGCAATTTTCAATTATAAGGGCGAAGTAGATGGCGATATTTCAATTAAACAGGGTGATATTATTAAAATTATTAAAAAGAATGGTAACTGGTGGAAAGGTGAATTGGATGGAGAAGTTGGATTGTTTCCAAGCAACTATGTTAAAGAAATAAATTGATATCCAAAATGTTAATTGTCTATGTATGCCTATTTAGTAAATTATTAATCCAAAAAAAATTAAATGATTTTCAATATTCGTTACTTTCTATATCACTCCTAATTTTTAATTCCCATTTTCTGGCACATTTACCACTACAAAACTCTCTTCTGATTGGAACATCTTTATTTTGTAAAATATCCCACCATTCAAATGCCTCAGCAATTGGCTCAACAACGACGTTATCACATTCACTACATGTTTCCTCATATTGACCTCGTGTTATTGATTTAATTATTAGATTATGGTACATTTTAGGAGTGAATTTCTTCCAATGTTTAGTTTCTTGATACGAAATATCGTATTTTGCAATTTTATCCAAACATTTAACTTTTAATGAAGGTATGGAACTTGGAGGAAATTCATTTAAATATTTTAATATTGATATGAATTTCTTTTGTTTAGCTATATTGAATGTTGAAGTTGCTATTGGAATCGCGTCTTCTGGAACCTTGATAAAAGGGTTTGGGCCAGCTCTAAATGTCTGCAAGTTTGGTAAATCTAATATTTGTGGTGGTAGATATTGCAATCTGTTCGTACCTAAAGATAAATCAGTTAGATTTTTTAACTTTTTTATCAATGGTGGGATTTTAGTTAATTTATTTTGTCGTAAACCCAATACGTTCAATTTTGTGAATTTAAATAACGACGGAGGTAATTCTTTTAGTCTGTTGTTGGTTAAATATAACTGGTATGATAATTGAGTAGTTGGATCCGAATTAAATATAACTAACTTGTCAAAGTCTTTAATCTCATCAGGCAAATCATTTAATCCCATACTCTCTAGATTTATAGTTGTTTGAATATTTTCAAAAGCTTCAAGAACTATTTCTTTTGCCTTTAATAATATTTTCTTTTGTTGAAATTCATATTCTTCTTTCTCCTCATAATCCCTGTCAGTTGATGGGCATTGATTTATGCTTGGGTTCTTAAAACGATTAAACCTATCAATACCAAAATCAGCATCAGAACTTAAACTTTGATGTTGGGATAATTTTGAAAAACTCTTATTTGGTGAATACGATGATTCTCTTATATAATCATGGGTGTTTGTTTCACTAGGATGTAAGTTTGGCGAATCTGGAACAGTAAAGTTTGCATGTGTATTAGTTGAAAAATCAAACTCAGAAATCATTTGAGATTCTAATGGAGGACTGCTAGGAGGCGCAGATATTGGGGTTTTCTCATACAATGCAAACCCTTCATTTTGAACACATTCTCCATCTTCATCCACTACCGTTATTTCACTTTCAAATTCTGTTTCTCTTCTCTTAATATCGTCCTTTTCATTAAAACTTTCTCCCATTTTACGCTTCAAGCTTGGCGCAACCTTTAGCACTGGTCCCCTACTCTTTCTGGTATGATATGAACTAATTGCATTTTCGTCTATTATTGACCTATCCCTTGGTGTCGTATCTAACGGAAGTTCATTAATGGAAGATGATGTGTTATAAGCAAACGGTAATAACGGATTCTGTTTTTCCATTGTTTTACACCTTTCTTATTAAATCCACCAACTTCATATAAGTTTTCGATATATGGATCAGTTGATTCTTCCAACAGTAGTTGTAAGCAAGGCTTCTTCCTTGTAATGTAGCGTAGCGACAACAGAAAAATAAAACGCGTCCTTGTAGAATTGACGCGTATTTTTGTTTTGTCAAATTATCAACTTCCATGATTAATAACAATAAACATAGGAAATATCAATCAGAGCGTTCTATAGGGAATAAGAAATGTCTTAGAACCCATCCTTGATATATTAATTTTGTTTTTATTCAGAAAGTGTTCTTTTGAAGGAAACAGAAGAAGAAGTTGAGAACGATAAAGAGAGGTTAGAAATAATTCGCATCAAAAGTTAAGGTAGTTATTGAGTTAAGAGCTCATTATTAGGTTGGCAAAAGGCAATTGATATAACAAACTAAATAGAATAGAAAAGATTGATATAAATAAACAGAGACCAATGGGATCTTCAAATATGTGTAGGCTTTGTGAGATTAACCATCGTGAGATGAGGAGCAATAAAGTCATAAAATAAGAGCTATGATGACTGCAATACGAAGAATACTAAAATTAAGTAATGCTATCATGCTATCTTTTCAGAAAACCTATATGACTGAGCTAGATTCAAAGTGAATCAACTGATTCAGTCAATACGATTAATATAAAAAAGGTCGTACCCGGATTCGAACCGGGGTTGTTCGGATCAAAACCGAAAGTGATAACCACTACACTATACAACCTGTCAATTATTAGCTGTAAAGATACCTACTACTATATATATATCACATTCTTTCTTATAACTCCCACCAAACTCGCTAACAATATAAATCTCTAAAATGTTGCAATTAGTATTTTAAGAAAGTAAGCTTTTTAATATCATTTTTCTAACTACCCTTAAAATACATATAATTAAGGATTTTCTAGGCTAAACAAAGGCCACTGAGTTCTTCTACGTAGAAACTAGAACCAATTTCCAGCTTTATACGGTTCCGGTTTTCTAACATTAATGTTAGAATATAGCAGTAGCTATACAAAAAGTGGCGGACAATTCGCTTTAGATATGTCTCTAAAATATTCAAGACCATCACAGAACAGACAGGTCCTTGAAAATAAAAGGCAACCGGACTATCCAACTTCGTAAGAGTAGAGGAAAAAGTGAGGAAAGGTCCTGGAAGTAACTAGATGGTAGAAGTCATTTTCATTTAGTCAGAATCCATGTTTAGTTAGTTCTACAAGTGTTATTAAGGTAATATACCATGTAAACGTTAAGTCTCTAAGATAATTACTGAATTTAACCCCAGAACCCTTACAGTTAATGATATATGGGCTGAAAAACATATTGAGACCATGATATGCAAACATATATTATAATTATTCATTTATTTCAAATCGAACGTTGACTTAATCAGCCAGTTTACAATTATCGGATTTTATCTAAAATATAATTTCGAGCACTAAATGTTACATTAAAGGATAATTTGAAAATTTCTAATAAATGACTTAAACATACATAAATACATAATGTAATGGAAATTATTAGGAAAAAGACTAATGCTTAAATTCTTTAATAAACACATTATGAAACTTTACCCACCTATTAATCCAATCTTCACCTGGGGGTAAGAATGTTGTTCTCACATGAAAAGTACCTGGTTTTTGACCGAAACCAGAACCAGGAACACAGCAGATACCGGTATTTTCTAACAATTTGATACAATAGATTTCATCTATTATTAAATTTTGAGAGTTAGCCAACTCGAATAACTTTGGAAACTTTTCTTTGGTGAAATTTAATCTGGGGAACAAATACATTGCTCCCATTGGTTTGTTACATGAAATGTCTTCCATTTGATTGAATGCATTATATAATAATTCGGCTCTTGATTCCAAGTCATTGTGAATTTGACTGGTTTCATTCTTGTATAATTCATAAGATGCTTCACCCTTCTTAGGTGGATTAATCATCAATTCCATTAGTACTTGGCCAGAAACAACTGAGCATAAATTAATTGAAGCCAATTTGAATATAACATCTTTAACTTCCGATTCAAAACCAACTAATTCCATATAACCTCCTCTTTGACCACATTCACCGCTAACACCTTTAGAAGTCGAATGCAATGAAGCTAATTGGACATTTTTATATTGATTCGGATGCGTTTCAAGTAATTCAGCTAAAACTTTCTTAACTGACAAAAACTTCCCTTTGAAGATATTTTCTTGATAGACTTCATCAGCTATTAAAACGATACCATACTCGGCTGCAATGTCAATTAGTTCGATAATATCCTGTTCTGATAAAATAGAACCTGTCGGATTACCAGGATTTATAATAACTAATGCTTTGACATTGATTTTTTTAGCTTGAGATTCTTTGACCAATTTTCTAATTTCTTTTGGATCAGTCGACCAGTGATTTTCTTCATTCAAGTAATATCCAATTGGGACTGCATTATTTAAGGAAATTGTAGCTGTATACAACGGATATTGAGGTATAGGAATTAAGAATCCCGAATTTTTATCAGTCGATAATATTTGAAACAAATATTGAACAGCTGCTGAAGCTCCACTAGTTAAAAATATGTTTTGCGGATTCGAAAGATAGCCATCACGCTGGGAAATAAAACGAGCAATCGATCTTCTAATGTACGGATCTCCTTGTGAGTGGGAATAAGATCCGAGCGAGCCAACACTTTTCAATAATACCTTGGCCCTATCTATAGCATCTTGGGGAAATAATTTGGTGCTGTCGGACGAATTTAATATGTCTGGATATTGCAAAATTGACAAAACTTGTCTATACCACGTCAATGGCTTCTGATCCAACTGTTGGGGATTTCCTATATTTGCATTTATAATTTTGGAAAATGGCAACTTGTTGTTATTTGGATCTGACTCAATAAGTGCCTTCAATTCATCTGCTTTAATGGGAACTCTTCCTCTAACTGCATATTTAGCATCAAGTGTTCGTTGATTGACATCCTTTACAGTTAATGTATTTGCTGGTTTGAAAGTTGAATAGCAGCTTTTGGATGTTATTGAAAACAACACTCGCTGTACTGAGCATGGACTGATTGTTTTGATCATGGCTTCTATTAGATCAAGTACTATCCACTAAAAAAATATAATTCTATGCAAGGTTGTGTGATATTATGATAATTTATCCGCTATATATAATCACACGATTTGAGATTAGAGGTATGACTGATTCGATACTTCTTTGGGATAGCCCGCCAAATCGAAGAAAAATTTCCCTCAAAAAATTAGGAAAAAAGGGTCAACCAATTAACTAGGAAAATTTCCGTAATGAACTATCTCAACGTTAAATTTAGTTAAAAATGTAATGGATATTAAACTCCATTGCTCAATCTCCTTATCGATAAAAATTATCGCCTGCTACTAGTACCATTAAATCTGGGGTTTGTTGTCGCCATACTTAATTAAACGACGGGTGTATATGTCCGGAAGGAGATTAATGTCCGTTCGCTGCCACACAGAAAGGCCAACCAGACAAAGTATCTCATGAGGTCAAACTACGCTAGATATATATATCTGACATAAAATGGTGCAACTAAGACCACGTATTAAAAAAACTAAGCTACGTTAATACATAATTAAGAGATTTTCATAATATAGTAGGGTTCATAGATAAGGGGAGGGGATAAAACTTGACAGCATGACAGACAGAATGAGGAGCGAAATGTGCACAGAGTATAGAGGGAAGGCGCTAAGCCATCCTAGACACAGTAGAGAACTCTATAAGACATACAGAGCCACTGGAGAAAGCAAAGCAAAGCATACAAAACAGAATAGGTACAGAAATGGATACATTATGATGCTACACAACACTTCAGGCAATACTATTGACATTGACCCCAGTCTATACATACCTTCCTGTGTCTCACACACCGGCGCTACACATCGTACTATACCGTACACTAGTCCATACACGGAACACCATTCATGGCAGCCTAGAGTACAGTACTAACCTTATTTCTGGCCTTAAACATTTCTTAGATCTATTCTTGGCTGTATGAATTGTTTTTTATGTGCTTATAGTGTCCTTACTTCCCTACTTGCATCAATAATTACATCTTTAAATGTATCCCCAACTATACCCTTAATGTATTCCCATTGTGCTCAGCAGTGTGTCTTACTGCATCTCTCTAATACATTTAGAATACGGTATCGTTCACATACCCCACCTACATATTTTACTAGTAAAATAAACCAAGCCTAGAACATACTATACATTATTTCTATTAGTAGTGATAAGCCTGCTGACCCCAAATTATAGTGTAGTCTTAAATTATACTTTAAGTTTGTTTTTACCCCCCACACATTTTCGATATTGTACTCGTTATTTTTCAACGTTATTCGGATATGAGCAAAGCAATAGTTGCGCCATTAATATAAATAGGGAGATCATATATAATATTGGTGACCTGCAAATAAATGTAGATTTTTTTTCGATTAACAACATTCTTGTGAATTGCACAGAGTGGTTAAGTTTAGCGCTGTGGATAGAATAACGGGGTAACAGAATATACCAGTGAGATAGCATAAAATTGTAATAGCATAATAGTCTTTTAGTATTACAGTATCATAGCATAAAATCATTGCATATTAGTATCAGCATAAGAGGTTTTTTGTTTTAAGTGTGATTAAGAGATTACAGTTTGATTAGTGTAATAGCATATTTAACATGAGCACTCAAAGAAGATACTCGTTGGCCATCGAGACACCAGCTAGTTCTTCTAGGGACGGAACTGCTAGCGTCAATAATCCAATTAATGCATTTTTGGTTTCTTCCTCATCGGCCCTGGAAACATCGGTTCCCAGGTCTATCTCCTTGCCTAATTTACGTAGTATCAATCATTGCAGAAGATATTCTATATGTGATTTGGATAACTTGGATAATGAAATAGGCTATTTGAAGGAATTTAGCAAGAACAAGACGTTTAGCAATTTTCAATCCCCACCACAAATGTTCAATAAATCATATAGTTATGATAGTCAAGGAATAATGAATAATGACAAGCTAGCTAGTGATAACGAGAACCATTGGTTTAAGAATCATCGTAGAAGAAATTCTACTGCCATTAAATTTACGAACCCTAAGATAATTGATTAAACTATCTCATTGATTGGGATGTTAGATATAGTTGCATGGACTTTTAATGATCGTTTGACTAGATTTAGGATGATGTTGGTGCTACAGGAGTTTGTACAGGGTGTACATACTTCGTCTAATTTATATATTTATTAATGTAGTTTTATGTGTGTACAAGAATCTGCTCTTCAATCAGTTCCAAAATATAAGCTATCAATAAATCTAGTTCTAAAATGCCAATTTGAATCTTTAAATTTCTCTTGATTGTACCATTTATCATTGTTATTGTCTTCGTCAATCGAACTTAACTTTCCAATAACTATTCTAGTATTAGGAAAAACATTTAAAATTCTTCTCAATCCAATTTCAGTCGATAAATAGCAGCACAAGACAATGTCTTCTTCTTTCACTTTATGATCGATTAACACTTGAATTGCCATAATTGCAGCTGCACCACTGATAATTTGAGCATCAAATAAAAAGATCTTTTTGTTAATCATGTCTTTTGGCAATGAGTCCGTGTGCAATTGAGGTTCACCAGTCAATGAATCCGACTGAATGAGTAGTTTACCGATTGAAATTTCTGGGAACGTCTTTTTGATTGAATTCATAAAACAATCACCGGATCTAATAATATTTACAGCTACAATCTCATCACATTGAACCAAACCATTGAACTTTATATTGATTGGGGTTAAAATTTCAATTGGTTTGTAGTTTGTTAAAAAATCCAAAGCAACTTCAATGATCAAAATAGAAATCCTGTCAAAATAAAAGATAAAATCAGATCTTTCTGTTAATTCATTGAAAAGAATTGAGTTAATTCCCCTAGTATGATTATTGTCTGGCAATATCTGAATGTTACTAAAATTGTTAACATTAAATTCACGTTTGATTCCTAATTCTTTAAGACGCTTTAGATGTAACAAACTTTTAAGTGACAACTGTTTTTGAATGTGTTTAATCATTAAATTAATAGCAATTGAGTTATCCAATCCTCTTGGTATAACCAAATCAGCATTGTTCATGGTTGGCTTAACATACCTAACTGCATTTGGTTTAACAAACATTTCCCATTGTTTCATAGCTCCCGCTAGATCTCTGCCTCTATAAAGTATATCTCTAATTAGTCTTCTCGATAAACAAATATCTAAGTCTGTATCGACGTATATCTTAATATCCATCAAGTCTAATAATCTTTGATCGTATAATGCATAAATCCCTTCAATGATAATAACATTAGCTCCATAAATCGTAGTAGTCTTGTTTGTTCGATTATGATTTTCAAATGAATACACTGGTATCTCAGTTTTTTCTCCCCTCTTTAACGACCTTACGGTTTCAACTAATAAATCCAAATCTAATGATCCTGGGGTGTCAAAGTCATATTCGTTCTTGAATGCGAGTGATCTTTCTTGTCCATTCAATGGCTTATAGAAATTGTCGAAAGATAATAACACCGTCCATGGTTGATTGATTTCTTGAATAATCTTTTGTGACACTGAAGTCTTACCTGATCCTGAATTTCCAGCAACTCCAATGATATAAGGCTCATTCCATGGCGGGATGTATGAAGACTTCTTCATTGGAGAAGATTCCTCAATCTGAAACTCATCAGGATCATCATTTCTTTTGAAAAATGATGAATTATGATTATTTGGTGAAATTCGAGAAATCCTTGTTGGTTTAGGAGTTGCTAATGATAACATTATTCAACAGACACCTATTAAAGTTTCTTTCACGTTTATGATTAGAGTTACATAAAGAAGAAAAAGTGAAATATGAAGAATTCTTATCGAGTTCCAAATTTTTTTTGGTGATGACTTCTCGCACCTTATAAAAAGAAGGTTCCGATAGATGATATTACTTTAACATTTAGACAAGTTTAGAAAATATTATGTCTAACAATATTATAAGTGGTAAGGGGAGACGAAAGAAAAAAATAATTGATAATGAATGGACATCTGATAGTGAATCTGAAAATGATATACCTCGAATTAGTGAAATTAATGATATAAGCAAAGCTAATAATGATCATTCACAGATTAATGAATTAACAAATCAACAAATAAATGAAGGGACACCAGGAAAAAGAGTTCTAGAAAATGAGACTAATTTTGAAGAACTAAGGAAGGAGTCACGTAAAGACTATTTGCAGAAGAGACAAGAATCTAAATTGGAGGAACTATCACAAGAGATTTCAAATTATCTGTCAAGGTTAAGTTCATTATCAAAAAGCGAAACAAAAGACTATGAGAGTAAGTTAAAGATTTACAACATCATTAAACAACGAGAAGAAGCAAAAATAGCTGAATTTTCCAGTTATCAATTACCGAGTGGTGGTGTTAATTCAGAGGGCAAGTTAGATAAGAGAAGAAAATTGGATTTGTTATACTCAAAGAACTCTGACCAAAAGGACGATCAAGTTAGAAAGAACAGATATGAAAACCAATGGGAGTTGGATCAGTTAAATAAAGCAAAACAGTTGTTGGTCAAACTTGATGAAATCAGCTTGCCTAATCAGAAAAAATATGACTTTGTATTCGATGAATCACAATTTATTAAATTTGATGAAGATAAACCATTAGAAGGTGACCTTGAGAATGAAGATAAGACAGTTGGATTATCAATTAAAAATGATATGTTGGCAATAAAACAATCATTACCAGTTTTTAGATATCGTGCTGAATTTTTGGATGCAGTTGAAAAAAATCAAGTTTTAATTATAGTTGGTGAAACGGGTTCAGGGAAAACCACTCAATTACCCCAATATTTATTTGAAGCAGGTTATTCAAAAGGTAAGAATGGTAAGACCTTGAAAATTGCTTGTACTCAACCTCGTAGAGTTGCAGCTACTTCAGTTGCTAATAGGGTTGCTGAAGAAATGAATGTTAGGCTAGGTGAAGAAGTTGGATATAGCATTAGATTTGAAGATAAATCAAACGACAAGACAATTATAAAGTATTTAACCGATGGTATGTTGTTAAGAGAATTCTTGACTGATGCGGAATTATCAAGCTATAGTGCTGTTATTATTGATGAAGCACACGAACGGACTTTGTCAACAGAGATTTTATTAAGTTTGCTAAAGGATATAGTTAAATACAGAAAGGATTTAAAGTTGATTATTGCTTCAGCGACGATTAATGCTAAAAAATTTTCAGACTTTTTTATTAACGCTCCAATTTTTAATATACCAGGTAGAAGGTACCCTGTTGATATTCATTATACAAAGAATCCAGAAGCAAACTATATTCAAGCCGCAATCACTACAATATTTCAAATCCATACTACTCAGGAATTACCAGGTGATATTTTAGTTTTTCTAACAGGTCAAGAAGAGATTGAAACGATGGAAGAAAGTTTACATGATTCAATCAATAAGTTAGGTTCATCTATTAAACCGTTAATAATTTGTTCAATCTACGCTAATTTGCCAACCGATTTACAATCAAAAATTTTTGAACCAACACCACCTAACTGTCGTAAAGTTGTGCTAGCGACAAATATTGCAGAAACGTCCATTACAATTGATGGAATCAAATACGTTATTGATCCAGGATATGTTAAGCAAAATTATTTCAATCCGTTAACTGGTATGGAAAGTTTAGTAGTGGTGCCATGCTCAAGGGCTTCTGCAAATCAAAGAGCTGGTAGAGCTGGTAGAATTGGACCTGGAAAATGTTTCAGATTATATACAAAATGGTCTTTTTATAATGAATTAGATGCGAATCCGATTCCAGAAATTTTAAGGGCCAATTTAACGTCAATTATTTTATTACTATTATCATTAGGTATAAACGACTTGATTAATTTTGAATTTATGGATCCTCCGAGCTCAGACACCATAATTAAGTCATTGGAACTATTATATTCACTAGGAGCACTAAATTCAAAGGGACAGTTGACAAAAATTGGTAGGAAAATGGCAGAATTTCCAATTGATCCAATGTTTTCTAAATGTTTAATTTCTAGTTCAAAGTTTGGGGTTACTGATGAAATCTTATCTATAATTTCAATCTTAGGCGAAAGTTCGAATTTATTTTATAGACCTAAAGATAAAAGAGAGCAAGCTGATAAGAGAAAAGAAATATTTAATAAAGAAGAGGGTGATCATTTAACCTTATTAAACTTATGGGAGCAATGGATTGATAATGGTTATTCGAATCAATGGTGTGAAGATAATTTCGTTCAATATAAAACATTAAAAAGGATTAGAGATATAAGAAAGCAATTGGAAAATTTATGTATCAGATCTGGAATTTTAATTGATAATAATGAACAAGAAGAGATAAGTGACGATTTGAGAATCACAAGGGTTCAAAAATCAATTGTTTCAGGATTCTTCCCTAATATTTGTAGACTATCAAAAATGGGTGATTCATATAGAAAATTGAAAAAGAATCAGCCGGTTTATATTCATCCATCATCGTCATTATATCCTGTTAAGCCACCACCAAAGTTAATACTTTATCATGAATTAGTTTTGACCAGTAAAGAATTTATGAGAAATTGTATGGTTATTAACAAGGAATGGATTAAGGAGTTTGGGTCACATTATTATAATGAAAAAGAATTAGAGTTTTTAGATTCGAAGAATGAACTTAATAGATTTATGAGTTAAAGTGTGTATACTTATCTATATAATTATATATCGTAATATTCGAATCTATAAAAATACAATATAATAATTTAGTTTACTTGATTAAAAATTATTTATAAACATTGCCTAAAGTGATTGATTTCACAACAACGTAATCATCAATACCATATAATGAACCTTCTCTACCAAAACCACTTTCTTTCACACCACCAAATGGCATAGCAGCATCAGTGAAAATACCAGTATTAACACTCACCATACCACTTTCTAAGAATTCACTCATATACCAGATATTGTTAAGATTTTCTGAGAAGACATAAGATGCTAAACCGTAAGGAGTATCATTACACCATTTTAATACTTGTTCTTTTGTTTCAAACTTGATTAATGGTGCTAACGGACCAAAAGTTTCTTCTTTAACCAATATCATGTCTTGAGTAACATTTTCTAAAACAGTTGGAGAGTAAAAATGTTTACCTAACTGAGGTAATCTGCCACCTTTAACAAGAACATTTGCTCCCTTCGAAATTGCATCATTTATGTGGTCTTCAACTTTGTAAATTGTTTTCTCATTGATTAAACAACCATGGGTAACACCAGGTTCAAAGCCGTTACCAATTTTAAAGTCTTTGACTGCTTCAGCAAATTTTTCACAAAACTTATCGTATACTTCATTTTGAATGTAAATTCTATTTGCACAGACACATGTTTGACCTAAAGATCTAAACTTGGAGGCAACAGATTGTTCAACTGCTAACTCTAAGTCTGCATCATTAAACACGATAATTGGAGCATTACCACCTAATTCCAATGACAATTTTTTTAAAGTGGATGATGATTGCTTCATTAATAATTTACCAACAGGAGTAGAGCCGGTGAAAGAAATCTTCTTAATTAATTCTGACTCACAAAACTTTAATCCACACATTGGAGTATTTTCAGTTGATGTTAAAACAACATTAAAAACACCCTTTGGAAATCCAGCCTTATCAGCTAAAAAAGCTAAAGCTAGGGAACTTAAAGGTGTTTGTCCATCTGGCTTTAAAATGGCGGTACAACCCACAGCAAAGGCAGGAGCAGCCTTTCTCGCACCCATTGCACTTGGAAAGTTAAATGGACATAATAAACCAACCACTCCAACCGGTTGCTTGTATGTGATAACCTTATTATTATTATTCGAAGGCTGAATAGTATGTCCATAGACTCTTTTTGCCTCTTCAGCAAACCACTCAAAGTAGGACGCCGCATATTTAATTTCACCAATTGCATCAGCTAAGCATTTTCCATTTTCCCATGTTATGATCTTGGCTAAATCTTCTAAGTTCTCATTCATCAAGTTATACAAGTTCCTTAACCATTTAGACCTCTCATAAGGACTGGTCTTTTTATATGTTTCAAAAGCCTCGTAACTTGATTTGATAGCATAATCGATCTCTTCAGCTGTTTGATCTGGCAATTCAATAATCACCTCTTCAGTTGCCGGGTCATAAACCTTGAAAGTTTTACTTGATTTCGATTCAACCCACTCTCCGTTAATAAATGGCTGTGATCTAATTAAATCTGGGTTTTTAAAACTTGGTCTTGACATTTCTAACGAATAACCATAACTTTTTACAAGGCAATTGCTTCGAGAGCTGTGGTGTATTTATATGAAAAATTAGGCTGAAAGACGAAGGTGTAGACTGGTATGCTCTTGCCGCGCGGTTACTCCCTAAATAGGTAACCTTCATTTGAATATAGACCAAGTACTTTCACATCACTCACAGAACAATTCAGCTGAATATACAGTAAGAGGAGAAAAAAAGAAATATTTGAAGCATGTTTAAGAATACTTTAAGTATGTTTAAGTATGTTTAAAGTTTACTTTCAACTATTTAGCAAACAATGATGACAATAAGGATAATTCGGGGTGTCCATGACCTGTACACTAAAGACAAGTAGTAGTAGTAGCGAATAAGCTTTAATTGATGACTAAAGATCAACAATACATTGATATGTAGTTATTATAATATCTTTATTAATAACAATACGAGATTAATAAGCGGTAACTGTATATATTAATACGAACTTTTCTTTTTGTTATACATTAGGATCGGAGACGAACCATGCATCCCATGGAAGGAAATAAAAAAAATCAAACGGCCGAACCGATGATTACAAATTTTTAACTCCGAACTGCACAATATATATATAAACATATATATATGGATATAAAACAACAAGTATTCTCAGATATTTCATTCAGCCCAATCTAGTTGCGCTTATGTTATCCACCGAAAAGATGTTACTTCCCTTTCTGAAAAATTTTGAGGATTTGAATTTAAGAATCTTAACAAAGATCATACCCGTCGGCACAATTAAAAAGCTACGATTTAGAAAGCTTAAAGGTGATATAGAAGATGCAAATGAACACGAGGATACACGTAGAAAGAGTTTATTAAGGTCGGCATCCCCAGACAAAATTAGTAGGAGTGAAGCTAAGAAAACAATCATTAATTCGTCTCAATTGCTAGCTAAGTCAACTCAAAGACATATTAGAATAACAAAAGAAACCTCCACTGCTTCAAATTCAGCGGAATCGATTAATCGATCTCCCAAAGAAAAATCCGGCAACCATTCTATTAGACTATTCAATTCTGCCGCAGCCGCTCCTTCTGATTTTTTATCTCCTGATCTTACCATAGATGTTAACTTGAAGATGATTAACACCAACAATACCTTTGACACTAACTCTGATGTCTGGAGCTACAATCCAGAAGAAGGACATACGCTGGCGGCCAAGAACAAAAGTGTCAAATTTATTTAACGTGTGATGAGTTACGATTCTTATATTGTATTAGCCCAATTTATTTATTATGTATTTACAATTATGTATTGTATGGTTTCCTTGTATATAGATGATTATATGATAGCTTATGAAATTTCTTCCGATTTTTCGGAAGAGATGAAATTGTAATTTTTGTCAGCCGTTCATATCTTAATGCCGATCAGTAATCGATGTTTTTCTCGGGTGCAATGATTTTGTCGTCTCCCGCTGAGAGTTTACCGGATTGATATCCGCCCAACATACTTACTAAGTTTCAAAATCATACTATAAAAACATCGGTAGAATACTGTTGGCATACTGCTTCACTAAAAATGGTATGTAGCTAGCTGACGGCAGATAATAATGCTTTTAGATACCGGCCGTAATTCTATTCTCTCATACGAATCCGTAACTAATTATACCACATCATATATGTCCAATAGATTGAGACTCATAAAAGTTCCATATGCTCCCAAATAGTCTTGTCGAAAACTATAACAATACCACAACTATGGAATTGTTGCTCTTTCACCAAAACGATGTGCTCTACAACCAGTTCAACAAACACATCACCTTTGAGGCTGCTTTCCCCAAAAAAATGACATATTGCTGAAATATCTCTGCTTGGGACCTAAGAAAAAATAAATATATCTCTACCTCTTTATATAGTTCGGATAATACAGTTAAAAAGGACTGCCAGAAGCCAAAATTTTGCATCCAGTAAACCTATGCTCATTGTTTATTGCATGTTTATCCTATTTAGGAAATCTACACGTATTCTCAAAAATTTTCTCTTTCTGTCTTTCTCTAGAATTACTTAAAACACTGCCATTATTAAAGCAAGATCTTAACAGGGTTTCTTGTTTTTCCTTCTAATAATCGATTTTTATTTGTTTAAAACATATTTTTCTCTCGCTAGGATCAACATCATTATTCAATAATGCAAATAAACTTCGTTCTCTTTATATCGTTCTTAGTTTCCCTCGTTATAGCGGATGTCTCGTTATCTTTACCTAAACTAGGTGCTTCATTTTCAGCATCAAGTGGTTCGACTTCAATTAAAATACAATGGGGTGATGATAGCAGTGATTCTAAGGACACTTTTTCCTTAGACAATGTTAATAGTTATACTATACTGTTATGCACAGGGCCAAGTGATGGCATTTTAAATGTCAAAGAATTAGTTAGTCCAAGACAAATTTCAAGTAACGAGTATACAGTAACAATTGATCAAAAGGATGCCCCTAATGGATATTATTATTTCCAAATTTATACTGTCTTTGAGAAGGGCACAACGATTCATTATTCAAATAGGTTTAGATTAACGGGTATGTCAGGTACAACTGCTACTTTTACATCTTCAGCCGCTGTCACTGTTACTGGCGCTGCACCAGCAGCTCAAATAGAAGATAATGAGGCGACTTCAGAATCTATTGATTCGAGGTCTTTTACAGTTCCATATACGTTACAAACTGGTACAAAAAGGTACGCGCCAATGCAGACTCAACCTGGTTCAACAGTGACCGCCACTACTTGGACAAGAAGGTTTCCATCAAGTTCTTTTACCGTTTATTCAACACATGCCAAGTCTCCAGTCGTTTATTCAACAGTTACTCCTGGTTGGAGTTATAAAGTAGAATCTTTAATTAACTGGGCAAGTGCAGCGCCTTATCCAACATATTACTATCCTGCTAGTGAAAGAGTTAGTAAAGCAACTTTGAGTGCTGCTTCCAAGAGAAAAAGATGGCTTGATTAAAAAGAAGAATCAAAGTTTATCTTTTATATAGTTTGCTTTTTCATTATTAATGATAACGATTGCCACTTTTTCACAAAAATTAGTAGAAACACGTATCATATAAACCATAAATTATAGTGATCACCGATGAAATGGCTTACTATGCATATAATTGCAAAAGTCTTGTTCAAATACATTAAATTTCAAAATTCAGAAAAAGGTTCAATTTCCTTTCGTTATATCTGGTCCATCGAGTAATTTCAAACCTAATCTGAATATTATTTATTTACCAATTGTCTCTTTTCAACTTAGCTACAGTGAAATTTTCTTGTTCTTGTCAAAAGTGGTTTTTAAATAAGTATATTTTCCTCTTCATTCGAGATACCGCTAATGTATTTTTTGTTCGCAATGAACTTCTCAATGTAGTAATACAATGGCCAGCTGAACTATTTAAATATACGGGTATATACTTCAAGGAATAAACTATTAACAAATATTTGCTTAAGGAAAAGGACATGAAGCTTATAAATATCTTAATTTATTCGACTGCTGTCTCATCATTTGCTATTGGTCCAAAAAATGACAAAAATTTGGTAGAAATCAATCCGTCTCCGGAATTTGAAGAGTCATTCATGGATTCCATTTTCGGCGAATTGGTAGATGATGATAATTCAATTGAATTCAAACAAAAGTTGATCAATAATGGAAAATTAAAACAATCTGTTAAAGAAAACGCTAATGATGATGAGCTATTAGCGTTATTCAATAATTTGAAGAGTTCTGATATTAGCTCATTCGAACAATTAGTAAACCAATATACTGTTGCGAAAAGAGTGAAAAAAGATGAATTGTATCATATTCAATCTCATGAGGCATTTAAACGTTATAAGTCAAAATTAAACTTACCTGACAGAGACGATACATCCGATATTTATCATGAATCAACCAATATGTTTGGAGGGATCTTAACATTTGGTCACTTCCCACATTTTAATTGTTTTGATCCCAAATTTCGTTCTAATGAACTTGATATCGGAATTGTAGGAGCCCCATTTGATACAGGTACCTCTTATAGACCTGGTGCAAGGTTTGGTCCGGAGGCGATTAGATCTTCTGGAAGAAGATTAGCGGGTGGAGCTACTCCAGTGAGAGGTAACACATTAAATTCTACATTGAATAAAATTGACCCATATGATACTCAATCTCACAATTTATCAATTATTGATTGCGGTGATGTTCCATTAACTCCTTTTGATAATCGAATTGCTCTAAATCAGTTATATAGAGGATTAAGATCAATTTATAATCATTCTTCAAAAAATTCCCAAAAGTTTCCAAAAATTATTACAATGGGTGGTGATCATACAATAACTCTAATGACCTTAAAGGCTGCTTACGAGAGGTTTGGAAAGATAACCGTTTTGCATTTTGATTCTCATATCGATACATGGGATCCAAAGGTTCTTGGTGGTGGGTTGACCAGTTACATGTCCCTAAATCACGGTACTTTCTTGCATTATGCTCATGAGCAAGGTTACCTAGCCGAATCCAATTTTCATATCGGCTTAAGAGCTCCTTATATTAGTACAAAATATGATCGGGAACATGATTCCGAATGTGGCTTTAGTCTTATAACTGCAAGAGATTTGGACAATTTAGGCAGGGATGAAATCATCCGTAGAATTAAGCTGCAAGTAGGCGATAGACCAGTCTACATCTCAGTCGATATCGATGTATTAGATCCAGCAAATGCGCCTGGTACTGGTACTATGGAAATCGGGGGATTTACAGGTAGGGAATTGTTAAGCTTGTTAGACGGTTTGGAAGGAATTAACTTAATTGGTGGTGATGTAGTCGAAGTCAGTCCTCCATATGATACAAATGGTGAAATCACTAGTTTGGCAGCCACTGCAGTCATTGACTCGTTATTAGGATTAATAATTCTTAATGAGATATCGTAAATACTACCAGTTACCTAATTAGGAAATACATAGACATCCGCAACTTCGAAGTTCCATGAACTATCAGTAACCAGCTTTTAAAAATGAACTTTATCACACCATAAAAACACACGTTCTCTTCCTTTATGTAATAATGTGCATGAAAAATCCTAGATCAATTGCGAAGATGAAAACTATTCCTTTAAGCCACATACCAAGCTGTAATTTAGACAGCATCTTAAAATTCTCAAAATTCGATCAAGTTGGATTCAACAAAGACGAAATTACTAATGAATGCTATCAAAATAGACCAGGCATCAAATCCATAGATTTCATCTATATTAATGAGCAGGATGATCTCCAAGTACAATACCATCAAGAGTCCAATGACCCTGTCCAGATTACAGAGAAAGAAGCCTTGAAAAATGACCAATACGTCATTCCACATAAGAATGAGTACCTACCCGTCAAGAATACTAGCACCAACGAAAAGCTCGATTCGGATTACTTGGAATTAGAATTACCTCCACCAGTAACTCACAACAGAAACAGAGATACACAAAAGAGTCCAAAGTCTTACATATTCCTCATCATATTCCTACTATTCATCATCAACTTCAGCCCAATCAAGAAAGCCCTTACCTCAGTATTTGATTTTTTTCATATCTTGAAAAACATTGACATCCAGAACATCGAGATACTAGATAGGAAGGAGAAATTGATTGTAGTACTTAATATTAATAAGAATAATATAAACATGGTTTCAAAATAGTTTTTTTACCGAGGCGCCAATACTTCCCATCAAGAATGCTTAATTCCATTGGAACTCCTGGCCCTTTACCCATGAACATTTGTCTATCATATACACCAGACAATTTCCATACCTGGAGTTGATGCCCAACCTACACCCCATAACTATATAACTATGTACTAGATTGATATCAAAGGATTCTCTATATATGTTGTTTACAAAATAGTAATGTAGATCTAGAAGCTTTAAAGGGATGTTACACAAAACCAAATGAGTGTAAACGCGATTTAGTTAAATTTTTCCTTAATACACGAGAAAGTAAATTCTAACATCAGAAGTTTTCTCTTACAAATTGTTTTTCTGCTTATAAAACTGAAATATCTATTCTATTCGTGAAATTAGATAGGGCAACTACTTGCTATTATTATTTGCTTTACTTGATATTGGTTAGTTTTGCTTTTAGTCGTTCCTTTTGTATAACGCCCAGTGTGTTCAGTTGTTCCTTATCCACATTTTTAACAATACAGTAAATTGATATTGTCTATACATTCATTTGATTAGGTATATAATAATGGGGAGGATGAATCCACTAGTATTAGCAATATTCTTTCTATTATCGATAGTGAAGAGTGACGCGATGATAGGGTGTTTTAGTTCAGTTAGTTCAGCTTCGTCGAAGGGAACATATACTTGGCAGTCGCCATCATACTGTGCTGGTGAGTGCTCCGGCTATTCATATTATGCTTTGAGGGAAGGTAATGAATGTTATTGTTTGAATTCACAGCCATCAAGTTCGAATAAAGTTTCGAGTTCAGAATGCGATGTACCATGTACCGGATATGGTACCATGAATTGTGGGGGTTCAAATGCTTATGGAGTCTATTCATTTGAAGACTCAGCAAGTGATGCGAGCAGTAATGCAGATAGTTCTGCTACAAGCGATAGCTCAAGTCCAAGCAGTTCTGCTTCAGAAGGTGATAGCAGTTCAAGAATGACCTCAACAACAAGTTCGACAACGAAATCAACAACTTCAAGTTCAACACAAGACTCATCAACAGACAGTTCTAGCAGCACGTTCTCCCCTTCTTCTACGTCCTCTTTACCATCTGCGTCTGTAACTCATCAAGTGATTGCCTCCACTTCTTCTGGTGACAAGGTTATTTACAAAACAATTACTTCGAATGTTACGCCAACGGCATCCTCATCTTCATCTGCAACTTCATCTTCCCCCACTTCTTCATCTGGAAGCAGGAGCGGTGGTAGAAACTCCAATGTTGGACCAATCGTAGGTGGGGTTGTCGGGGGTGTTGCTGGTGCGTTAATCTTGGCATTTGCCATATTTTTCTTTATAAGAAAGCGTAAGAGTAACGAAGAAGTAGATGAAGAAGAATTCTACGAGAAATCAAGTGGTTTGGGCAGAGGTGGAACAAGTAAGTCCAAATATGGAAAGTCTCCATTAGATATGCCAATGACAAATCCATTCACTCACCCATCCGAAGTAACAGTCGCTGCTGGCGCAGGCGGCGATTCAGGTCTAGCAGATCCAAGATTGAATCCAATTATGATGGGCAGGAGAAGACTAAGCGATGGATCGCTAGCTGACGAAGCTGATTACTCTAGAAAGATATTGCTGGTGGCCAACCCTGATTCATGATTGTTTTTCTTTTTTCTTTCCTTCTTATATGATTCAATTTATTATTATACATTAGCTTCAAAGAAAAGATTCTATTACATTATTACAAAAATTTAAAAAGGTATAACAATTTCTAGAACTTAATTTCTCGAGAGATATACATACCGATACCCAGCTTACCTATATCTTTCGGCAGCATGATCTTCCAAGTTCTGAATACATTTTGTATTATTTATATCTTACTACAATTGTCTCGATATGACATTAACGGTATATAGCTTATAGTTCTTATAATATAATTCTTCAATGGTGTTTCTTCAACTTTCGAATACTTCGTTTTTGTGTAATATTTAACTTATTGATGATTTTTTAACCGTGTTGTCCCGGGACATCAATGCTACCAGAAATGACGACACCTCCTTAAGAGAGTTAATAAATCAACTTGTCAATTGCAATATTAATATTTCTTGATCCTACATTCAAATAACAGAAAACTAAAAGCAATGGCAAATAAATTGATACCAACTTGTGAAAAAACGTTGAACGAGGATTTTATCAAAATTTATAATCACTTATCAAATTTAAAGAACAACAGAAGTAAATATATCAACTCCAAACAGATTTATCAGATATATGATGAGTTCTTAAATCTTTTGCATGAATTAACAATAACGAGGAAGGACGAGGAATTGAAAGGTATCACGTTAAACTTACCAAACGGTAACGATTTGATTATCGACGATATATGGCAATTGTTATCATTATGTTTTGTTACTTGTGGGTTAATTAAATTTGCACCAGCAACTTATAGTTCATTGTCAACAGTTAGTAAGATATTAGATCATTTAAAAGAATGCCAGGTTTATACATTAGATGATTTAGAACCAATAAAATCAAGGTTGCAAGAAATAAAAGAGATTATAACTAATTCCAACAACGATGAAGAAGATGAAAATACTCATAAAGCTGAAGAAAGTTTGTTATTGAGAAATAAGTTAAACAAGTGCAAATCGCTATACAATGAACTAGAGAATAATTTTAAAAATATTCCGCCAGATTTAGAATGTACTTATAAGGAATTGATTTCAATTAGAAAGTTGCTTTTGAGCTATTTAACTAATACCAATGTAAACTTATCAAACGAACAATTACTAGCAAAGATTGAAGAGCTAAAGGCATCATTAAAATTAATCGAATCAAAAAGAGATGAAGATGGGAAATTTAGAAGTAATATAGCAACAACAGATCAGTTAAAGTCTACCCACATGGTCTTGAATGGGTTGCTAGACGACTGTAATAATTTGATTAATGACTTATCAATCCAAAAGGATGCCAATAGTATATCGTCACTATTTGAGTCCTTATCAATCGACGATGAAGGTTCGTTGGCAATTACTAAAAGTTTTAAACATTTGTATAACCAATTAATCGACCTCAAATTAAAATTGGAAAATTTGTTAATTACAAGAAGATGGACAATGAGAGAAACTGATTTATATAACTACCAGAAACTATTAAAGAAAATTGACGACGATAGAATCAGTCTTAACAACAGCATAAACAATTCAAATAAAGACATTAAAAAATTACAAACCTTGATCCTCTACCTATTAAGAAGATGTTATTCATTGATCTATAAGTTGTTAGAAAGCTCAGACCCCGTTAGTGAGTCATTGAAGCCAATCCACAACCAGCTATCTACTGTTCGTAGATGCTTGCTAGAAATTAAAAGAATTGATGGCTTAAATAATCTACGAGAACTATATCCATTCCAATTTAAATTGGCTTCTCTAGACAACATGAGAACCGATGGAAAGTTCATTATAAATAACCAGATCCCTGAGGGCCAGGGCACCTTAAATGCTTTATTGGCTGAATGCTTCGATATCATTCATGAGCTAAAAATTGAATTGGAACAAAAAGAAGAAGAAAGAGAAAAAACCAACTCCACTACAGATAATGACCAACTAACTGATAATGAGGATATAGAATCTGACGACGAAGTCGAATTAAAGAGAAACAGATATGTTGGCTTCAATGAGGCTGATTATGATCAAGAGTATGAGTCCGACTGTGATATTTCAAGTTTTAGTGACTCTGAGTATGAGGGCAACGATTACTATTAAGTCTTTTCAATTTACTCTGTGCATAGAATATTCTTTTATTACTGATTTTCCTCTCAGTTATGAGCAAATCAAAACTTCACGATATGTCATTCTTATAAATCGTAGAGAAGAACCGTAGTAACTGTAGTATTGCTGGTTGAAAAAACTAGTATAATGAAGTTCCGGGTAACCCCAAAAAATTCTTTTACGCAAACAATTTAAAAACATAAAACCCCGATTGAAACGCCATCTACACAAACTAAATCGTCATCATTTTAAAAAGGTATATATCTTTTAATAGGGATAAGTCAAGAATCAAATACTAATATTATATTTTTTATTTCTTAATTTCGTTATTTTGTTGTTTTTGGATAAACTTTTTTAAAAAAATTTAAGGATTTTTGATTAAAGTTTGTTGGCATTGCTTCAAATTAGATTTTTTTACTTTTTGATATATCATAGTATCAAGAAATCATTTGCTATTTAATATTGGGAATATTTTAGTCATATTGGTTTTTTTCATTACATTATTTTTTTAATTTATTTTTTTATACTTGGTTCATCTTTTAATACCCAAGAGTCATATTTAAGGTAATCCAGTAGAGACATGATGTCAGCTAGATTTCAATGGGGGGTAATTAAGCCTGCAGATTTATCAAATACATCGCCAGCATCGAACAACCTAAATGAGTTAGGGACTGCAGTTCCAAGGTATACGCCAACGATCAAACCGATGAATAGTACTAGTGCTGGTAACACTAATGTTAAGAAGAGAAGATTTTATGAAGAGGAGCTGAAAGTGAACAAGCCCGCCAGCAACACAAGAAAGTTGCATCAGCAACACACATTAAACAAATTCAAGAGATCGAAGACTCCAAAAATATTAGGTCAATCGTTACCGATTAATAGAATGGTGGAAGTATTGGATCATAAGTCATTACAAAACTTGTTACAAGATTTAATTCAAATTCATCCGGAAATTTCAGCCACCATAAATAAGTTATCACCTAAACCAACGATCTCCAATTCTATTAGTTTATTGAAAGATAAATTTAATAATATTTTGAATCATTTGCCATACAAGTGCGACATTGAAAGCGATTATTCATACCTAAGAATAAAATCATATTTAAACGAGTTTTTAAATTGTCTCTCTGATTTCATATTGAATTTCTTACCTCCAATTGAATTGGATGTTGTTAATTCCTTAACGTTTTTAGATCTAGCTACAAACTTAATTCATAATTTACCAAATTTTTCAAATCATGAATTTCAATATACTAAATTGATGGCATACGAGCAGATCTCAAACACATGGCTAATTGTTTTAAATCAAAAGAATCAGATTGACGATGATCAGCCAAATAATAATGAGTCCTCCATTTCAGAGACTGAAAATTCGATCAAGCTAGTCAAGATTATAAATGAACTTAACCTAGAAGATAAATTATCTAAGCATAACGAAGTATCAATGGGTAAATTTAAGTTAGTCTTAGAATTTATTAAAGCCGAAAAAGAAAACTTTGAGAATATCAATTATACCTTAAATAATAATGGTCCGAGCTTATTGAGTGATTTAATTACGGTTGATTATTCAAATTTTTCTATTGCTGCTAGAACCTCTCATTAATATATATATCATAACTCTTATATATATATATTAGCATTTTTATTCAATATATTCTTTTTTGAGGAAGGAACCCTCGATCTCTATCTTTTAACGATTTTTGCGAGCAAGGACAATTAGAATTTGTGGTTTTTAACAACCATTTATAGTCGAGTTCTTTCTCTAATAAACAAACATGGCTTCTACAGTTACAGATATCAGATTTATAAACTCAGTTATCCAATGGTTAAGTGAATTCCCAAGCAGTCCGATTTCGAGCAATTCAATTCCAAGCGATTTAGCAAAACCAGTTGTACTATATAAGTTGTTCAAAATTTTATTCAATGAGGAAGATTTAAAAATTGAACATGATGAAACTAATATTAATGAATTATTTCAAAATGATATTGAAATTAAATATACAGAAGAGAACTTAATTATTTCATTGGTTTTGGAAAAACAGACTAATTATTTGGAGATGTTTATACTTAATCATTTGAATAATGCAAAGAAAAAACAAGTATCATTAAATAAAATTAAAAGATTTGAAACGATTTTGCATCAATTAAATTTTTTTAAGTTGACCATATTTAAAGATTTAAACTCAATTACCAGATTAATGGAACTATTGGTTAGGATAGGTACATTTTCATCAAAATTATCAACCTTTGGGCTAACCTCCATTCAGTTTTTAAGTGATTCGGATAAAATTTCAATCAATGAATATTTCGGTACAAATTTGAATGAACTAATCAACAATGACAATGAATTCGAAAAAGATTTAGATGAAATTAACTTTCAAGACAGAATTAAATTATTGGAAGATGAAAAGAACTTGGAGTTGATTAATGAATCAAATAAATTCAATTTGGAAAAGTTAAGCTTTTTAAAAATTATCGATAATTTGAAAGAGGCAAACGAATCATTAAATAATGATTATAACAATTTATTGAAGAATATGAGTAACGATCAAAATTCTGAAATTTCATTTGTTGATGAAGACTATATAAATTCAATAAATTGGGAAAATTCGTTGTTCGAAAGTTTAATTTATGATCTAGCCATGAACCAAATTAAATAAGTTCTATATTCTTTTACCTATGTATATATATAAATATTATGTAGTAATGCAATTAATTATTTGAATCTTGCTAATGCAGGACCTAACAAGTCTTTTTCCTCAGGAATACCTTGTAATTCTCTGTTTCTTCTTTGTCTAGCTTCCTTTTCAAGTTTAAGATTTTTTTCAACTCTTAATCTTCTTTGATCAATGACATTTTGTCTCTTCTTTCTTAAATGTCTTCTCAATGTAGAGTTCTGGCCCTTTACATCTGGTCTGATTTCCATTTTTTCATCTGCTTCTTCATTTGATAGCTCATTAATCTGTCCTGGCTTAAGTCTTACGCTACTTGCCCTTTTATCAACCGTACCAATAATATTTGGATCGAGGGATATTGTATCAGCCGACAATTTATTTATTAACGATCTAACTTCTTGTTGTTGTCTCTGTTTAGCTGTCTCGTATGGGTTTAATTCTAATGCATCATAATTAGCTTCACCGGAACCAGGAATTATTAACGATGAAAATCCTTTTTGATGGCCAACCCCAATAATATCTTCAAATGGAACAAACTTAAGTTTTTCAATTTTTGAACTTGGTATTAAATGGTTCATATATGGATCTGATTGTTTGGTCTTAAAGACATCTTTCCAGATAGTAACATGTGGTCCCCAACCAATTGATAATAAGCCAGTATCTGATATATCTAATGACGAAGCAGGCGTTGGAGTGTAGTATGTATCTAATTCTTTAAATTTACGCAAGTCCCAAATCTTTAACACTTTATCAGCACCACTAACGGCCATATATTTACCTTCTCTATCTATAGCCAAATCTCTAATTGGCCCTCTTGACGATTGAATTTTAGCTAACGGAATAGACATATTTGGCGCCCATAATGATACACTACCATTACTATGACCTAAGTGCATTACAGCATTCCATGGATTTTGTTTCATTGTCTGAGTGGGCCCTAATTTAGTTCTTAATTCACTTACTAATTGACCAGTAGAAACATCATGATACTTTAAATATCCTGTATTACCAGCGGTTGTCAACAAAAAATGGTATGGCAAGAAATCCAACAACGTTGAATCAATATGTTGCTTTAACCTATGCAACTCTGCACCTGTTTTGTCATAAATAAAGGTGTATTTCCTTTGTGCAACAGCAAAGTATTGATCATTATGTAAGTATTTAACCGCATGAACAGTTTCATTCAAATGTAACTCGCAATCCAAATTACCAGTCCTCCAATCGATTGATGCCACATGCCCCTTTTTTCCTCCTATCAATAGTTCTCTTCCATTTCGGCTGTAATCAATCGAATAAGGTCCAAATTCCGGCAAATTTAATTCGAATTTCTTATTCGTTGTGCCAGCGTCAACTACCTCTTCTATGTCATCCTGTTTGAATTTAAAGGTCCTTTCCATAGGTCCGTCTGCTTCCAAAAACCCGGCCTCCTCCTGTAGCAATAATTCAGTACCCGCTGCTGATCTTATCGCTTCTTTATATTGTCTGTCAATCTTTTTCAATCCAGCATTTAACTTCTTATCTTTGGTATATTTAGCTCTTCTTTGTTGGTTTTTCATGCTTCTTTCATACTTTTCTGTACCTGGACCATCATAAGACCCCAATTTTCCAGTCAATGACATACTATCTTATTAATTTACTATAATATATATATAAATACTTGTACTGAAAAGTTCTATGTAAATAATCAAAACCATCTTAAATTTTTTTTCAATCAGCCATCTCATGAATGTACTGCATATAATGACCCTAGTACCTGTCCAACATCACCAGATTCCACTCTATGAGGATGAAGTTATGATAAATATACCATTCTATCCTTGAAAACACAATCCTTGTTGAAAGGAGGGTGTAAATTAATATTTTAAAGTAACAAAAATGAGATTGATAGATCGTTCTATGAGATTAGCCCAAAAATCGACTAAGATATTTAGGTCTAATTTGAGATCGACGACACCAGTTTTACAATCAAGTTTCTTACCAAAATCAATATTGTTTGCGGCAGGGTTAGTTGGAGCTGCAGCTGGAGGATATTACCTATTGGATGCAAGATCCGCTGTTCATGAGTATGTGCTTTGTCCAGTGATCAGAGCGGTTACAGATGGTGAACAGGGGCATAAATTGGGAATATTCTTTATGAAGTATGGGCTAGCTCCAAGATTATTGGATGAAGATATTAACGACTTTTCTGATATATTGGGCGTTGATGTGTTTGGAACAAGGTTAAGAACACCAATTGGGTTGGCAGCTGGTTTGGACAAGGATGGGGAGGCTATTGATGCGTTATTCAACTCCGGATTCTCTTACGTTGAGATTGGATCCATTACTCCCGAACCACAGCCAGGCAATCCACAACCAAGATTTTTTAGGTTACCAAGGGATGATGCTGTTATCAATAGATACGGATTTAACTCTAGTGGGCATTTCAATGTTATTAGCAATTTGAAGTTGAGATTTACTAAGTTCTTGAACAAATTTCAAACACTGCATTCGTCAACTGAGCAGCCATTTTCACACGCATTTAGGGACGGTAAGTTGTTAGGTATTAATTTGGGTAAAAACAAATATGGTGATGAGGTTAATGATTATATCCAAGGAGTTCAAAGATTAGGACCTTATGCCGATGTCTTGGTCATTAATGTGTCCTCTCCAAACACCCCGGGCTTAAGAGACTTGCAAAACGAGCTGAAATTAACTAACTTGTTGACCACCGTTGTTAAGGAAAGAGACACTTTAGGCTCCAACTTATTAGGTAAGAAGCCACCAGTTTTAGTTAAAGTTGCACCGGATTTAACTGAACCAGAAATTGAGTCTATCGCCAACTCCGCTAAACATGCAAAGATTGATGGTATTATTATTTCCAATACCACAATCCAAAGACCTGTAGAGACATTACTCACTGATGACAAAGATCTAATTAACCAAACTGGTGGTTTGTCTGGTAAGCCTTTGAAGCCAATATCGCTTAAGGCTTTAAGAACCTTGAGAAAATATACTAAGGACTCTAACTTGGTATTAATCGGTTGTGGTGGTATTTCAAGCGGTAAGGACGCCTTAGAGTTCGGTAAAGCTGGTGCAACCTTTATTGAATTGTACACCGCCTTTGCTTACAAGGGTCCAGGCTTACCAGCCAAAATTAGAGATGAATTACTTGCTGAATTGAAGAAAGAAGGCAAAACTTGGAAAGATATCATTGGTGAAGATGATCCATAGGCTGGTACCAATAAAGTTTGATCATGTAATCGAATATATGTTACTATGACTTGCCGTACTAACGATTGATATCCCATTTTAAACCAGTAAAGCGACCATTGAAAGTGAAGTTATTGTCATATTGGCCAATTTTAAATTTTTTAACTTAAATAATTACTTAGTTCATGCTGTTTGTGTACCTTGTGTAAACTGACAATTAAATTTGATAGTCTCGTAGAACAGATTTTTCAATCGTTACATGTTTAAGCTTATACTTGAAACTCCAAAAGCTAGTTAGTTTCATGAATGTATAGTTCTGAAGAAGTAATATATATATCTTACATTTCTAGTTACATAGATGAAGTTACGTGTAGTTGAATGTTTAGAAAGCAAACGGCTTAAGAAGAGGTAAGTCGTGTAGCGGGCTTTATTTACATTATGATCTAATAACATTATTCACTATAATAAATAAAGTCTACTATTGAAACCAAGTACTAATCTTGTCAAAGCTGTTATAGAACAATTCATTGCAGTCTCAGGATACCTAATAAAAAAATCTTTCGGTGTGAAGGTTGAAATTGTGTTTATATATTTATTTTGCTTACAGTATTATCGATATTTAACGTGTCAGGAATAAGAGTTAATATAATTAATATCATATGAAGAAGATTGTTCAATAGCACCATGCTGGGATATATTTCGGATTCTGAAGATGAGGGATCTATTCTCCTATCACCATCCTCTATATCTCAAGAGAAAATTTGCCGTGCCTTGTCCTTGCTACCCAGGGCTGACAGAGATGATATATATCTGAGGTTGAAGAAATCCAGATTTTCAAGTTTACTTACGACTAGAATATTTGAAGATAGGGAAAACTCCAGTTCAGTAATAAGTTTAGAGGGTTCAGAGAATCAGCTAGCAGAACCATGGAGACAGAATTCCAGCTGTTCATCTTCAAATGTAGAAAATCAAGGATTGAAGACATCTACATTTGAAGAGAACAAGAGAGAGGTGGACATAGAGAAGAGAAAACAAGAATCTGAAAATGCTACAAATCTACAGATATTTTTGCATTCCAGCAACCAAGGCTGTACTTCTAGAAGAGGATTAAGAAAGAGAAATTTTTCAAGTACACATCCCTATTTAGCTGATCAAGCTCAGTGGCTAGATTTAACTAGTGTTGAACACTTGAATGAAATATATCGGGAAAATCGAAGTATAGAAGTAATAGTTAAGTATTTAAATCAGATTTATTTGAGGAAGAAAAAGTCCTATCCAAACGAAGAGAAATACAAGGCTAAAAATTTTTACAGCTTCCTTGGGAAACGTTCTACTGCTAATAACAATAAGAGCGAAGTAGTTGAAAGTTGCCAAGATACCCAAGGATTCAGTCAGCCAAGTGAAAATCTAGAGAATGAGAATTTGGAACTAAATGTTAGCTCGTATGAAAGCGAGCTGGATGAATCTACTTATGATATCTCATACACAACTCGTAGAAGCACTATTCCTAACATAATTGAAGACGAGGAAAATGAGGAAGAGGAAGAGCAAAAAAGCAGTTCAAATAATTCAAATACTAGTTCAAATAAATCAAATACCAGTTCAGACGAAGATGTTCTAGTAAGAGTTGGAGGTAAGTTCAGAAAAGAGAAAAATGTTCTAAGAGGTGCATTACCCGAATCAGCCAAAAGACTTGAAATTTATAAGTCAAGCAAGAAATCAAGGCAACAAAAAAAGAAAAAAGAAATGCAGTATCGAAAAGGATTGGCAGTCAAGAAAACATCTACTGGACATAAAAATAATGATGATTTGAAAAGGGATTTGATAAATTTTGTCGATGATGAAAATTATTATCAGGATGATAATATATACCATGATAATTTCAATACTCATTCTAAAGATGATGATTTGGAAATAACAAAGGTAAATATTATTGATGTTATGAGTACGATTTCAGATGATTATGGTTCCGATGGATCTAACTACAGTGATGTTTCATTATCCTATGACAATGTTAATGTACTTGAATTTTCCCCTAATAACTCGAGAGAAAAAACTAACGATTCCATTCGAAGTTATAACTTTCAAGAATCCAAAACATTAGAAGAAGATGAATGTGACGTGGGTACAGATGATTCTGGATATAGCTCAGTAAAAGAAGTTGATGTGATCAATCCTTTATTTGCAAACTCTAGGGAAAGTTTAGTATCGAATAGAAAAAAGAAATATAAGATTAATAAAAATAAACCTAGGTCCAAAGAAAAGATGCAACAATCAACTTTAGGGAAGAATATTTCATCCATAGAACATAAATCCAAACGAAAGTTACATGCTAGCAGAAAAAATAATACTCAAAGAAGAAGTCGTCTTGCCAACGAAGTTTTTACATTAGGAAGGTTACATAAAAAGCGTATTGGTGACCATCTTACTAAAAATAAGCCTAATAAAAAGGAAAAGAAGATCATAGACGAACCCAATGATATAATAAAGACCATTAAGAATCCAAAAGATTTGTTTCGCTCTGAATATTACTTTCTGAGGGATCCTAATCAAATGACGATATCCTTTGAAGCCGAGAGTGCTAAAAAGTTCATTAAAAAAAATCATTTGCAAGTTTCATATTCCCCAATATTTAGCAATTTGTCTCTTACTAGCCCGTTTCTGAGGAAGGATTATGAGTTTCCAACCGGATATATTTTGAATAGTATAGATGTGGATAAGATTAGTAAATTGAAATTGGGACAAGGCTATGTTTTTGGTAAAGATTCGGTAACCGTTGTGTTAGTTGGAACAAAATATTCTTTTGTTTTAGTTGATAAAGTTTTATCAAGCGATAATAGCGATAAGCTTCTTGTTCACTTATCAAAGTTGTTGCATGATTGGGGAAAGCCATTGAATGTCAGTTTAGAAAAAGATATCTATCATGCTATCAAAGGTATGCTAGAATGGTACCTAATACTTCAAGAACCACCAAGCGAAAAGTCATGGAGATCTTTAAAATATATATTAAAAGATCTTGGTCGCATTAGAAATAAGGATGTTGCAAGAACTAAATTGGTTTACTACCCATATTTATTACTATTGTATTATTTTTTTATAATAATTTCAGAGAGAGATACCATGAGAAACTTGTCTAACGTCTTATATTCAGAATTTGGCAAATTTTGTGTTAACTACTGGATTATCTTTCTACAATTTTTTGAGCCTGATAATTCAGTTGAGCAGCTTTCTGATAATAATGATGTTACACCAATTTTTGAATCAATATATCTCATGCATTTTCTTACTAAAGATGAAGAATGTGGTTGGTGGAAGTATATTAATGATGCACTACTTATGTTATCTGATTATGGTTCGAATTTTGATAAGTTTAACTTGATTTTCTTTTTAGCAACTATTTTTCCATCAAGTAAGAAGGATTGGTCTTGTTTCTATACTATTTACGAAAACTGTAAAGCAGAGGATAATTCAAAGATTCATAATCACTTTCTTGATATAATATACTCTCTAAATCAAAGATATTCTTGGCCGCTCGAAGAAAAAATATTAACATTAATTTATTCTACTATCACATCTAGAAAATTTTCAAATTTTATTGATGAGTGGGAATCACCAAATCTAATGGAAAAAATAACTACTAGAGATAATATTCCAGACTCCACTTTCTTCGGAAGATTCATGCATCTTCTATATTCTTATGTTTCGAGTTTGCCATATGGAACTAACAAAAAAAAACTAATTACTAAATTGCTAACATCTAGCCACTATCACTACGAGAAAGATAAATCTCACTTCATCATGTTTTTAAATAGATTAAATTTCATTTTATTATTGTTACAGCTATCAGATGTTGACCTTAAAAACCAACTTTACGATCTTATACAACATATTAGATTTTCCGACGACTTAAAAATTTTTGGAGAAGTTATCAAAGGATTGAAACTTTATCTGCAAATAGTTCTTGAGAAGGGAAATAATCTACCTTTTGAGTCATTTCTTGTTATGATTGAAACGATCATTCAATCGTATATGTCATTGCCAGGTTTATCAAAATTATGGAATAAACTATTTACTTTAGTTCAGAATTTGTTTACACAAAATTTACTGCTACCAAAATTAATGAAGAATCTGATTGATTTTCTTTCCATTATTAGAAAACTAGATTTCAAAGAGTTCCCAGACAAAGTGGCCCAGGATATTTGTCAAAGTGTTTTATCTGCTCTTCATAATGTGATATCATTTAAGGAAATGTATGGATCTTCACAATCTTACGATGAGGTTATTACCGATATCAAAACTAAAAATCTTACATTATTACATATCCATATGGGGCGAGTCCCATTAAAAAGTCTACAACAAGAAGAAAAAATTGAAGAAATTATTGAGTTATCCATTAAGATATGGGTGAGGTGTACTTCGCTATCTAAAGAACAAAATTGGAATGTTTTAGTATTACAGCAGTTTCCTTATATCGGTAATATTCAGCTGAGAGAGAAATTTTCATTATTTTTTTATAATGAATTGTTTTATTTTACCAACTTGAATCATTGTATGGATAATGTCATTTCAGCTTTAATGTCAAGTCTAGCATCATTTTCAACCTCAAAATATCTTTATTTAATAATAAACCTGCTCAAACGTATTAATAGCGAAATTACATCATTCGAAAAGCCATACATTTTCGACAGCGTTACTTCGTTCCAAGTACAAAATTTCAAATCGCTGATAGTTGCAAATATCATATTTAACATTTCAAATAGTACACATATACCAAGGTCAACCAAGCTTATTTATCTAGAAAGTTTCATAAGAAGGCTTAGTGTTGACAATGATATCTATTATTCATCTATTAGCTATTCCGATTTTTGCAAAAGTCTGGTTAAAACTCTTCAAAAGCACTGCAGAGACTTAATTCTTTCAAACGAAACACTTAGATCTTTGTCAAGTAAATTAGGAATCCAGCAAGTAGAACTGAATGAGTACAAATGGTTATCTTTGTCATTGAAGGAAAGATTAGTATATGTTCATACAGAATTTTCCGCTGCTATTTATTTCAACAAAGATTATAACTCAATACTTGATAAACTTATCTTGCCAGATAACATAGAACTAATATATCATTTAATTAGCATATATACAAAAGCAATTATCATTAACCAAACAGATAAATGGGTTTTAGTGTCATACTTATTGAATTATATTTTATCAAAATTATCGCAGTTCAAAGTTCTGATATCAGATGTTTCATTTAGAAAGTTTCTTCAACTGTTAATTGATTTGCCATATTTAAAGCAAAAAGTTAAATCTCAGGAATATGAATTTTACCAAATGAAAACATTATATTTTGTTTTCACCATATATGAGCATGCATACCTTATTTACGACGGATATAAAGACAAAGCTTTTCTTATAAAAATAATTGAAAATTTGGAGAAAGAGCTGTTTGATCAACACCCTGATGAGGCTAAATATTTCTTGAAACTACCATTCTCACCATTTAGATTGTATGATATCCAGCAACCCGGCAAAGAATTCAGGTATGTTATTCAATCACGTCACTCACAAGATGAAATTTTCAACATCCAAGTAAATACCGAAAAGAAACTTGAAGAGCTTAAACTAGTTTTTAAATCAATGAATGAATCAGCTACAGAATGTTTAGAATTCAATTTGGACTGACGAGCAACGTTTAATTTGCATTTTTTCAATTCGTCATATTAATGCATTGTGTAAATTATTATACACTTACTTTATACATAATATACAATTAATTATTATATTATTGATTATTGTAATCCCCTCTGACTTTTGATCAATCTAATTTCAGATTCTAACCTATCTTTGCCTTTTTTTATATCCAACAATGTTACTACCGATCTTAACAATTCATCATATTTTGACATAGTTTTTCTAGTAGGCATTACAGGCTTCCAGCTTGTTCCACCAGCTGTAGGTATATCTAGTTCTTGTAATAAATTATTAACAGATTTCAATACCGATTGTCTTTGTTGCAAACCAGGCAACTTTTGAGAAGATCTTAAGATAACACCTGGAGTTAGTTTTTCGTTAGCATGATAATGTAACCCATACGCTTCTTCTTCTTTCACTGTTAGTCTCTTCATCAATAGTTGTTGAATTGCATTAGTCTCTTGTTTAATGCTTGCCATTTGATTCTGCTTTAGTACACCAGAGAGGTGTTGTTGTAATGGGGTCTGGAAACTACGCTCTTTCTTAAAAGATGACGACGCAGCAATTGGAATTGGAGGCGGCACAGGCTCTTGGCTGCTTGCTGACGTCTTTTGTTGTTGCAATTGACGTTTCTTTTGGTGTTTATCCATAATCATTAAATTGTTATATAAGTTGGCCAAACCTTGAGAAGATTGGTATTGTTGAACAGATTGGGAAGTTTGAGGAGAATCGAGTAACGTTAACAAATGTGATCGTTCAATCAACATTTTCTTTGCTGCTAATTCAAAACGACGTGCCTCAATAACAAGGGATTCTTCTTCAGCTATTTCGGCAGGAGTTCTTTTAAGAAGGCTTTCTAGATAATGTTTCCTTTCGACTTCTTTTGGCTTAGAAAAAGCTTGAAGTGATTCAATTAAGTTAGGATTTGCATTGGGCTGAGACTGAAGTATTTTGGCACAAATTCGATAAAAATGATTTTTCAAATCTTCTAATGAACGGTTGGTTGGGAAATTGAACCTATCATAAATTACATTCCATTTTAATTCAAATACATTACATAATTCAAATAAGTGTTTGGTTTCAGAATATGTCCATTCTTCTATCTCTTCTTGCTCAGTACCCTCTGTCTCTAACGTATTTTCTCTAGGCGTTTCTTTCTTAACTTCTCTAGCAGTTTCTTCATTATTCAGTTGACCATTTTGCTCCTTAGATACTTCTTTTTCTCCTGAGCTCACTGCTTCCTTTGATTCCTTTTGTTTGATTTCCTTTTCATACTGTTCCCTTTCCTTCTGCTCATCCAACAACTTTTTCTCAGATTCTTTAATTTCATCCATGAACTTATTATATATTCCTTCATCAACTAATTCAGGTATATCTAATTTTATATTGAATTTCTCAAATGGGTAGGGTTTACCTGATAATTCTTGCTCTAACAACTCTTTGGAGCCTTTAACCCAATGATTTAACTCAAGTTTTGGCCGATTAGAGATTTCACCAAATGGACTAAAGCCTATTTTTGTCCATGGAGATGGCTTCGCATTAAATTTATCTTTAACACCTGTGCCATATGGTGGCGTTGATAAAGTAACCGGCGGTGTATTTGGTCCTAGCAAGTTATACAATTCTCTTGTCATACCTGTTTGACGTGGTACAGGTTGCTCGGAAACAGCTTTCCTTTTCTTTTTAGGTGGCTGCTTGGTTTCATCTCTTTGGACGTTTAAAACGTCTAATATATCATTAGCAGACATGTTCTTTATATTTATCTACAGCTATATTCTTTATCAAAGATAACATTATACTTTGTGTATAAGGTAGATATAAATTTCCAGGCATAATTAAAATTTACAGTTTATATTTCTCTTTTGCAGGTTAAGTTGTTAGTCTTTATATACCTAGTCTAAGCAACATAGTGATAAATGCTTTTATCCTTTTCATCTCTCTTCAAATACTCCTTTTCAATTAAATCTTCAACCCTTTGCTTTATTAGAAGAATCAGGGGCTGGAACCTGTTATTTAATTGTTTAATTAATTCACCAATTAGTTCGTTGTGGTTTAAGGAATGTCGAGATTTCATAATACGAACAATAGCAGCATTAACTTCAATTTTACGTCCTTCTAGAATATTTGCTTGAACTTCTTCATTTTCTTCATCCTTAACTGTTTTAGATTTATCAGCAGATTTAGATCCTGATGACGAAGATAAAGCAGAAACCGTCAAAACCTTCACTTTAGCGGACGGAGACTTGAATTTGTCATTTAATCTAAATACGTCTGTATTATTAACTTCTTTCGTCATTGGAGACTTTATTAATAACCTCATCCTTGGAGCGACGGCTATCGATTGCAATTGTCTCTTCAAATCAGCTTCAGGTATACCAGTAAGCTCTCTAATCTCTTCATACGTTAGCTCTCTCATTTCATCAAACGCCAGTACCATTGTACCATCAGCATTGGTTGATTGGGGAGCAAAGAGCATCATTATAATACCGGCGTAAGTAGACATATTAATTTCGTAGGTTCTTGAAGGATATGTTACTCTCATATCTATCGAGCCAAATTTCGGACACCAATATAATGATTTATTATCGTTCTTCTTACCAGTAAACCAGTACTCCTCAAACTCCTTAATAGTCCGTCGAAGTTGACGAGGCCAAATGAAGTTTACCTCATGATTAGCGTTGTTAGAAAAATTTTTATAGTCTTTTGTCATTGATTTTGGCCAATCAGAAACATTACAAACTTTTAAGTCTAGTTCAACCAAAGATTGCTTCTGATCCTGACTAACATATTTTTTCCAGTCTTTGGTTAAATCATGAGACAGCTTGATATCTTTATTCATCTTTATAACTTTATCCAATGACGCAGTTCCCATTTCTTCGCTTAATTTAGAGATTATTAGTTCTTCTAAGTCAATACCTAACTTATTATTTCCAGTAATTAAAGGATATGAACTTTTAGAGTTTAAAAATCTTTTAGCAAAATGATTAGCATAGTGAGCTTCGAATGCATCTTTGTCCTTGATGAATCTTAAGAAAGCTATGGACTTGTTAATAAAGTCATCCATTTGATCAGCACCGCTTACTTCCTTTGTAGTAGACGATTTAGTAAATTGCTTGATATAGTAGTCCATGAATATAGATAATAATTCAGGTGCATTTATGCTATTGTTTGTTTTCTTACTCCCAGATGAAGAACCATTAATATATTCTCTCATAGCCAAAGTAATGCATTGTTCTAATGAAAAGTCTCTCTTGAATGATTCTTTAACTATAATAGAAACTTGATTTTGATACTCTAAAACACTTTCAATCCATTTTATGGCAAAGGTAATAGCATTTGATGATGACTTTTTACTAGCATTAGTACTTACTGCACTACTTGATAAAGCTTCTTTTACAAGTGTTGGTAATTTGGATCCTTGTTCGATAACCACTTCCCTTAAACGCATCTTGAGAAGATCAAAATCGATATCTATTCTACCGATTAACTCATACAAGATTTTTAGTTCAGATAAGTGATGATCTAGAGGATTCTCATCAAATGTACGGGATAGCACTGGTTGTAACAAATATGATAATCCATGCTGTTCAAATGGTAGACATATTATTTTATCAATCTTGTCCTTAATCAATATATTGTTCATTAAATCTAAAAGTTTTGGAAATGTAGACAGGGGTAGGTAAAAGTTTATTCTGTTCTCTTCTTCCTTTATGAAGTGATTTATGTCATTCAAATATTTTGTTCCCAAACAGTAATTCAAATATTCCTGTGATAAATTATAAAAAAATGTTTCTGAATTAGATAAAAAAGTTGGTTCAAAAAACCTTTGATAATAGTTTTCACCATATTGCAAGTCTGAAGTTCCCGATTCCACTAAAAGTTCAAGCATATTAATAATTTTGGTTATGTACATTTTCGTAGTTATCACTTCGCCTCTCCTACTTCTTGTAATTTCTTCAATCACTATTTCAATTAATCGTTCACCAACTTCGTTATCGTCATACTTGATAATATACTCTTTAAACAATTGGATTCCTAAATCATATATGAGTAGCTTTTTGTGCTCCTTTACATAAACCCTATTGAGATACATCAACACGTCACTGATAAATTTCATCGATTGTAAATGTTCATCCCACTCCAACAAAATGGATTTCATAAAGTCTTCGTTCATAATGGTGATTCCTAAAAGATGCCTTCTCCTCTCGAGCAAATGCTCTATAATTAACGAAGCCACATTGTCATACAACTTGGCTCCGAACTTCCTTAACACTAGCATATACGCTTTCCTATATAATTGTTCATATGATAGATTGGATACATTTTTATTCTGAATTTGAGTAATAGCGTTGGAAAGGACTGCCCATGATTTTTCATAGTCAATACCGGGATCAGAATTCTCCCCGCCGCCTGATGAGCCAACTAACGACTTTCTTGGAGGCCTAATCTTTGACCTCCTACTTCCTGGAGGTAGCATATTGAAATTGATTTGCTGTGTATGTCCTTACCGATGCCGGCGGTGTCTTCATCATATTGTATGTCATATTTGATCTCTAAACAAATCTAACATGTAAAAAGTTACTTTTACAGTTTATATAAGTAATCACATGATCAATCATGTGAATTTGTACCGAGCTTCAATGACAAATTTATTTAAAGCAATTGGCTGGAATTTTCACTTTGAGTCATATACTTATTGACAAATGCGGAGCGAAGTAGGAGCGGAATCGGCGCGGTATCGGTGCCAGTGAAAAGTTATACTATCTGTGCCGTCTCCACTATAGATGGAAGTGAAAATATATATATATACTGATATTTCAACAACTTATATTGTGAAATAGATAATAGTATTATTATCACTTATATATACTTAAACTAAGGTTTATAATTTTTTTAAAAAATGGTTGCTCATCCAAAAACATTATATGATAAAGTGTTTGAAGATCATATAGTCCATAAAGATGAATCAGGTTCATATTTATTATATATAGATAGACATTTGGTGCACGAAGTCACATCGCCTCAAGCATTTGAAGGATTAAGGAATGCAGGTAGAGGAGTTAGAAGAACAGATTGTACGTTAGCTACGGTAGATCACAATATTCCTACTGTCTCTCGTGCTAGCTTCAAAGACATAGATTCATTTATCGAACAAGATGATTCAAGATTACAGGTTAAAACTTTAGAACAAAATGTTAAAGACTTTGATGTTACATATTTCGGTATGGATGATTCGAGACAGGGTGTTGTTCATATCGTTGGACCAGAACAGGGTTTCACATTACCAGGTACTACTGTTGTTTGTGGTGACTCGCATACTTCTACACATGGTGCATTTGGTGCATTAGCTTTTGGTATTGGTACTTCTGAAGTTGAACATGTTTTAGCCACTCAAACTATTATTCAAGCAAAGTCAAAAAATATGAGAATAACAGTCGATGGTAAATTGTCGGAAGGTGTTACCTCCAAGGATTTAATTTTACATGTTATCGGTGTTATTGGTACTGCTGGTGGTACTGGATGTGTCATTGAATTTGCTGGTAAGGTTTTAGAGGACTTATCAATGGAAGCTAGAATGTCAATCTGTAACATGGCTATAGAAGCTGGTGCTCGTGCTGGTATGATCAAACCTGACCAAATCACTTTCGATTACATTAAAGGTAGACCATTAGCACCTAAGGGTGAACAATGGGAAAAAGCTGTTGCTTATTGGAAGACCTTACACTCTGATGAAGGTGCAGTTTTTGATTATGATATAAAGATCGATGCTGCAGATATTGTTCCTACAATTACTTGGGGTAATTCACCACAAGATGCTTTACCTATTACTGCTGAAGTTCCAGATCCATCTAACGTTACTGACCCAATTAAAAAGTCAGGTATGGAAAGAGCTTTAAAGTATCAAGGTTTAACTCCAAACACTCCATTAAAAGATATTAAAATCGATAAAGCCTTCATTGGTTCTTGTACTAATGCTCGTATTGAAGATTTAAGAGCTGCTGCCCGAGTTGCAAAAGGTCATAAAAAAGCTGATAATGTTAAATTAGTTTTAGTTGTTCCAGGTTCTGGTTTGGTTAAGCAACAAGCTGAAAAAGAAGGTTTAGATAAAATCTTTGAGCAAGCTGGTTTCTCTTGGAGAGAAGCTGGTTGCTCTATGTGCTTAGGTATGAACCCAGATATTTTAGATCCTGAAGAAAGATGTGCGTCTACTTCTAACAGAAACTTCGAGGGCCGTCAAGGTGCACGTTCAAGAACACATTTAATGTCTCCAGCTATGGCTGCAGCTGCGGCTATTAAAGGACACTTTACTGATATCCGTGAATTTGATTATGATTCCTCTGATGAACCATCCATTATTATTGAAGCAGAAGAAGATAAAGTTTTACAAGATGCTGTTTATGAACACGAAAAAGAACCAATTGAAGATACTGCTTCCACTTACGACGAAAGAATTTATGACATTCCAAAAGAAACTCAATCTAATAACACTAAAGCTACCGAATCTGCTCCAGCTGGTATGGAAAAATTTACCGTCCTTACTGCCATTACTGCTCCATTAGACAAAGCTAATGTTGATACTGATGCAATTATCCCTAAACAATTCTTAAAGACCATCAAACGTACCGGTTTAAAGAATGGTTTATTCTATGAATTAAGATTTGTTAAGGACGCAGTCACTTCTAAGGATGTTGAAACTGACTTCGTTTTAAATGTCGAACCATACCGTAATGCTGAAATCTTATTAGTCACTGGTGATAACTTCGGTTGTGGTTCTTCTAGAGAACATGCTCCATGGGCATTAAAAGATTTCGGTATTAAATGTATGATTGCTCCTTCATTTGGTGACATCTTTTACAATAATTCTTGTAAGAATGGTTTATTACCAATTAGACTTCCACAAGAAGTGATCAGCGGAAAATTATACCCATTAGCTACTGCTGGTAAACCTTTAACTGTCGATTTACCTAACCAACAAATCAGAAACGGTGAAACTGGTGAAATTTTAGTAGATCATTTCGATATCGAAGCATTCAGACAACATTGCTTAGTTAATGGTTTAGATGATATTGGTTTAACTTTACAAAAAGAAGAATACATCAGCCAATACGAAAGTGTGAGAAGAGAGAAGTTTTCTTTCTTAGAAGGTGGTTCTAAATTAATAAAGCCAATCAAAGGTACTAAGAAATCTACTTTTGGCGTCAAAGCTCAAGAATGGTAATTTTTTTATAGTTTTTTATATTTTTTTTGCATGACTCTTTTTAAATTTTAATAAACGAAATTCTTTTACATGGCATCTTTCTATCCTATTCACAAAGTGTACCATACTATTAAGCATCTTAATGCTTTCATTGATCTCTATGTTGATTATCACGTGCTTTTGTTTACATTTCAAGAATATAGATCTTCTCTCATCATCATGAGTATAGATGGCATCTCCATTGTGAAATAAGTTATACCTAGTAAAGCTATTCTTCTTTCTAATTTCTTTAAGTGATAAGATATAGTATTCAATTGTTTGGCCCAATTTTCGCAGTTAAATATTAGAAATGGAGCCAGAACCTGTATCAGGTCTAAGATCGACCAGTTCGAAGAATAGTGCCATGGACTTTGAGCTATGGATTAGGATGGCTACAGACAATAAGATTAATGCCAAAAATTCTTGGAATTTTGCATTAATCGATTATTTCCATGACCTCTCATTACTAAAAGAAGGAACAAGTATTAACTTCCAAAAGGCATCGGCGACATTGGATGGGTGCGTTAAGATTTATTCATCAAGAGTTGATTCAGCAGCAACAGAAACGGGTAAGTTGTTGAGTGGATTGGTAGCTTCAAATACCAATCCTTTTAATTATGGGGATGAATATGATAGTGAGGATAATGAGAAAGCAATAGAGACAGTTGAGGAAGATAATATTGCAAAATCGAGAAGAAAGAATACTGTGCTTCAAAGCACGTTGGCTAAGTCTTTCGAAGAGGTAAGAGCAAAAAAGGTTGAGTTAGAATTGACTGTAGATCCTCTGTTTAAAAAAGCATTGGCAGATTTTGATGAAGATGGTTCTAAAAGTTTACTATTAAATATATTGAATATTGATTCATCGGGAAGAATACTATTTGATACGACTTCCATTGAGATAAGTAGTTCTGGTATCGAAACAGGAAAATCCTCGGATACAGCAGCTAGCGAAGACTGTGATATGATGAACAACCCTGATGAGGATGTCCCACCCTCCAGTATCAATTTTCTCGAGAATATGCTCTTCGGTGATAGTGATGACTTAGACAATTTACATGTGTGTCCTTCTATGAATGCAATACAAGAAATAGTAGAAAACGGTGTTGATAAAAATAACATTTTCGATCAATTTAATCAAGAACAGCTTAACGAAGAAGATGATGATAAGCTTAATGAAGCATTTAATAATTTTTATGACGATTATGACAATGGCGCCTCTAATGGAATACGAGTGGGCGATAATTCCGTCAACGTTACACTTCAGAAATTGTTTGATGAAACGATTCAAAAGGAGCAAAAGGAGAAAGAAGGTATCGAAGAGGTTAGTAATTTGCCAGATTATGACTTATTAGCATACTTTGACAAAACTATAAAAAGAAATTGGGGTCAAACACAAAGACACTGGAAAGTTTTAAATTTATTAAGGAAACAAAAACAATCAAGTAAAAAAGAATTGGTAACTTTGCTTCCCAAAAAGAGGGAATTTAAAGTAATAAACTTTTTAGATGATGAAGATGAAGACGAAGATGAGTTGTTTGTTGAACCAGTTGCAAGCTCACTATTACCAAAAAATCATAGAAGAGATGAATCAAGGCATTGTTTACCAGATGATATTGATTTTACCGCAAAAAGATTGATTAGATTATTTACGAAACCGACAATTTTAAAGACATTCAACAAGAGAAGATTAGTCCCTTTTAGTGAAGAACGTCATGACGATGTCGAAGATGTTCCTGCAAATGAAAATTATTGGTCGCAAAAGTATCAAGAAAATGAAGAATTGGAGAGGTCTCGAAGAATGGACGATATTCTAAAAGAAGATCTACAAGAACTTCATCAATCCTATAACCAATCCTTCTTTCAAGATGACGAGTATTACGATGATAATTTAGATCCTATGGAAGGAGGAAATATAAATGGTATACCGTCTTCTCAAGTAGTTGGGTCACAAATGTTTAATAGTAAATATTTCATCCGACCAACGTATATAAATTTTTCAAAAGTAGCTAAACGAGTTGATATTAAATTATTAAAGGATAAGTTATGGAACTGTTTAAAAGATGACCTAGCAAACCAAAATCCAGATGATATGGGCGATAAATCTAAGGAGAATGATGAGACAATTGGAAATAGTAAGATATCAGATGCACAATCTAGCAGCAAAGACCAGTCATCAAATGTATTAACCCAAGGATCACAGACGCAAATTGAGGGAAAACCAAATATTAAATTTAGTAAGATCATAAATGATTTAACAAAAAAATATTCCAAAGAAGAAAGGAATGATTTATCAACAAGTTTTTGTTTCATTTGTTTGTTACATTTAGCAAATGAAAATGGTTTCACAATCGAAAACAATATAGACAATACAGACCTATTGATAGCAAATTAGCATACTTATTGTATAAACACAAACAAAACATCTTCATGAATATAACGCTAATAGAAATCTATGTAATATATGTAAAACAATCTATACCAAATGTAAAATGATTAAAAAAAAGGTAGTCAAAGTTAACAAATTATCTATGGTACAAAAGAAATGAAATTATTAAACATTAAAATAAGCTGCAACCAGCAAAGAGTAAAACATTAAAAGAAAGTGGAAATAGTGGAACTCATCAATCAGCTTTATCTGACATAACCTGCTTGACAGGCTCAGAGTCATAATATAATTTGTGTTTCTGAATATACCTAATAACTGAATTAGGTAGTAAATATTGAACAGACATTCCTCTTCTGATAAATAATCTAATTTTAGTTGAAGAAATATCATTATAAATTAATTGTTTAATAACAAGGACATTTCTTCTGTGTTCATACATGATATCATGACTTAACAAGAAACTTCGAACGTCTGACCCGGTTCTTTCAACAATAAGACAACCATATTTACCTAAGATATGATGCAAGTCTTGATCTGCCCAAACATCTGGTTCACCCATAGACTCTATCAAGTCTCCACCAGCCAATAACATGATCTTGACCCCTCTCATTTCGCCAGACTTCGTCCTAATTCCACCTCTCTTAATATTGATTTCTTCATTAAAGTGGTCTAATACTAACGCGGTTCTAGTATACTTCGGTTGTAATGATTCCCAAGCATCAACCATTAACCACGAAGAGGTACGCTCACATGCCAATTCACACATTCTAACTCTATGATGAGCAGGAGCCAACCCTTGTTTCTTATAATTCGATGACACCGGTGAAAAGTAGCCAGCGATGACCTCGAATTTGGTTTGCTCAGTAATTGCATCCAATGCCATTTCAAACATACGTAAGTGTAAATAGGTAATTGGAGAAAAAGAGCCACACGCAACTATCACTAACGGATACTTTGAATCGTCCAGTAATGTAGTTGCCAATCTATGTGACGGGAACTCGTATTCCTCTAAAGTTGTAGCTTGTCTTTGAATTCCATGCGGAACTTCTTCCAAATCGGCAATTTGTGAAGATTTCACTTCAACTGTTGGCGGTAAGATCGTATTTTTCGGATCATCGTCACTGCGATTGTAACTGCCACCGTCAATATTGTCATCATTACTCACTCCACTCTCAGCCATTTCTTCTTCTGACGATGATGTAATCAATTCAGTATGAATCCTTGGAATCTTTGATTGATACTCGGCGCTTCCCTTGCCATGTGCGCTTTGATGCTTTGATCCAGTCGATGATGGATGTGGTGATGGTGCATCCACTGCATTACCTAAATCCTCTAACACATATTGCTGAATTGGCATGTTTTTAGGGATCTTTGAAGATGGTGCAGTTGGCTCAATATTTCTATTTAACGAAGGTGGTGTGAAATTTGGGTCATGTGTAGGATCCATTATGAATCAAGGAATCGACTTACGAACTATTAAGAAGTTGAAAAAAAGGGGAAACTTGTACTAGATATTTATATTAAACTTATGGTTTTAACGCCGGTAACCCTTATAAATCAAATAAAGTTTTTATTTTGTTGAAGCCTTTTAAACTCGGTGGCCTCTCGTGACTCAACACAATTTTTTTCTGTGCCAATTTTTTCTTAACTTTATCTAAAATTGTAATGAAATTTAGTACAGAACAAATAATAGAAATAAGCACTAGGACAACAGAACGGAGAAACAGAACGAATGAAAAAAAAGAAATGACGTTACAGACAGGATTCGAACCTGCGCAGGTAAAACCCAACGCCTGAACCGCTAAAGCATAGCAGGGCGTCGCCTTAACCACTCGGCCACTGTAACTCTATTGTGAGGGTGTAGGAAAATCAGATTATTATCTACCATATAATGATAGATCATAATGTGATAGATAATATCACTATCTATCACCCCTCCTGTTGTACAACCATTTGCTCTATATATAAGGGACTAAACCCCTCAAATTCTCACTTCTGCTAATATAAAAGTAGCTTAGATTGGTGACATATAAGTGATATACTATATTTAAGCTCAATTGTAAGTTAGAGAAGGTATCTATCATAGATATCTCCCGAGTTCTCTAACTGAGGGACACTCAATTATTGTGATACAGCTAGTAACAAAAGCTATCTAGAGAGTGTAGAGAATGTAGAGAATGCAGTATCAAATCTTATTTTCAGTATGTAAATTTTTTACTTTAAGATAACTTTAATTTTGTGTAATTAGGGAATGCTACTTACTTTGTCACCAGCTCATTTCTGCGTGTCCTTATATCACTTAGTTGACCCACTTCTGTTGTTCATATTTACTTCTAACTCAAAAACATTACATTCATATATATTTATATATATATATATTCAATTCGGTTATGTCTAGGGTCGGTAACAAGGTAAGACCTGCCAAAAAATTGCTTGAAACCAGTGGCAAGTGCTCTAAGGAAGGTTTGGCTTACGGTCAGTGCGTGTTCAACACATACAGTACTATATCTCATAATTCTTGTCAAGCTGAATTTAACAACTTCAAGACTTGCGTCATTCGAAAATTAAACGGTAAAACATGGTAATAACTTGGCAAGTAGGATGTTATGGCGCTGCAGGTTTGTTTTAGTTGGAAAAATAGGACAATTGGCGGGGCATTTTAGATTTTAGGAGAGGATGATAACAACAGCCAGTGCTTGTACCTCTTAGTTGATCGTTGGCAAGATTCCTTAACGACTTTCTAATAATGACTCCATATATAGTATGATGTAGTGTATAATGGTTTGTGATTCTATAATGTTACGTTGATCAGCCGGAGTTGACATATTCTTTGTATATATAGAGCTTATATAATCAAATAAAAAAGATAGATACATCCTCGGATGAGTGGATCAGTGTGGGGATTGGATTTACAACAGATCATGTTCATCATGTTCAACTGCTGTTTATACAACAAGGAGTGGGCATCTCTCTAAAGTACTCGTTCTTCTTTGGATTAAACAGACATCGTCAATATGATTAATATCTCGAGACTAGCGGGCTATAGCAAAAATGATATTAGGAATCTATTGCTAATTCTACAGGAGTTGGTGGTAACTTACAAGGATAATAGAGTCAAGATTAACTATCGGTCAAGGCCCGTTATATTATTTCTAAGTACTTTAGTATCAACAGCTGGCCTTGGAATACTATTTACGTTAAGAAGTTTGATTCATCAGTATAATGAGTATCAGTTAAATAAGAAGCTAAATCGCCCCAATTTGATTCGACAATCATCGACAATTCTAAAAAATGGGGCAAGAGAAATATTTATTCCAAAGGGCAAAAAGATGACGAGAATTATAATTCCCAAGCCAAATCTAGATCAGTATGCCGCTGACAAGTACTTGTATAAAAACTTTCATATTGATCAAAAATTGAAGCAACAAAAGAACATTTTAAGTTCGAAGTTTTTGAACCAGTTAATCATTCTTTGGAGGATCTTGATACCAAAATTCTACTCCAAAAACACGTACTTGTTGTTGTCGCAGTGCTTTTTCTTAATTTTAAGAACATGGTTATCATTATTGGTTGCTAAACTAGATGGTCAACTTGTCAAAAACTTAATTGGGGGGAATGGGAAGAAGTTTGCAAGGGATTTAATATATTGGATATTGATTGCGTTCCCAGCATCATATACTAATGCAGCGATCAAATATTTGACGGACAGATTGTCATTGAGCTTCAGAACTAATTTAATTAGATATGTTCATGACATGTATTTGGATAATGTCATGGTTTATTATAAGATGGCGTTCAATAATAATCAAATCCACAATATTGATCAATATATTACTAATGATGTTGCTAAGTTTTGCGACTCGATTTGTGGGTTGTTTTCGAGTATGGGTAAACCATTTATCGACCTTGTTTTTTTTGCAGTTTATTTAAGAGATAATTTAGGTACTGGAGCTATTGCGGGTATATTTGCGAACTATTTTTTAACGGCATGGCTATTAAAAAAGAATACCCCATCCTTTGGTAAGCTTTCATCTAGAAGGACTCATTTAGAGGGTCAATATTATAACCAGCATTTAAATTTGATTACAAATTGTGAAGAAATTGGATTCTATAAGGGCTCGATTATTGAAAAAACAAAGTTAAGTGAAATTTTCAAAGAGTTGATGGGCCATATTAACAAAGAAATTAATGTCTCGTTTTCTTATTCAATACTAGAGGATTATATCTTAAAGTATACTTGGTCAGCATGGGGATATATATTTGCAGGATTACCAGTATTCTTAGATGAAATTTTGCCGGCTAAGAAGAATGGGATAAAGGAAGAAAGGACTGCAGTTGATGAAAAACAGAACATGAGACAATTTATTATTAATAAGAGATTAATGTTGTCTTTAGCTGATGCTGGCTCAAGGTTGATGTATTCTATTAAAGATGTTTCAGAACTTACCGGATATACGGATAGAGTTTTCGACTTGTTGACCAATTTACATCAAGTTCATTCTCCAAGGTTCAACTATGGTTCGAAATATAACAATAATGATATTCATGGTACTATTCAAAAGAACTATAGTGCTGGTATTAGGTTTGAAAATATACCTGTTATAATTCCTTCAAGTGATGGTTCTTACGGTGACAGATTAATTGATAATTTGAATTTCCAGATATCCCAAAATAAAAATTTATTAATATTAGGTCCAAATGGCTGTGGTAAAACCTCTATTTCAAGGATTGTGGCTGGCTTATGGCCATTATACCATGGTTTATTATCAAAACCAAGTGACGAAGATATTTTTTTCTTACCTCAAAAGACATTTTTCACTAACGGAAATTTAAGAGATCAAATTATTTACCCATATAGCTATGACGACATGATTGAAATGGGTTACAATGATGATCATTTATATCATATTTTGAGAGAGGTCAAATTAGAATATATTTTAACTAGAGAAGGTAATTTCAATGTTAAAAAAGATTGGAAAGACGTTTTCAGTGGTGGTGAAAAGCAAAGAATCAGTATTGCCAGGGTTTTGTTCAAAAATCCGAAATTTGTCATCCTAGATGAATCAACCAACGCTGTCTCAACCGACGTTGAGGACTACTTGTTTGAACTCTTAAAAAAGAAGAAAATCACTTACATAACCCTATCACATAGACCATTATTAATGAAGTATCACGATTTTATTTTGGAAATCAAAAACGATAGCGGTCATCCTGATAGCTGGGAATTCCATGATTTAACTTCCGAAGAAAACTTAAAGAGTATTGATAATGAAATCAAAGACATTGAAGAGAAATTAGCCCAAGTTGAAAAATGGGAACGTAGAAAGAATGCCATTGAGAGATTTTTAGATGGTAAGTTTGATGACATTGAAGAATCATCAATTGAGTTACCTGTTAATTCTTCACCTTCACCTTCACTGGATGTATAGATCTACATAGCTTTAATAACTTCTTGTCTTAATGCTTTTCTAGTTATTTATTGCTTATGAAATTGATGAATAAATGAATATCCATAACGATAAGGTTATAACCATGCTCCCTGTATATAACATTTATTCGTTTCTTTTTTACTAGAATGGCCACTCTGGATATTACTAAGGAAAGAGAAAAACGCGTACAATCGATGATCATGAGTAATTTCAAAGGAAATGAGTAAAAAATAGATCAATATTTTTCTTCTTCTTCAATAATATAGTCCAATCAATCGTCAAATATGTCTGAGCCAATTAGAAGTAAGAATGGGGATATCTCAAAAGCACCAACACCACAAAATACCCCGGCATCGGTCACAACATCGTATTTAAGATCACAACCGCCAACAGTTTCAACCATCAATGAAGAAGATGGAAATAGCCAAATTAGTAAACAGTTAGCTAATAATCCAGCCCTTTTATCAATGATTCAAGGTAAATTGGGATCATTGGTTGGCCATCAAAGTGGATATATTGAATCTTTGCCAAAATCAATTAAAAATAGGGTATTCGGATTGAAGTCAATTCAACAACAACAAATGAAATTAGAAGCAGAATTTCAGAAGGAATTATTGAACTTGGAAAAGAAATACTTTAAGAAATATGAGCCATTGTATGAAAAAAGAAAGAAGATTATCAATGGGAATGAAGAGCCAACTCCAGAAGAAATCGAAGAGGGTGAAGCATTAAATGAAGACGATGATAACGAATCCAAAGCAAAAGAAGATTCAGAAGAGGAAAATGACGATTCTGATGAAAAGGGTATTCCAGGCTTTTGGTTGACCGCATTGGAGAATTTACAAACCGTTTCAGAAACTATAACTGATAGAGATAGTGAAGTTTTACAACACTTGAAGGACATCAGAATGGAATACTTGGAGACCCCAGGTTTTGAATTACTATTCGAATTCAAGGAGAATCCTTTCTTTTCTAATCAAATTTTAAGTAAGACTTATCATTATCAAGCAGAATTGGGCTATTCGGGCGATTTCGTGTATGATCACGCAGACGGTTGTGAAATTAACTGGAAATCAAAGGAACAGAATGTCACCATCAACATCGAAAGAAGAAAACAAAGAAACAAAACAACTAAACAAACTAGAACCATCGAAAAATTAACCCCAACCGAATCTTTCTTCAATTTCTTCGATCCTCCAAAACCTCCAAAGAACGACGAATCACAAAACGACGAAGAAGATAACGACGAAGAAGATAACGAAGAAGAAGATGATGAAGATGATGACCTTGAAGCAAGATTAGAATTGGACTACCAGTTAGGTGAAGAGATCAAAGACAGATTAATCCCAAGAGCAATCGATTGGTTTACTGGTGATGCCGTTGAGTTCGGTTTCCCAGAAGATTTTGAAGAAGAAGATGAAGAGTCTGATAGCGAAGAGGAAGGCGATGACAGCGACGATGATGATAACGAAGAAGCTCCAAAAGAGAATCCTCCAGAATGTAAACAACAATAGTTTTCATTTTATTGAATGTTATTTTTTCTTGCAGAACTTTATTTTATTTTTTACGCTTTCCTCGGCCCCCCGTGTGTATTCACTTACAATAAAAGATTTATATTACTTTTATTCTTTCCATATAGAGCACTTCAATCCATCTTTTGCTAATGTAGATATATGTATGGGTAAAACTTTAAAAGAATAACTTTAAACTAGAGTAACTTTAAAAGAATGATAAACGATACAGGATTCAATCTTAGTCCCACTAAAATAAGATCTAGAGCAATTATAACAAATGTGGTTTCACATGCGGATATTACACAAAAGCTCCATTTTGCTAAAGTGGCTGCTAATTTGAATAAGGTTATTTCTTAATTAAAGTTCATCCCTTAAAGCAAAAAATATATAAATACAAAATTTTCCCTATAATTTTTTTTACCGCTTTTTCAATTGACACATACTCAATAGGCTATCTGATTCACTATGACTGAACAAATTAATAAAGTTGCTGAAAATGTCACAAATAAAAGTTTTACTTCTAAATCGATTGATCACATTTCAGATTACAAAGTTGTCAAATCATTGAGTAATTTCTTACTATCTTTTAGTTTGATCAACTATTTGTATCAACAGTTGGCTTCAATTTTAAGTTATTTAAATAAGAATTTTATCTCTGCTTTTCCATTTATTTACAATATTTTAACATATGTTGATGATAAGATTGAGGCCGCTTTGACAAGGATTGATTCGTGGTTGTTCAGAATGCCAGATTTATCTAGTTACAGCCCAGTTACGGTATACCGCAAGTCGGTTAATCATATCAGCAGTAGTTATTTGAAGCCTGCTAATAGCTATATCTACAACACTTTTGATAAGTATTTCCCGGCCACCATCACTGAGAATAAGGCAGCCTTCAGGTTGGAAGAATTAAGTGATACATCAGAAATTTCAAAATTTTTCAAAATTGTCATTGAAATGTTAAGTAGATCAAAATTACTAATTTCCAACAAGTCTAACGAAATATCCTCTAACTTGATTTCAAATTACAACAAGGAAATCGAATCATTGAATGACAAATCTAACGGGCTTTCAAAGAACGTGATTGCTTCATACAACACAGGGTTACATGCAATTAAAAGTTTGAATAACGAATACATCAAACCATTAAAGCATCATACACAAGATTATGTGGTTGAGGTTGCTACTACCACAAAGAACAAGGCTGACTCATTAATTTCAGAAGCAAAACAACTGATTAACCCAAAATTAAGTACAATTAATAATAAAGGTAAGGATCTTTTAAATGGTTCAAATACCTCTTCTTCAAATGGTAATATTCCGGTTAGTGCATCTGCTTAAACATCCTTTCGCCCTTGAACCGTAGTTAATTTTTATTTTTTAGCTGTTGTATTAATGTTTACTGTTTAATTTGAGTTTAATATCTTAGTTGGTTGATTATTTCTTATTGGTTCTTATATCTATTTTATCTTATTTATTAATTATTCTTACTTTTTAGTATTTTGATGCATTAGGTTAAATTTACGACAAAATTTATTCTCGTGTATTTTCTATATAAATTCTAATTAATATAAATGTTGTGTTCAATCATATCAGCCATTGCTAAACTTCTTGATATAGTCAATGCCTCCAACGCACTGAGGGACAGTTAGTTGATCGCTGCCAATAATTTTATTAACCTCGATACCAACATTCACAGTTCTGATAATCCCATCATGCTCTAAGATTAACCCCTTGTTGTTCTTCGCTCTCTTGAATGTTTTAACATCTTCGTAAATGTCAGATTCCGCTCTGCCTTGAGTCGATTCTAATAACTTCCAATCAAATGTGTCAAAATCCCACAAAACACTTTGCATACCAAATTGTCTGATAATTGATCTAACACGATTATCAATACCTCCATATGGTGGTCTGAACCACTTAGGTAAATGTCCGTAGGTAGCATTCATTGCCCAGATTGACCATTCTATTTGGGCAATAATTTCTTCGTTTGTCAAAGATGGCAAAAATTTATGAGACCATGTATGAGATCCCATAATATGACCTCTAGAAGCAGTTATTCTATATATTTCTGGAAACCTAACAACATTGATCCCTAGTGCAAAAAAAGTAGATTTTGTTGATATATTATCAATTAGCCTTAATGTTGATGGAGATGGTCCGTCATCAAAGGTTTGGCTCAATTTAGGACAGGTATAAACGTCATCAAAAGAAACACAATTGAAGCAGTCAAAGGAACAAGAAGCTCTATTGATATTGCACATACCTTGATAGTGTGGTTGAACATCTTTAGGGACAACGTCGAAGTTAATGAAATCTAAAGGAATATATGGTGGATCAATGCCTGGCCATTCATGCATTCCTGTAAAATCTGACAACCATTTGGGAAATGGTAATGAAGGTACATTTACACTGAATTCACTAATAGCTCTTGGTTCGCTTGTTGTATTAAATGAAAAATTTGAAGCTGTTCTCTTTGATAGATTTAGTGAACAAATTAAATTGAGAATGAAAAAGATCGAGAAGAAGTAATTGAATATATTCATATTAGTTTTGGATTTTGAAGTAACTTGATAGCAGCGGCTACAAATATGGGAAACTGGAATCTCTTTATAGGTTTTCGAAGAGACAGAGAAAGGGTAGCAACATCTGTCTACATGTTTGTGGTTCCGTTCACAAATTGGCAGCCAACGCTGCTGCGGCTCAGTCAGTTATCTCCGAGCATATTGATAACATTGGCAAAACGATAAAGCAATCAGACATATATTCTCTTGATTATATACACAAGAACTAAGTATCACTAAATAAAGAAAAAACTAAAAGGGAGATGTGAAAAATAAAGTGCTACACTAAGTGTTTAAATTTGTTGTAGTTTTCGTTTTAGTAGATTAACCTCTTTCTTTAACAGTTCATTTTTTTTCCTTAAATAAGCATTTTCTTCCTCAGTTGAGTTGGCATTTGAAGTCGGAGATAAACTTGAAGACGGATGCGATAGTGGCTGTGATTCATTTGATGATTTGCGTTTAAATTTTTTTCTTGAATCATCATTCGGAAGTTCCTCCTTGGATAAGAACTGTGAGGCAAATAAATTTGAATCTAATGAACTTCTTTTCGAGCTTGAATTCGACTCGGTATTGGGCGATGAACTAGACGTCGTTAAACTTTTACTGGATGACAATGATGAAGACCTTCTAATAGAATTGTTTCTACTCAAGTTAGTCTTCAAAATCCTGTTCTCTTCTTTTAATGCAGCTATTTCTTTCATCAATTTTAAGACTATTGCATCTTGCTCTCTTTCCATCAAGTCAATAACCTGTTCGCTGTTAAACTTGGTAAAACTATCCAACTTATTTAAATCAAAGTCATTAAGGGAATATCTTCTAGCGTTAATGTTGGACGTCCTGTTATTCCTAGCATTAGCTGAGGTTGAGATATAGTTAGACGGCCTTCCAGTTCTTAAATCGTTCTGTATAGTAGAAACACTACGTAACGATGGACTCTTTGGAATATTTGACCAGCTATTATTATTGCTAATGCTACTATTGTTGCCGTTACTGCTTGGGCTGTTATTATTACTGCTATGCTGTCTAGCGTTTGTCCTTGTATTTGGTGTTATCATCATCTAAACAAAAAAAGAATAAAATTGATTCCTGAAAATTTATGAATTTGAGATACGTATATCCTATAACGTTATATCTATATAACCAAATCTATTGATAAAAAGGTGTCTGCGTAATTATTGATTACTTTTATATGGTAAATCCAGCTTATTAATATTACGTACAATACCCCAGAACCGTATAGAAGAAATTTTGAAATTTCAAAATTATTTCTTAAATTGATTGGCATAGATTGCCTTATCTTTATATCTAGTTTCAATTTGATCTTCTTGTGTAATCAATTCTTTAACTCCATCCTCCACAGTTATTGCTATTATTATACACAGGAAGAATATTGAATGACCCTGTTCCCCTCTTTTTATAGTAACTTTTAGTCAAACGTGGCTCTTCAAAATGCATTAGATATAGTACAATAGCTGCAATTTACACAAAACAAAAGTATCTAACCTGTAAATCCGTATACTTTGCAAATACCACAAACAGTTTATACACGTATTCCTACCCCTCTCCTATATGGTACACCAAAAGTATATATAGCTCATGTTACGGTTCTAGGAATTAGAAAAACCTCAATTTTTCTGCCATTACGTGTTAAAAACGACAGCTTTTAAACTACTCGTTAGAAGTAGGCCGAGAAGAGTGTTTGTATTGTGGCTTACGTTGTGTATTGTACAGCGCAGTAAGGGATGTAAGCATTTACTAAGTAAAAGCGTAGTTATTCAGCGATCACATTAATTTTAGTAAGAATATATTGGAGTGTTTAAAAACTTTTTAAGGATATCCGAAAACATGCCCACCCACTATGCAATTGAGGATCCTAAGGTTCATGGTGTGAGGCAGTAATGGTCTCGCTAAGTAGTACCAGTTGCAACAGAGGAGAAAAAAAGGGGGGGTAGGATTTGGGCGGTTGCAGAGTGTTTCGTGTGATCCTGCTATATTAAATGATGAAAAAATGTTCTCTGAGTTTGTATAAAGAAATTCATCAAGAGATATAAAGAAAATTTTATTGAGCAGGTGGGCAGATGGGGACTGGCTGTAATTCTGTTCTTAAAAAGCTGTATTGTAGAGGCAAAGATCTATTTTTGTATTCCTTAATTTATTCATTATAAAGTGTAGTTAGGTGTTTATCGGCTAAAATATTGAGAACATTTGTTCTAGAATATTTTGATTAGACAGGAGCCAATGGCTTCCAAACTTTCTTTTATCTTAGAATGTTAACTCTAGGTTACAAGCATCCAAATCGAAATCCAATGAAGATCTCTTTTATTTTATATTATCAGATACCTGATAAGTTTGTAGGAATGCGAATGGGATGCGCAGCATTTCCCTCCCTTCAAGATGCTCACTAGTGGCTTTTGGAGGATTCCCTCATCAACATAAAGTCATCGTCTCAAAGTCAATTCAAACAAATCATACAGAAGTTATTTATTGTTATTAAATCAAGGATAATGATAACTATGTAGCATACATTAATTTATCTGCTTGTTATCCAATGTTGCGTTTTTGTTTAATATTTATTTAGTATATTTGGAATGTCTATATATTTATATATACTTATTTACGTGTATTACTTCTTTTTACGTTTAATTAAAGAATTTAAGTCGTTAGGTTGAGCATTTCCTCTCTTTGGGTTCCTTTTAATGGATGATGTTAAATTATTAATATACTGTTCATCTGGTTTTTCTTTTTTTCTAATCAACGAAGTAATATCATTCGTACTAGATGTAGGTAAGTTATTGTTTTTGTCATGCTGGGCATTGCCGATCACTTCTTGGTAAAAATCGTGCTTGTTAAAATCATTTAAAAATTCAGAAATCTTAACATTAACTAATGTTTTAATATCGGTTGTGCTGTTAAAATTTTCATTTCGAATTAAATTTAATAGTCTTCTATATTTTTTCAAAGGCAAAACAAACGATTCTTCATTAGTAACTGGGTTATTATCAATTTTCTGATCATTTAATTCACATCCGATTATACCTACCAAATTTCCTAATCTAAATTCTTGTCTAAACCCTAACTCATTCCAAAATTGCCTTGTTGTGACTGTTTTATATCTATTTTCCACAATCAAGTGTTCCAAAAATCTTCCCTTTGGATCATCAGGGAACAAAGGTGTTTCCCAGACTGCAAGGGAATCCTTCTCTTTGTTATAAATACTACCAATTGACCATTTCGGTTTATCTCTAATAAACCTCCAAACGGACTCTGAATCAGATCCAGGAATATTCAACTTACACTTCCATGAAGGATTTAATAGCGAGTCCTCAACCACATCAATCCACCATCTTAGTAACTGCTTCCCATCAACTATATGTTTGTGTATGTTTTTCGAAGAATTTGGAAATAGATATTGATCTGAGGGCCGTGTAAATAGTGAGATCTTTATATTTCGATATGAAGGCATTTTAATTGGTGCTGCATTTTTTGATGAAGATAGAATTAAACTACCTTTATCATTTGAGTTATCCTTATTGTAGTATCTAATCGATTTGTAAAAGTTCGGATCAGTTCTTAAATATCGAATCAATCTATTTAATGATGCAATCGTAACATTAACCGATTGTCCCTTTTCTGGCTGTCCTTGGTCATCTTTCTCTTGTTCCTCTTGACTTTTCCCTCTTCTTAGCTTGACATCTTTACAATAGCCGTTGATATCAAGTTCAATTAGCCATTTTATATATTCCTTTATCAAATAGTTTATTCTAAACGATAGCTTTTTAAATCCGGTAGTGTCACATTTTGCAATGAAGATATAATGATCAACATAGTCATTGAATATGTTTAGATAGATATACACCTCAATTCCAAATACAACTAAATCTTCCTCATCAGTCAAGGTTAAATAATGCTTAACTTTTAATGTACTCTTTGGTTTACGATAAGTTTGATAATTAACGGGCGATCTGCTCTCAACTCCTCGGGATTGAACATGAAATAATTTAAATTTCGAATCCTTCGGTAGGAATCTAGAGAATCTTTCTGCCAAGTCTGTCATCCTTTCATAATTAGACTGTTTACATAAGAACATGTGTTCTACGATTTATCGTGTACGATCTTGTAAGAATCATTCACCACTATTGACAGCACGTGAACCATTCAGCAAATAGAATATCATTGCCTATTACACCATATATATAAAGTTTATTAACTCTACGAATTTATAGCTGTTACCAGGCGTTAGTATTATTCATCTGAATGATAAGCCACCATATTTGGCATACCCCAACATGTATAGCCTAAAGTCTTGGCCATATAACATAAGCCTTCAGTTTCAATACCATCATAACCTTCTAGTCTGTTCCAGGTTGTGCCAATTATATAATTCGGTGGAAAAGCAACTCCTTGTCTATAAACGATAGACTTGACAAATAATATAGCGCCTCCGACGGAGTCTAAATTCATTAGATAAGTAGACTGTTTTGTTCTATCAGTCTCTGGTTTGTCCTGATTGTTCTTCAAAAAGGTTTCAAAGTGAACCATCTTACCTTCCACATCTCTTGGAACATAGTCCCAGTTATCCCAGTCGTTTTCATCCATTTTTTTAAGGTTATCCTTGTCTGGTGTGGTTCTCTCGCCAACCCAAGAATTCTTATCATAGTCAGGATTGCCACCTCTAATGATTCTAGGAACAATTATATCCTTTCCTGACTTGATAAACTCTTGCAACATATCTTGATTACCAATTCTAACAACATCGGCATCGATAAATAAAGTATATTTTTCATCCTGCAAGGAATTAAATAAGACAAAATTCCTAGATCTAGCAATCAATCTTCTTCTTAGCTTTTGTAAACGATCATTATGTCTGTCCTCTCGACTGATACTATTGAAATCCTTCTCTATGAAGGGAGCTGAAAGCAAAGTCACTTTTCTAACGTACTTTGATAATATATCGTTATTCCTGGTCTTGGATAAAAAGACTAATTGTTCGAAATAATTTTGAAAATATTTATCCAATTCTTCGAACTCTTCTCTGCTACCTACTAAAAAACCTAAAGAAATTGAGTTCTTGTGATACTCAAAAGACTGGATAGTATTAAATAAATCCTCAAAAGTCTTTTCTTTCCCATAAGAATCTTTGTTGGATATTGAAGATAATACTAATAACGATTTGTTACTCTCTGCATCTACTATTTTTTTATTGACATACTCTATCTTTGTATAATTAAACTCCCTATCCTCATATACCCTTCTGCAAAAATGCTTGCTTTCTTTAAAACCCTTTGCTTGAAGATTTTGAAGCTGGTAGTTCTCTGGTAAACTAATTAATGTTAAGAACAAGATAAATGTGGCAGCAGTGACGAATAAACAAGGCAACAGCCTTCTATAGTTTTTAATATACATTCTATCTTAATAAACTGTGCCTTGATAACTTATACGATCAATTAGTCCTATTCTTGTTTATTTACTTTCTTAATGTTTACTTCGTGTGATTTACTTGGCTCTATGATAAGAAATTAGAAGCACACTAGCCCACGTTTTTCAGATTTTGCTGCAATAAAGCAATAACTTCCGCCAACAATTTAGATTCCCAATAACAAAAGCAAATAAGACACGAAATCGCCGCTATTCTATACAATAATGTACTATACTAAGGCCTAAAATACAGATATATCAGTAGTTCTTGCTGTTCACAAAAATTGATTGATAATTCTATTTATATATTTTTACGGATAGCATACAAAATTTTTTGGAAAATGCCTCAATAATAATTATTCTAAAATATAAATAGTAGCTAAATTTTTTTCTTATTATAGAATGCACTAGAATGCATCATTTATCAAGGCGACTTTAGTTTAAGTAATAGTAGCATGGGTAATTTATATTCCATTGTAGTGTTATCTTAGAGTGGGATGAGAACGTATTCAAAATTATTCCGAACTGTAACGCTCGTAATTATGAACATTTTCCCTAATTTTCTGTTTGAGTATTTGAATCCATCCAGTAAAAAGCAATCATGTCTTCGGTGAACATGGTGACTTTTTAAATTATTAGTAGTGTTTATGCAATGTCAAAAGAATATAGTAAATTTGGATATATTGTGGCTGAACTCTGCGCTAAAATGTGTCAAACGTGAGATCGGGGCTTTGCAATAAGGCGATGAGTGAGTCTCATGCACCATCGGCTTCTATGTTAGACCAAATCTTAGATGATTTGATAGTGAATGTGGGTTCTCTTTTTCTTTTTTTAGAAGTATCAATAATGAAATACAATTGTTAAATGATTGCATGAAACTCATTGGGATATAGTCATAAAAGCATACGTGGACAATTGTATCAATCTGTCCAGCGTGAATGGAAATCGGGGCCGCCGTCCGGCGAAGTGTTGAAGTTGATGGTATTTACTACACGACGCTGAAATGTTGGAAACTTGTGCATTCTTTCGACTTTCTACACGTATATGTAAAAATATATATGTATATGTTGGCATATATATGTAGTTGTACAAAAGTATAAGTGGGTACATATTTATACTCAAGTAGATTTTTGATATAATAGAGGAATAGAGACAGGCTTTAACGAGCGAAACCCGCTCATCCCGATTGAAGGAAATACGGACATCAAGTTATATAGTTCAAAGTAGTATACAAGCTATTAGAAAGCTGCTAGAATTGTTAAGTACATAAAGTTAAGTTGTTGAGTGAATGAGGTCGGGGAGCTCAAAAATTTTGCAACTGTGCATATCTGCAAACTTGCAGGGCCAGCCAGCTATCTTTCTGCAATAGCAAACTTTATGACACCGTTACTTCTAGGAACCCATCTTTAGCATAATTAAATATGACCAGCAATGTTCCATACATAATTTAGAAGTATAGCTACTGATAAGAAGGAAATATTGATTACGAAGTTAACATGTATACAGGACTTCGACCATATCTTCTGAACAGGCATACTGTCATTTTCTTTTCCTGGTTCTGGTAAGATCCAGTCCCTTAGAGTATAAAACACAAACCTTGGCGTAAAAATGCCACTGTATTGGAAAGAGCTATCTGACTAGATCAAAAGCAGCCAAAAGACATATTAGAGAGACGAATACTGAGCGGGAACTGCAACACATGTAGCAGCGAGTCAAAGGATCAAAGCTTTTGACATTCCATTAAGATATAATTGGGATTTACAGTGCTTGAAAGGATATGTTACAAGACTTATTTGCCATTATATCGAATTTTATGGATTTTAGATGTAATCGTAGAATATTGGTATACCCAAATCTGTATTTATATGCAGTCTAGACATTGTATAGCTATAAGAAAAAAAAAAAACATATAATTTCTTCCTTTCCATACTTATAAAAAATAGTGACCGTAATATGGCATCTATACCTGGTTTTAGAAGTGATTTATCGTCCGCGAGCAACGATGGTTCAAACTCTCATAAAGTGATCGAAATGGACATTCCTGGTCGTTCAGAATGGAGATTCGAAGTTCCATTTAAAACGATTCTTAAATTAACGGTTCTTAGCGGTATAGGTGAAATATTTGGGACAGAATTGCCTTTGAATATTGAAATTCAGTTAACTGGTGTTAAGTATTCCCTTCATGCGCCATTGCACGAGGGTTGTAAAATTAAATACTACACTGTCCCTAATAAACACAACCTAACTGGATCGTCAGGTGAAGATAATGATATTGTCGAATATATAAGTGAAGAAACATCTATGAATCAATATATCAATTTGCATTTGGCATTAGAATCCGGTCGTCAACAAATTGCCGACCATAATATCCTAAACGCAAACTCCACTAAAATGGGGCCAAGGGTTTTAATAATTGGAAACCGTCATTCTGGTAAAACATCATTGTGTAAGCTCTTATGTTCATACGCATTTAAAATGGACAGGTCGCCTATTTTAGTCAATCTAAACCCAAAGGATGGAGTGTTTTCATTGCCTGGCTCATTAACAGCTACACCAATTAGTGATACTTTCGATTTAGAAAGCGTGAATGGTTGGGGTGGATCAACCACCTCAGGTTCTACTTTTCATAATCCAAAGCAACCGTTGGTTAAGAATTATGGGTTTGTTGATTTCACAGATAACTTAGACTTGTATAAATATCAAATATCTAAGTTAGGTGTTGCTGTATTATCACGTTTAGAGGAAGATATCGACCTTAAAAATAGTGGATTGATCATTGATTCACCGCCTTTGTCGATCAAAGACTTTACAGTTGTAGAGAATATAGTTTCCGATTTCGAGGTGAATATAATAGTTGTAATTGGTAATGAAAGGTTGTTAATAGATTTAAAGAAAAAGTTTAAACATAAAATAACCTCATCGCAGTTAGATATAGTCAAAGTCCCAAAGAGTGGTGGAGTCGTTGAAGTTGACGACTCATTTATAAGAAAAGTTCAAGAAGAAACTATAAAGGAATATTTCAATGGTAACTTGAAATCGCCATTATCTCCCTTTAAAACAGAAGTTGATGTCAAAGACTATATTATTTACAATTGCGTCGAAACTCTGGAACTAAGGTCAAGTTTAGCATTTTTACCGTCAGGTGATTCATATACGCCAGAAGACTCTGAATTAAATGAAGGTGATAAAAAGGATGAAAGTTCACTTGAAAAATATTATTCATTACTATCTGAACCAGCGGCGTCAAATTTGGACAACTCTATTATTGCGATTACTCAATTGCCTCAAACTAATAAACTGGCTAAAGATTTATTAAATACGTGTGTACTAGGTTATGCACATATTTCAAAAGTTGACGATGCCAAAGGCAGAATGAAAATTTTATTACCGGTCCCAGGAGCTTTTCCAAGGAATATATTAATTTCTACAAGCATTAGATATACAGAATAACTTGTATTATATATCACTATATACTTATCAATATACTTCGTATTATTAATCAAATGGAATTGGTTTATGGCGCAGCTTTTCATCAAACTTAAGACTTTCAGATGCAGCAATTGCACTTGGAATTTTAATACCACAACAATCTCCCCATGTATCGATCAAAGCCGGACTGTGACTATGGCCGCATTCATTATCTTCATGATCATGAGCTTCACTTATGCCTTCGGGACAGGGAATCAATGTTCCAAACATGACGTGTTGAACAATAGGTAATTTTCCTAATACCTCAGCTTTATACATTTTAATCATTCCTTCTTTAATTTTTAGCCAAGACTTGGCAGACAGTATATCATCTAACATAGGTGAGTGCCACCTTAAGCTTAACTTTTGATCCTGATTCTGTGGAATAGTCTTAATATTATTAATGAAGTAAATACATTCAAAGTACATGTATTGTTTATAATAAAGTTCAACTAGTTCTTCATTATGAATCAGCTTGGGTTTCATATGAGGATGAGTCGATAATTGTGCTGCTCCAAATAAAAATGGCAAGAAATGATAATCATCTAAACCCCAAACTCCATGGGAACCAGCAGGTTCCAACCAATAAGTCCTTTGCAACGTACGCATAGTGGAAATATATTTGGTAAATACTTTTAAAATTAAGCATGGATAATCCACTTTCTTAACAAGTTCAAGTCTCTCTAGGCAAAGTAGAAATGAGATGAAGTTTAATTCATGACCCGAACCATAGTCAATTCTTGTCCTATTACCCCATGATTCATTAAAGTATGTAGCTAGTTCAACAATAGGACTCTCATCTTTGTATTTTCCCTGAATTAGTGGACTCAATAAATTTGGCGCCTTGTTGGACAAGTGATCATAAAAATCTCTAAATTCAACCTTACCAAATCGTGATATATCCTTCTCAAGTACAACTGGGTTGCTTTTTATAACTTCATTGACATCGTCAAGTATATTTAGTAATTCTTTTGAAGTATCTGATACGAAAACTTCTGAATCGTTCGTAAGACCAGCCACCAGTTCTTGTAATTCTTGAACAAAATTTAAGACTAGACCATAGGTCTGAGACTCAACCCATTTATTTAAATCATCTGGTGTTACAACCCTTCTTCTTGGCTTAACGTATTTGGTTACCATGATGATAGTTAGCCGTTTAAAGATATTAAATAGAATAGATAACTTCAAAATCAGGTTAGACAGATTTAAATGCGAGAATTATACAGACATCTACAACATTTTTTTTTCAATAATAAATTTACTCTATTGAAGTTACTGTTTTTCTATCACAAATTGGGATATATAAATCTACATAAGACTATAAAATATGAGTACTGGTTTGTCATCAATAAAGAAAACCAATTTTTTCATATTTCCGTCAACAAAAGCAAAATTGACTCACCAGTTGAATAGTTCACAGCTATTGTTAGCTCTCTGGCATAAACATCCTGCTTTTAGTGAAGACAATGACACATTAAACTCACCAAGTACTCTACCACTAGATATCAAACCGAAAGCAGAATTATACAATGAAGTGGCTATTTTAAATCCCAACAAGGAAGGCATAGCTCTAAAGTTCAAACAGTCAGTTTTCTACGGTAAAACTTTAATGAAATTTTATAAAGCGGGAGTTTCAAATGTTTGGAATAATAAAAAGGAATTGAATAGCCTAATTAAGAAGCAATTTAAATTAGTTAACCAATTAAGCAATAATGGTAAAGAAATTAATATAAAAATACCTTCTTTTTCAAAGTTGACTTCTGAGATGTCACAAGCAATTTATATAAGTCAGATTGAGAATAAGACTTTCAATGACAGCACCAGAGGAAATATAATTAGGAAAGGTAAACCTGAAAGATCAGTGGACACCAATTTATTCAATTTAAGTAGGCATCAATATCAATTGATTAAACGTACTCCTTCTGACCTTTGGAAACTCCCCATGTTCGCTATTATATTCATGGTATTTGTTGAATGTACACCGTTGCTATGTTATGCGATTCCTGAGATCACTCCTCTGACCTGTGTTCTACCTTCGATTTTACCAAGAATATGGAATCCAACCGCAACTATTAAGTTAAAAGATTTAAGAAAAGGCCTCAAAGGAGACGAATTAGAGGGTTTGGCTACCAAAAATGCCTATAACTTGTCTTTGAAGGAAGTCAGGCTACTTTCAAAAGCTCTACGTCTAACTTCAAAATACATTCCGGTTTCAATATACCCAGAATCATACTTACGTCATCGTTTACAACAATATTATAATTATTTAAAGGTCGATAACTATTTATTAAGTGGATTAAATGGCGAAAGCTCGGGCAATATTTGGAATTTGTCAAATCAAGAATTACTTAGAGCAGCCTTAGAACGAAATCTAATTTTAGATATTAAAAATGACATTAAAAATTTTAATCAAATAAAAGATGAGTCACTTAAAACGTCTAAAGAACAAAAATATTTTAACGAACTAAGATTAAAATTATTCCATTTTATAGTAGATTTTGAAAATTTCAACATTGGCTATTTGGGCATTAATCATTTGATAAATGATCCTGTCGACACCGAAATTTTAAGGAAGTGGTGGAAAGAGGATAATCCCAAATGAGTGGCTCTATATTCTTCTAGACCAGTATAGTACCTATAGATTACCATGTATATTTAAATATATGATTTTCATAATATACAAAGTTGCAAATGCTAGTGGTTTATATTTCGACTAAAACTCACGTGTATGTTTTAATTCCGGTCTAGTTAAATTTTTAACTATAATAAACAAGCTTATAAACCAACATAGACTATTCTTTTAGCTTATAATATATTGGATAATATATCGAATCAATCTCAACCCATCATGTCTGTGGGAGAAGAAAAGCAAGATGTATCTACCCCACTGTCAAACACACCTATAACTATTACTGATCTGGTAAAACAGAGTCAGGAGGATCAGTTTTCAGAGGATGATATAGTAATTGGATGTAAGATATATGTTTCGAAAGATGGTGAATTTAGATTAGCAGAAATATTACAAAAGCATATAAAGAAAGGTAAAAAGGTGTTTTATGTTCATTACCAGGAGTTCAATAAAAGATTAGATGAATGGATAGGCACAGATAGAATAGATTTCAGACGAGCGATGATTATGCCAGAAGTAAAAGCCGATAAGAAAGAGGATAAGAAAGAGGGTAAGCTGAAAATTCTGAAGAAATCCAAACTGAAGAACTTAAAAAATGCTAAGCAACAAAAATCTGCAACGGGAACACCAATGTTGGAGGACATCTCAAGCTCAGAAACGCCGATAAAAAATGAAGATGAAATGGATCTCGATAATTTAAATGTTCAAGGATTGAAGAGACCAGGGGAAGAAGTGAGTCGTGAAGATGAAATCAAAAAATTAAGAACCAGCGGTTCCATGACTCAAAATCATCTGGAAGTTGCTAGGGTTAGAAATTTATCATCCATTATACTTGGTGAGCATATAATTGAACCATGGTACTTCTCACCTTATCCAATTGAATTGACAGAAGAAGATGAAATATATATATGCGATTTCACTTTGTCATATTTTGGTTCGCGCAAGCAGTTTGAACGATTCAGATCCAAATGTTCAATGAAACATCCTCCAGGAAATGAGATATACAGAGATTCAAAGGTTAGCTTTTGGGAAATTGATGGTAGAAAACAAAGGACATGGTGCCGTAATTTATGTTTATTATCTAAACTATTTTTGGATCATAAAACTTTATACTATGATGTTGACCCATTCTTATTTTACATAATGACTATCAAATCATCCCAGGGCCATCATATTGTTGGTTATTTTTCAAAGGAGAAAGAAAGCGCTGATGGATATAATGTTGCTTGTATTTTAACATTACCATGCTACCAGAAGAAAGGTTATGGTAAATTATTGATTCAATTCTCTTACATGCTCTCATATGTTGAAAATAAAGTTGGCTCACCAGAAAAACCATTATCTGATTTAGGGTTATTATCATATAGAGCATTTTGGACTGATACCTTAGTGAAATTATTAGTGGAAAGAAATAATCCACATTTGTACAAAAAAAACAACCCTCAATTAGTCAGTGATGAAAAAGATTCGTCTGTTACACCTCCACCATCTACTGGCCGTCAAGCAGCAGCTCCCACAAGTGAAATAACTATTGATGAGATCTCTTCTTTAACATGCATGACAACCACCGATATTTTGCATACATTAACAACTTTACAGATTTTGCGATATTATAAAGGTCAGCATATTATTGTGATTACTGATCAAATCATGACAATCTATGATAAATTAATGAAAAAAGTCAAAGAAAAGAAAAAACATGAATTAGATCCTAGAAAATTACAGTGGACTCCACCCTCGTTCACAGCTAATCAGTTAAGGTTTGGATGGTAGTTTTTACAAGAATTTCAACGACGTTACGTTTTATTTATATAATATTAGTGTACAATATATTTTTTTTATTGTTATTCTTCTCCCCAAATTTTAATACTCTTATCGCCTTCGCATGTAATTAATCTGAGCCCCAGAATATCGAATGCTGAGGCATAAATAGCTGATTCAGTTGAACCTGGAACAGGTTTAGTTGCCTCTGATTGTAATAAATCTCCACTTATGTAATCATATAATTCCATCTTACCATCGTCATAACCTGAAAACAAAATGTTATTTGTAGGATTGATCGATAAAGTGTTTATAATTTTATTGTTTTCAGGTTTTCCAAATTCATTCAACAATTCACCGCTAGGTAATAACCACTGTTTTAAGTTCCCACTAGAATCACCAGAGCACATAGTCATTTCTCGAGGATGCATAGTTAACAGTCTGATACTTTTAGTATGTTGAGTTAAAGTTAATGAAGTGCATTGTTTACGTAGATCCCATAGCCTTATAGTTGAATCCATTGAGCTTGAAACCATTTGGGGGTCACCAATTTGACTTACTATTGATGTTATATCACTCCTATGGCCAGTTAAAACCATCACCTCTGCTCTGGATCTAATGTCCCAAACTCTAATTACTGCATCACGACCACCCGTAAATAACAAATCTAACTCAGGATGCAATGCCATAGCATAAATTCCTCCTACGTGGCCATGGTAATTTCGTATTTGACAGCCTGATGGTGAGTTAGTTCTTTCTAAATCCCAACATCTAACAGTCTTATCCTCCGAACCTGAAAAAAGATATGGATACTTGGGCGATATTGCCAAGGCTCTTACACCCATTATATGACCAGTTATTGTCGCTTTTAAGGCCAGACTAGCTAAGTCCCATATTTTAATTGTCGAATCTGATGAACCCGTAGCAAACCACTTATTTGTTACCGGATCGACAGAAACTGATCTAACCCAACCTTGATGAGCTCCTGCAATCACTCTTAGCAATTTCCAATTTGATTCTACTTTTCCTTCAGCTAAGTTATTCTCATCAGTTTTGGTTATTTCTTGGGCTGTTGATATATCATTCGATTTGTATGTTTCCAGTGATTCTGTCATAGCTTTATCTTCCTCATCTGATGAAGGGACATTATTCAAAATATGATCTAATTTAGCGTATCTATAAACCGCTTCACTTAAAGTATCCAACGGAGGTACTATTGGGCCATTTTTACCTATGTCGAATAGATCTTTATATGAATGCATGCTATAGTTATTGTGATTTAATAAAAAAAAGGTAGTTTTAAGTAATTGGTGATGCCTCTAATTTTCTAAATGATGGATCTCATTATCAGATGCAATAAATACAAACAAGGACCAGTACATGTATACAACATAAACCACGCTTCCTACACATATAGCTAAACCTACTGACATATAATGGCTACTTTGAGTCCCAAATTATACGAAATTATAACAAATTCTTCTCTGAATTTGAATATTATTCAATTGGTTCCAGAATCTACTGATGATACAACTCCATTCTTCGTTTATGAATCAGACAATGATACCCTTGAAATTGGACTTACTAAGAAGACATATCTTTCAATATTTAAGCAATCACACACATATTGGCATGAAAAGTTAGTCCCCAAAGCTTTCAATGCTGAGGAACACTTGAAGGACGTTGACATTCACAGTTTATGGCAAATATATTTTATGACACTAGGCTATTTGATTAGTACTAACGAAAACCATACTATTATAAGAGTCCATGAATTGGTCACAATGAAATTATACGCTTTAAAGGGCCAAGATTTTCTAATTAATGAATTTAATATTATAACTACTTTCGTCACTAGTAGGCTAAAAAGAATAAATAAGAGTTCTTCATTATGGTATTTAATTAAGAAACTATCAATTGTATTGATATTCAATGATTCAATTGGTGACGAAGATTTAAAGACTAGATATAATATGTTGCTTGGTAGAGTTATGAAAAGTTGTGAATTACATTTTGCTAACTACTATGCATCAAACTTTTTGAGATGGTGTATCAGATTAAATTCTATAATTTTCCAAACTACAGATTCCCTATTGATTCGAAATCTGATAACTGAGATAGATTTTTTTATTTTAGAGAGAATAGTATCTTGTTGTCATGAAAAACTACTGGATGTCTCGATGTGGAGTTGCTTGGAGGTTTTCCTAACAGAAAGACTATTCAACGTAACTGGTGCTCCAACAAGAGAACTTGATATGCATTCCTATGTAATCGAGGAGTACAATATAATAGCAGAACAAATCAGTCTTCTATCTCAAAGAAAGCTTACAAGCTTAGGCAAGTTCTCACCATCTATCCCCCCTGTCTCCTCCGTCGAGGAATTGAAGCTCTTTATTGAAAAACAATTTAACTGGCTACTACAGGCCAATTGCTCTATTTGGACCCCTTACGTCTCATTGATTAGAATATATGAGGCAATCCAGTCAATAGAATCCAAAAGTTTGAAAGAACTGGAGCTCTTTGATGAACTTAACACCAAATACCACAAAGAACTTCAAATTTTGTCCAAATTAAAACAGAAAAACTCTACAATGCATAAAGATAAGTCGCTATTCACCACGTTACTTGGCCAATTGTTTCAAAAGTGGTTTACATAGGTTATTTTTCCAGTTTATAGCTAAATATCTCCTCTTGATATGGTTGTAGTTGTATACAGGAGAACCACGTATTCACTATATAGCAGTATAATTTGAGTTCTTGATCAGGTTTAAACTATCTACAACATACAATTGTATTGTATCTTACGTTTTGGCAGGTTTGAAATACTGAAACCCTCTTCTGATAATGGTATGTGTAATGATGAATCATTTATAATTAAGAGCACTACTAACTTAGTACAGCTAAGGCTTCGCCAATTACAGAAAAAGAAACAGGAAGAGGCTAAAGCAACCTCTTCAAACTCTACTATTTTGATATCAAATGAAAGTGACAGCTCGACAATATCTCCACCATCAAAAGTCAGCTCAGCACAAGTAAGACTTCAAAAAGATATAACGGAATTAGATTTACCCAAAACTATAAAGTTAATTTTTCCTGATCCTACTGACTTTTTTAATTTTAATCTAAATATAATTCCACAGCAAGGATACTATAAGAACGGAACATTTCAATTTAAGGTTGAGATCAATAATAATTTTCCTATGGAGCCACCCAAGATCAAATGTTTAAATAAGATTTATCATCCGAACATCGATTTGGATGGGAACATTTGTTTAAATATTTTGAGAGAGGACTGGACACCCGTACTCAACTTGAATTCAGTTTTGATAGGTTTAAACTTCTTGTTCTTAGAGCCGAATCCAAACGACCCATTAAATAAAGACGCTGCCAACATGTTAGTTAAAAACAAATCTTTATTCACCAGAAACGTTAGAGATTCCATGAGAGGTGGATATATTGACGGTGAATATTACGATAGAGTTATTTAGGCTGTGGTTATGGAATAATTATTAATAAATGCAATCATTTTGTACTTACAATGTAAAATTTTTAAAACTGAACTTCAACATTTGGATGTCTGGAACTCCTTCTGCTAACTAAGGATTATGAAAATTCTTATTATTTTTTAGACGACAGAAAATTTATAACTCCTAAAAAAAATTTGCATAGTTAGATGTGAATATAATAGCCAGTCTGAGTACCACATAGCTCCCTGATATAATATGTTGAAAATAGAGCTTGAATGAGAACAACTTTGCAATTCCAGAAGGTATAATTGCATTGGCAATGAGTGAATTTTTGTGAGTTCCTATCATTAGTTTTCGAAAACTTAGCCCGTTATCTTATGGAATGTTCGTTATATTATGGAATGTTTCATCATAGAATGAAATTACAAAAGTGAGGCATTTTATGCATTTAGCTAAAAACTCTGGCTGTAATATCTCACTTCGCTTCAACTACAACATGATAGAATCAAGGAATGTAAATCTATCTTAGCTATTGAGTCATAAGCCCATCTTATATTTGCTTGAAATAGATAGACCCTTTTATATCGGTTATTTTTTTTTGCAATTTAGTTTGGTAGCTCCAGAAAATATTTTAATCTGAGTGAACATTTTCTTCATATTCCAAATAATATTAATACAAGGATTTATATTAATTATTCATAGGCTGATATGATATTATACGCGATTAATGGTTGATTTTAACGCGCTGGTAACAGATATGGATACTTTAACCTGTTAAGCGGTTAAACTTATCGAACGCATTTTGCGACTTCTTTTCATTATGTAGAGTCGTTTACAGGGATATGCAAAGTATTGAAAAGTTAGTCCATGTTCGTAATCTATTATCTTTCTTGCTTCAAAGAAGTGCTTCAAAATGGTATCCTTAGGTGATATTACAAAAGTAGCCTGCCATATCTTTGAACCAGAACTTTATTTTTTGGAACTGATTCGAGCCATTGATATAAGACATCATATTTCAAATTCATTGAGAATGGAATGGTAATCATTTTCAAACAACTTATAAGGGAGAAAATACTATAAATAAAGCCAAATATCCAGAGTTTGTTCTTTTATCAATAACTGGACAAGCTATAATTCTAAATAAGATAAGTCTAAGTTCCATTAATCTATTATGAGAATTTCCAATATTTTAACTTCAATTGCCTTGTTATCTGCCATTAATGCTGGGCCAATTCAAAAGGAATTTCCTAGTGCCGCTTGCAATCATCCTAGCCCTCATGAAAAACATGGAAGTCATGGAAATCATGGAAAGTATGGTCATCCAGCTGCTGGTCCATATTTTAATAAAACTCATCCATTCTTTTGCACCGACTCGGATTCATTACCACCAAAACCCACTAAATTACACTAGTTAAATTCCTATCTTTGTCATTCTCCACTATCTTGAATCATTCTCTATATTTCAAAGGAGAAAATAGTTTTTTTTTGATATTTATATGGATTTAATTTAGATGTATTGATAATTACTTTGAAGTCTGTTAAATATAAATAGAGTTTTTTTATAGCTTCTCTACTCTTTATATAAAATTATCTTTTTTCGTTTCTTGATTAATAAATTAACTGATTTTTTTTCTTTATAAAAGTTGAAAGTAGACTATTTCATGGAATAACATTAAAGAGATAATAATACAATACATAGCAAAACTAAAAGTATTAATTTTGGCAAAGTTTGATAAGTAGTAATTACTTGACAGGTTGCGAAATGTAGCTCTAAATTGCATGTGTTTCAGTATTTGGGCTTTATGCGTCGAACAGGACAGACTAATTGTATAATTACTGCTGAAGTGGGCAAAACTGCAATCATAAAATTATATAAGCAACCTAATCTAACTATAAAATTTGTTTGCATTCATCTTTAGAAAATATCCTTATTTTATTTTTATATCTTTTTAACGGACTGAAAGACAATGCAAGCACTACAGTGTTTGGCATATGGTGAATCGAAGAAAGTTAGTTTTATTTTTATGGAATCTATATGACTTGTAGCTTCGTGAAACAAATGCAAATAAAATAGGGCCAATATATGTTGAGAAAAGTCTACTTGTATAAAAAAAGACAAAGCAATTATCAAGTATTAAGTATTATATGGCGAGAAGATTATCATGCTAACGACTGCACCTATATGTTCAAATTCATCTTTTTCAATATAGTCTTTCTCTTTATGAAATCTATAAAAGAGATTATAAAATACACTAAAATATAATCAATATTAGGATATAATATTGATACATAATATCAAGCCAATAAAAGGAGAAAATTACAACAAGGTACAAGGATAAGATAAGAAAATGAACAAGCCAAAGAAATAAAAGGAAGCAAGCGACCGGTAAATTAACTCACCTAAGTTAAATAAAAACAATCAAAATTATTAATTGTTAATGACACACACATTTCTTAAGTTTATCCGTTGTTTGGCTCATTAATTGATAGAAATTTATATTTTTTCTTTGTGATATCATAACAATCTTTTAAAGCATCGTCATCAACAAACCAGGTGACTCTACCTGCTGCACCCTCATTAACAATAGAAGAAGGTAAACCCTTTTCTGGCCTTTCCATTATAGTTCTCATAATCGGAGCTTTAGTCAAGCCTTCAACAACAAAGGTGACTCTATGGGCATGGCAGATTACTGGTATTGATAAGGTAATTCTATTTTCTGGTCCTGAAGGGGCATTTAAGACAGGCATACACCATGCTAGCCTTTCTCTCAATTGTTCGCCGTGATTTGGGAAGAGCGAAGCTATATGGCCGTCCGGCGCACAACCTAATAGTAACAAATCAAACATAGGCAATTTAACCGAATCCTTTTTAGCAAAGTTATCAATCAACAACTTCTCGTAATTATCAGCACATTCCTGTGGGTCATCAATCAACGACTCATCAATGTGATAGATTTTTGGCTTCTTATCGCCAGCTATATGATCGAATATTTCTCTTTTCGCTTGACCATAATTCGAATCCTGGCTTTCAAACGGAACTAAACGCTCGTCCGCAAAATAGATATCCCATTTTTCCCACTCGATTTCTTCTTGTCTTGGTAATAAGCCTTGATTCAAAATCTTGATCAACGACCCACCCGAGATGGCAACCTTGAACCTCAATTCTCCCTTCTTCTTTTTCTCCTTCTTTGCTTTCCCGTTACCGTTGCTTATCGACAATGTGCTACTCGAACTCAACGACTGTGGCTTTCTCATCTGTTCCAGCTTGATTATCTGTATCTGCGGGCGATCTAAAGTGTTGTACAAGGTCAAATTTTGAGCCGAAATAACATGATCCGCAACGGCATCTGCAACTCCTAAAAATTCTGGAAACGAATATATCAATGGAACCGTTGTTGTCATAGTTCCTTACCTCCTAAATTTTTGATCTGTAGCCAATAAGGGGGTGTCTGCTATAGGTGCTCAATTCTTGTAATAATAACCGCTAGTTTTAGTTAAATAAATATAATTCAATTATTATTAATTGATTAGATAACTTTGTGACCGGTATTCACCTGTTAACAAAGCAAAAATATCACCAATGTTTCACTTTAATAAAGGTAAATGTTGGTTAACGTATATCCCGGACGACTCTTAAATATTCCTCCTGATTCTTAGAAATTTTTCCTAACAACTAGTCACGTGATCAATTATTGATAGCGTTTTTATCAGTTTCTACGAAGAATAGACGGTTCCAATGAAGATATAGTTACTGTAATCGACAGATGAGTAAGGTAATGTAGCAGTGATCTAATTATGCTATAAGTATTGGCCACTGTTGGCCATTGTTGGTATTATGAATCAAATATGAAGAAGAAAAAGATGTTATATGCAGTATCGGGTATCAAGTGCTATAGCAATAATAAGAACCGTTGGGTACTATTTAGGATAATGGAGGCAACTAGCTCGAAGCAGTGTATCTTTTGAATATATTGTTGCGTAATCAGATCAGAAAGTAGCATGGCTATTGATAATTATTTAGAATTAACGAGCTATTTGATCCAGAATTATATTGGGTTGTTGTATCCGACGGAAGGACAGTTCCAGCAAAAACTTATCACTAAAACCGATAAATTGATTCAACACAATTTAGTGAATGAGGAGCAGCAGGTGTTATTGGTTTTGAATGTGTGCGAATTGACGTCAAAGCGCATATTAATCAATTTAGTCAACTCAAGGCAGAAGGTCGAGAGTTTGTTGATTGATTGGGGGTTGAAGGACATAGTTGATAACGAAATTGAGTTTCCAGTTCAAGAGATCAACTTATCAAACGATTTGATTAGTGCATTCAACAGTAAGATTAGGCTACATTTGTATGGTGCTGAAGAATCAAATACTTTCTTTGGTCAAACTCTACAGGCAAACGTACCACCTCCAGGTGCAGAGGAGAGAGAGGAGAACAGGGATAAAGAAAAATTAAGAAGGGAGATCAGTCAAGGAGTCGCAAGTGCTCCAACACTCTCAACTTCGAGACCCTCAGATATGCCTGACTTCGAGGACGAGTATGAAATCAAAAAACTTCCGACTGCACATCCGCCTGCAGCATTTCCTGCTATAGGTGATAGGGATCTAAATCCTCCAGGATTACCCAAACATCCTCAACTAAAACCATTCATCGATCCATTGAACCCAGACGATGACGGAGGTATGTATCCATCTCCCCAGCATCCTATATTTGGTGGTAGGAGCCAAGGTGGTAATACCTCGAGACTAGGTGTCCCTCCAGGTGCCAGATATGATGATCCCTACGGAGAGGATAAACTAGATTTACTAGGTAGTGGATTGCCAGGTAATTTGAGGCATACAGAGGGTAATGGGGGTTTCCCTGGATCTAGTGGTAACAACCGCCCGTTTGGTATTTAAACATACATGATGCACTTTTATATGAACTAATTAGGAAAAGTTATTAGTCGTGTGATGTGAGTGAAATACTTAGATCCTTACCCGGCGTTTGAGTAGGCTTCTGTTCGTTTGTTCTGATCGTTGTTTGTATTTAAGCAATCAAAATATAGTCTAACTGTGTAGCTTGCTACTGCAATGTCAAATGTTATTTAATCATGACATAAAAGATTATTAATTGTAAAGCTGAAGCCATAACCTCATTTTGTGTAAATATTACCTTGGAGAAAAGAAGGCTTTGGCATATTATGGAGTTTATATATGCTACCGTAGCTGATGTTCATTGTACTGGATTGGTAAAGTTTATGGAACCTCTGCCCTTATTATGGTTATAATCTAGATGAACCTGCTATAATTACCACTAAAGTTGCCTAATTGAGTAATGCAAACTTAGTTTATGTTTATTATGAGGAGAAGGACATCCTTACACCACATACTTATCGAACCAATCTACCTATTTAGGAAATATTTTAAATTTATGGTTGATTTAAGTTAATGTACTTTTAACATGTCTTAATCCTTTAAATAGTGATCTAAAATACCTAGGTTTAGTTTTTTTGTAGGAGAAGAAGTGTAAGTTGTTTATTTAATATTAATTTTTGATTATACCAAGACTATTTTCAATAAAAAAGTCAATATTGAAAAATAATTGATACAGAAATTTTGATTTAATACCCCAGTTTTTTCTGAAATTTGATACCCGAAATTATATTCCTTAAGTTACGTTTTTTATATCATATTAAAATATTTTTCAAAAGTGCTAAAGTTTTGCTATTTGTTATAAATTTAAATATCTAATTAATTAATATAGTTTCATAAACTAATCTTTAGAGCGTTAATATACCCATCTTAAAATAGAAGGTGCAAAATTCCCAAATTAACTACTGCTGAAATTTACATTTTACTAAAGTTGCAATTACCCATACTCCTATTTATTCATATATTTATTTCCTTCCTTTTGGCATATATAAAGTAGTTTGAAATGTCGCATATTTACAATAAGTATAGTAATAATCAAAACAATAGTTCGTTGCCGTTACCTAATTCTCCACCTTACCAGGCTTATTTACAGGGGAGTTTTCATCAATCACAATACGATCATTTAGATGTTAGTTCAGATAACTCTGATACCACTACGACATATGTTGATAACAGCTATCCATATCAACAGCAGTCAGAGACGAAAAAAATGAAGAAATCAAAAAAAAAAGGTAAAGCAGCCATGAATACATCAAACGATGAAATAATACGGTCGCACACTAGTTTAGAATCAAAATCAGATCTAGAGAGTCAGTATGAATTGCACAACGAAAAAAGATGGTTTTCGTTCTTGTTCTCTAAAGAAGTGCCACCTGTACCACTGCCAGAAGAAAGAGCTCCATATCCCTGGAAGAATGCCAGCATTTTGAGGACAATGATGTTCTCGTGGTTATGGCCAGTTTTATTCAAGGGTTACAAAAGAACTTTGCAACCAGATGATTTATGGGTTTTAACTAAAGATATTACCGTCCAAGAGATGCACCAGAAATTTGATGCAAATTTAAATAAGAGGTTGAATCAATCAAAAAGTGGATACTTAGAGAAGAATGAAGATTTAAGCGAATTCAAATGGCCAACCTATGTTATTCCCTTAGCCTTATTTGATACTTTTAAAGGGCAATATTTAAAGAGTTGTTTGCTTTTAGCATTGGCATTTTGTTGTCAATCGCTATCGCCATTAATAACCAGAAAATTAATTGACTATGTTGAATATAGATATTTCGGTATTGAAACCACTTATAACAAAGGCATAGGTTATACTATTGGTTCAGTATTTTTAATCTTCTCCAATGGGTTATTAATAAATCACTTTTTCCATATTGCAATGATTACCGGTGCTCAATCAAAAGCTGTTTTAACCAAAGCTATATTGTTAAAATCGTTCAAATTAAGCACTAAATCAAGATACCAATTTCCAATTGGTAGAATTACTTCGTTAATGAGTACCGATCTAGCCAGAATCGATTTAGCCATCGGCTTCCAACCTTTAGTGATTTGCTTCCCGATTCCTGTTATCATTGCTGTCTACCTTTTATTAACTAACATTGGTGTTAGTTCATTATCTGGTATTGGATTATTTTTTATTTCATTAATCATTTGTGTTTTATTGACCAAAAAGTTATTCTTGACTAGAGAAACCCTAGTTAAATACACTGATGAAAGGATCAGCTTGATTAGAGAACTTTTAAACAATTTCAAAGTTGTTAAATATTATGCATGGGAAATGGCTTACAAATTAAAGATTACAAAGATTAGAGAAAAAGAGATGAAACACTTATTTACGATCAAAGTTTTAAGAAATTTTATTACTGCTTATGCCGTAACTTTGCCAACATTAAGTTCAATGATTTCATTTATTACAATGTGGTCAAGCAATAGAATGAAATCGGCAGGAGAAGTCTTTTCTTCGTTATCCTTATTTTCAATCTTGGCTCAGGCAATTATGTTATTGCCTGTCGCTTTATCTACCGGAGCTGATGCATTAATTGGCTTCATCCGTTGTAGAGATTTTTTAAGTTCAAGTGAATTTGATGAAGAATTAAAAGTCAAATTGCTTGAACATGAAAAATTTTATATTTCAGGTGATACTAATTCAGAGTTTGAATTCAAAAATAATCCATTTGATACCATCAACTGCTCTCCAACTAATGAATTTAATGATACTGTTATCGAGGTTAACAATGCTAACTTCATCTGGGAATCAATTCGTGATGATTTATTTAGCTCACTTTGGGATTTAACTGAACTCAAATCTAAAAAGAAAGAGAAAAAAAATAAGGATAAGAAGTCAAATCATATTGTTACGGTTAGACAAAAAGAAGATAACTTTAGAGATTCAAATAGATCATCAAATGATACTTACTTTGAACCTGCTTATTCCACTACCTCTTCAAACCAAAACCATTTCCCTGGTTTAATTGATATTAATTTAACTATTAAAAGAAATGAATTTGTTATTATTACTGGTGCAATTGGCTCGGGTAAAACATCATTATTGAATGCATTATCTGGTTTTATGAAACTAAGCAATCCAGGACAGGGTGAGGTGAAGGTCAATGATGAATTAATATTATGTTCTGAACCATGGATCCAAAATGCAACTGTTAGAGAAAATATATTATTTAGTAAACCATATGATCCAGTCAGATATCACAAAGTTATATATGCTTGTTCGTTAGAAGATGATTTGGCTATGTTACCTGCAAGAGATCATACTGAAATTGGTGAAAGAGGTATTACATTATCCGGTGGCCAAAAGGCTAGAATTAATTTAGCTAGAGCAATTTATGCAAATGCTAATATTCTATTGTTTGATGATGTGTTAAGCGCCGTTGACTCTAGAGTAGGTAAGCACATTGTTGATAATTTATTTAATGATTTGTTAAAGAATAACACTAGAATTTTGGCAACTCATCAATTATCATTAGTTGAGAACGCTGACAAAGTCATTTTTTTGAATGGTGATGGTACAATTGATGTTGGCACAGTATCTGAATTAACTTTAAGAAATGATCAGTTTAAGAGATTAATTGACCATATCGATGAAAATCAAAATAGAGATAATGATTCAAGTAACAGTGTTAATTATGGGCTCAATAATACTACGAGTGATTCAACAAACTTAAATCTCATAGATGAAGAAAAGAAATTGTTGATACAACAGTCTATCTCACCTGAGCAAGATGATTTAACAGGTAGAACCATGAGTGAGGAAGGAAGAGCTACCAATGCTATTTCCTGGGATATTTATCAAAAGTATATTAGTCTAGGATCAGGTATCTTCGGTGTTTTTGCTGCTCCTCTTTTTATCTTCTTTGTTGTCTTAGGCACTTTCTGTCAATTATTCACTAATACTTGGTTATCTTATTGGATTGAAAGGAGGTTTCCAGGTAAAACGGATAATTTTTATGTTGCTTTTTACGTTATGTTTTCGTTCTTAACTGTTATATTTACTGCAATTGAATTCACGTTGCTAGCTTATATGAATAATACTTCGGCTGTATTATTAAATGTTAAAGCAGTTGCAAAAATTTTACATGTGCCAATGAGTTATATCGATACTACACCTATGGGCAGAATTTTAAATAGATTCACTAAAGATACAGATTCTTTAGATAATGAAATTGGTGAACAAATGATGTTGTTTGTGTTCCCTCTTGCTCTAATTATTGGTATCGTAATCTTATGTATTACTTATTTACCTTGGTTTGCCATTGCTGTGCCATTTTTAGGTGTTGCATTCATTTTCTTCGCTAATTTTTATCAAGGCTCATCAAGGGAAATTAAAAGATTGGAAGCAACTCAAAGGTCGTTGGTTTATAATAATTTCAATGAAACCTTAACTGGTATGATGACCATTAAGGCTTATAAAGCAGAAAGCACTTTTATTGAAAGAAATGATAATTGTCTAAATAGAATGAATGAGGCTTATTTCTTATCAATTGCTAATCAAAGATGGCTATGTGTACATTTAGATACTCTTGCTAGTATGTTTGCGTTGATTATTTGTATGCTATGCATCACTGAGCAATTCAATATTAGTGCTTCGTCAACTGGTTTATTGCTAAGCTACGTTATCCAAATTGTTGGTCTATTATCATTAACGGTTAGAGCTATGACGCAAGTTGAAAATGAAATGAACTCAGTTGAAAGATTAAATGAATATGCTTTCCATTTACCTCAAGAACCTGACTACAAAAAAACTGAATTTACTCCACCTCCAGAATGGCCACCATCAGGTTACATTCAGTTTAATAATATTTCATTAAGATATAGACCTGGCTTACCAATTGTATTAAAAAATTTAAATCTTAATATTTATCCAGGTGAAAAAGTTGGTATTTGTGGTAGAACTGGTGCCGGTAAATCATCAATTATGACAGCATTATATAGATTAACTGATTTGGAAGAGGGCTCTATTTTTATTGATGGTTTAGACATTAATAATATGGGATTGTATGACTTAAGGTCAAGACTATCAATCATTCCTCAAGACCCAGTTTTATTTCAAGGTTCAATTAGAAAAAATCTAGATCCATTCAATCAATCAACAGATGAAGCATTGTGGGATGCATTAAGAAGATCGGGTCTTCTTGATGAATATACCATCTCTAGAATTAAAAATGATAACTATGATCTAAATAATAATGTTGGTTATGATGATTTACATAAGTTCCACTTAGATCAAATGGTCGATGACAACGGTGCAAACTTTTCTTTAGGTGAAAGACAGTTAATTGCTTTAGCCAGATCATTGGTTCGTAATTCAAAAATTCTAATTTTAGATGAAGCTACATCACTGGTTGATTATGAAACGGATTCAAAAATCCAAGAAACAATTTCTACCGAGTTCAGACAATGTACAATTTTATGTATTGCACACAGATTAAAGACTATTTTAAATTATGATAGAATTATTGTTTTGGATCAAGGTCAAGTAGTTGAAAAAGATACACCATTGAACTTATTTAATAACGACGGCGCATTTAGAAAAATGTGTGATAAAGCAAATATTGTCGCCGAAGATTTTGAGTAGTTTAATTCATTAATATTTATATTAGATATCTACATTTCATGATATTTTATTACTGTCTTATATTTTATGTCTTTTCACTTCAGTTTAATGATAAATTTTTTTATTTCTATTTCCTTCTATTTGTATTTCATTAATGTACACTAATTTGAATGTTTTAAAAACCTATCAAAAATACAATAAGTAATAACTAAACTAATCTTCCTATAAATTAAATCCTACCTACTTCATTAATAATTTGTTTTGGAGATTCTTCATCTAGCTCAGCAATTCAACAAATTGCAAAGCTATATAATATCAAATAAACAAGCTCTAGGGATCTTGGAAACTCATGAAAGTTAATATAAGTATTCTGTATATTTATGAAAAAGCATTCAAATCAAGCCGTCTGCTAATAATTACAAGTATTTTAAGATTATTCTATAATGTTTCAGTTAGCTCTTGGTATGATTCATTCAAAATATAACTAATCAGAACAGTTACAAATATCAGATTTGCATGGCCAGCAAGTGAAGAATATGTATGTCATATCAATTGTCCCCATAATCTTTCTATCGAAAAAATTGATAAATGTTTGTAGTCTTTTTTCAAATTCTACCGAAGTTCCCACAGATCCTTGTTTTCGTTTATTTCGCTATACTAAAATTGATACTAGTACTAAGACAATGAGATAATAATTTATCTTTATTTATTTTTTCTTTTCATCGATTTCTGATATCATAAAGCAATTTAATCTTTTGAACATTGAAAGTTCAAAGGGATATAAGTGAGCCTTCGTCAAATTTTGCAGTCATTCATACTCAATTTGTTCGTACAACCCGATATAAATGTTAGCGCTAATTAACCCAAAAATAATTACCATCTAATACTACTTAAATATAACATTATTAAGGCTAGATAAGATCTACGGAATTTGCAATAATTGCCAAATGGTTCATTATACATGTGAGTTAAAGAATCTCCAAAATTTATATAGATCGAGACATATCATAGGATACTCCATTACATTCAATAATTGTTGTAGGAGCCGTCAGTTCAAATTTCGTTAATAAAATAAATTGATGGAAACTGTCTGGTCTTTGGCAGAATCCTCTGAACTAAAATTTCTTATCTTGCAAATACCAGGGACCTAGCTGAATGATCTGAACATAGACGCATAGAATTTGGGCTAATTTAATGTCCTACTGCTAGCTCTTGTATCTTAAATGTTGGCCTCATCTTGCCAACAAGTGATTTAAGACAAAAGTACTATCAAAAAACATCTTTTATATTGGGAATAGACAAATCATCCCCTATTGAAAATTAATAGACATATATTTTAGTTAATCTAGATAATTATATAGCAGAAACAACTATAACCAGTACATCACATTGCCAAATGAAATCAATTTATCGCTCAAAGACAAGAAAATGAAAATTGATATCTCGATATTGAGAGAAATTTCTAGACTAGCTCTGGAAACCTTGTATTTCATGCTCAAAGCTCTCAAAGATGTACATTATGGTAACTTGATCAACATATCTATACTAGGCTAATGCCACTTAAGGAACAGCACAATATGCAAGAGATTTATTTATATTTTATCAAACATATATGATTCGTTTAATTAAAAAAATGTGGAAGAGAACTTGATGTGGTTGCAGCTTTTAATCGCCTCTATTCCAAATCAGGTAAACATGTCTAGTGTCCTAAGTTTCCTATTTCAATTTTTAACTTAACCTTCGCAGTATTCCTTCTGCTAAAGTTAATAGGCACTTAGTGGAATTTTCAACCTGTTATCTTTTCTTTATTAAAGTAGATCGGACTTTGATAAGGAGGTATATGAATGAATTAATTATGATTGAACTGTACACACCCGTTCTTATCAAGCTCTCTATTTAAGATCAACATATGGAAGGTAAAATCAGATGAAAAGTAATTGAAAAATTGACGTACCATAAATTGTCAGCACTGATTTATACATTACATATTTTGAAATTAAATTAAACGGATACTTTTGTATTTCTAATTTTAAAGCCTAAATTTTATGAGTTATATAAAACAACAAATAAGCAGGTGTATTCATCACATCATCTTGAGAAACCAAGGAAATTACGCTATCATCAAACTTCAACCATTGACCATAACCATTTTTGATTATAACTATATAGTGACCGGTGTTAACAGATCCAACGTGACATACTAATGCAAACAATTCAAAAATTTTATCGCCTTCAATTTTATGAACTGAATAATCTGAAGTATATTTGGTTAAATTCAAGAATAACGGAATTTCCACCGGTACTTCTAATTTTGAGGAAGTGACATTAGTCACATTATGCTCGAATCTTTTTAATTGAATGGAGAAAACAGGAGGTATCTTTTTAATCTTTAGCGATTTAATTGCCTTGGTCCTATCACCACAGTATTGACATTTGTACATAACATCAAGTTTTTCTTCCTTTGTGAATAGGTCAAGACAATCATACAAATTAATTTGCTTAGAATTTTGCTTTAATTTCTTAATTTCTAGAGACAAATCAATCATTGGATCAACCGTTTTAGTTATAGACTCACAAGATAAGCATTTGATTGAACTTTCCAATTGCCCTGAAAAAGTGCTGTGGGTAATACACTTACAGCTCTTAGATAAATGTTGGTGATCAATTTTCTTCAATATTCTCTCGTAATCTTGGTGAAATTCATCTAACAAAAACTGCCAAAATTCATGAGCATCTTGTTCTTGAAAACCAGCCAATGACTTCTTCTTATACCAAGCAGTTGCTAATAAATTGGTCATACCAAATCCCTCATTTAATGATGATGTATAGAAGTGTTTAAAAATATTATCAATACTACAAGTAACACATGCATTGTTTTCATCAATTAGACCCCCCTCATTATAATCAGTGTTGCTTGTACAGTTAAAATAATGGAAATCATTGTTGAAAAATTGGTACTTGATTATTGGATTATGAACTAATGTTTGTAAAATGCAGCTCATGAAGCATGTGGATCCTAAATTTATGAAACCTTTTAAACCGTAAATGGCATTACTGGTAGGATTTAAATAATGAGAACCAATCTCTTCATTTTTTTGAGGAGACTCTTTAACTAATAGATCAGTTACAATTTCTAATCTAATCTTCTCTAACTGAGGATGGTTAATATAATCCCCACACAGAAAACAGTATAATAAACCATTATGGGAATCAATTCCAAATAAATGTTGATTTAGTTTATAATGTGAATATGCGTGATTCGTATCGTTAAAACAGCCAACATGAGGACATTGCAAGCAGATAAAATTGTGGTGAAAGTTATTTAGTGAACAATCAGTACACCTAAGTGAGCTATACTTCAATTCCGTTAATTTATTTTGGGGAATTACTGACCCATCTTTTTTCAATGTGTAAATCTGATCTGCTGAGATTGACTGGGAAATAGTCACAGCTTGCTTATAAGTAATAAAAACAGTTTCCTTTGCTTTTGAGTCCAATACCGATAAAATATGGGAGCATGGCTTGATGGTAGAATAGTTGTCTGGTGGTGGTGTCTGTTCCTGAATTACGTTATCTTTAGTAGCAGTCTCTGATAGTGCAGCTGGCGCCGGAACTGTCTTAGTGGCTGTTGGAACCGTCTTTCTGGAAGATGACATAATTTGAATGACTTATTCTATTTTGTATGAACTATAAATAATGACAAATTAAGTAGAATTAAATAGAATACGAATAATGAAAGATATAGAAGAAGTGAATTTTTAGGGTGAATGCTGATCGATGCTTGATGACATAAAATGAAGTTTATCGTATCCGGATGGAATACTAATTTTATTCTTAAGCTATAATGAAATTTATGCTATTTAATAATGGTTATGAATTAATTACTTTGAATCAATCTGTCAACTAATAGTGTTAATATATTATTAGAATAATGAACTACAATATAGAGTAGTTATTATGTAGCTCAAATTGGAAGATTTTTGATCCTCCGCGTGAGCTAGCAAATTTTTGGTTTCAAGAGATGTCTCTCCAAAACCATTGTAAACTTGTTATCAATTAAGCATATAAAGTGACTTTTTACTAATAGAAGAGACTTTTCAAAGGATAAGAAGGATTTTCTGATTTTTTTTGTTTTTAAAAAGGTCAAAAGTTAGATCAAATCCCAGCCTTAGTTAGATTATTGATTCTTGAGGTAGAAGCAATTCATAGGCTTTAATGATACTTAAGAAAGAAGTATTAGCATGATATTACAGAAAATATAATGTAAGCAGTGCTAATTCTAAGGATATTAATGTTATATACACTTTCGGAAAAATAATATATCCAGATTCAAGTTTCATTTTGTATGAATATTAAATTGCAAAATCAATTGTTCGAAGAGACAGCATATAAAGGCAAGTAGCTTCAACGGAAACAGATAAGAACAAAGCCATTGATATGCAGGTACATGGTACGTGGTGGAAGGAACTGATAAAGATGTAATTGAATTAAATTCCTTTTCTATTAAATTTCTAAATGCTTGAAAGTATTTGCTTTGCACGATGATGTTCTAGGATATATGCCACTCATAAGAGTCTCAAACTAATTTCGTATATATAAAACTTCAGTTTGCTACTGGGTGACTCTAGGAAGCTTGAGTTTACCTTCTCTTCAAAGAACAATGAAAATGTTTTAAAATTATTTGTCGGTATGGGTTATATTTTGGTTGCACTAATATTTAGGATCAAATTTTGAAGAGGTGAAAAAAAATCTCTACAAAGACTGCTCATTCTTCGGTTAAATTAGCTTAAGATCAATATTAGAGTGATAATAGAACAAGGCGATTGTTGATAATGCCTAGATTTTTTGTAATGGCGAAACTAATAGATTGCGAAAAAAGAATAAAAGAAGAAGCAAAATGCATGTACAACATGAGAGTAATTTAAAGAGAAAAAGAATATTTACTGTAGATCTATTTAAATATTAGCTCTATATCATAGGAATATTAAATCAATTCAAAGATTACTGTAAGAAAGAAATATTAATGAGATTCCTATCAATTTAAGTTTTGAACCATAGCCTTAATATCTTCATTAAATACAGCGCAAAGAATACTGCTTGGAATTGACTTTGGGGTATGATCAAACATATTATTGATTAGCTTTAGTTGAGCTAACTTAATGCCTTCAATCATTTCAAAGTCAAATTCTTTAAAAAAATTACCAGTTAGATCAAGTAGTCTCAAATTTGCCAGATAGTTAACTGGGTAGTCTAAATGAAATGATTTTGAATGTAGCTTATTATTGCTTAAATTTATTGAAACTAAATTATTCGGGACCTTTAGGCTTAGGCTATTAATATTGCACCTCTCAAGGACAAGTGTTTGTAAACTAGAAGGAGTTGTAAAAGTAGATGGAACTTGACCGATTGGATTTTTGCTTAAAATTAAAACTTCTAGACTCTCTGGTAAAAATGAATCAAGCATATCGTTGACCTTATTGTTCAGTAAGTCTAGATTTTTTAATATCTTCAAGAGGTCAGCATTATTAAAAGTTTGGATTGAATTGTTACTTAAATCGTTAGACTATTCTTAGACAATAAGACCAGGGGAACTATGCCAACATTAGTTGTAACTGCATCATTTACGTCTTGCAAAATAGTTGTCGATTCTTCATCAGATGGATCGTCATATTTTGCAATTGAGCTCCAGGTCAGATCTGAATTATCGATCATTGAACGTTCATCGATTGAATTTATCAAATTATTTTGCTCATTTTGAACTGATACTTGATCCTCATTAGATCCATCTTTATCTTTATTTGAATGTTCAGTAATATCTGTTTCTCTTGTACCAATTTTTTCGAGTTCTTGTATTTCGTCTCCTACATCTTTTAAAGTATTACCAATCTGCTTAGATCCTTGTTCATCCGATATCTCTGAAGAGCTGTTTCTCTTTGTTTCCTTATAAGTAGAAGTAGTAATCTGTTCTTCAGCGTGTGTAAGGATACCATTTTCAAACTGTATGGCAATTTCATTTGTTGGACTACCAGCTATAGAAAAAAATTTCCTCGATATCGTTGGATTGATATTGTTTATCAGAATTTTGATAAGTAGTCGAATCTCTATCTGCTTCAATAGAGCCTACATAATTTGAATCTTCCTCTATTTCTGCATCATTAATGATCTATAAGACCATTATTGCTTAGATCATCAGAAATAACGGGATCAAGTAACTCATCAATAGCATCATCATGATTGTCACAACTACGAGATAAATCTTCTAGATATTCATGGATGTCTAAACCATTAGCTTCTTCTTCATTGGGTAATGAACTATTTAAATTATATTTATCATGGTTTTGGACATTTTCATTTTTTTCATGCTTAGTACGGGACAGCATCTTGATCAGTTTAATATTCAGTTATTTTTCTCCAGAATTATGTTATCTCTTTAAAGAATACAGCAAAGTATTTTATTACTAATAGACTAATTATAAGACTTCAACATCGGCATCTGTGAGATTAAATTGAGTTCTAAACCCGAAAAGACTAACATCATCTTCATCTTAAACTTGTACGAAATATCGTTAGTAACGGTTAACTCAATTCTTTTGTTTACCATTTTCGTGTTTCTTCCTGTAATTCAAATTGGACGACGTCTCGGGCACTATTGTTGCCTATATTTTTAATCGCTTTTACTATTTTACCTGGATACATTCTATTGCTTGACAATTAAACAGTAAATAACCGTATGGAACATCTTTATTGGTCATTATGTACTTACTGTAACTGTATTGTTGCGAAAATATATTCAAAATCGTTAATGCTGTACAATTAAGAAGCTACCATGAAGGCACTAAAGGATGTCTATCAATAAATTACTTATTTACTTAGTTCTCATAGAACATTAAACTTATTTACAAGATAATGAAAATTAACAAACAAAAAGTCAAACTGATTTAGTCATAAAAATCATCATCATCACTATCATTATTGTAATTGCCTCTCCCTCTAAGTGATTTCTTCATAAATCTCAACTTCCTTTCTTCCTCTAAGTCTTCCTCTTCTTGATTTATAAGTAACCTTTTGTCATAAATATCTACCGCATTGGCATCAACCAAGACTTTCTCTAAATCGCTTAATTTTGTGTCGTTACCTCCTAATTGAGTTAAAGTAATATACTGTTTAATAACATTAGTTTTATGGTAAACAACCAAAGTAGGACAGTTTGATTCTGGGTAATTTTCAATACATCTAGTTGCAGGTATATCACATATCTTTATTTCTGGAAATTTGGTGGCTAGCGTGGTCAAAATCGACTCTAGCAATCGACTTTGCAAACTTGACTGCAGAGACATATGAACTAGAACAAATGATTCGTTAGATGCCTTAGTAATCTCGTCTTCATATTCGTTCTTACTAATTGGTAAAACACACCCAAACTTCTTACGTTCGGTCAACTTTCTAAGCTCTTCCATTCTCTTATTCTTGTAAAAATTTAAAAATTCTTCATCCTCTTCATCTTCTAACCCATTCAACTCCTCCAAATCTTTATTTTTCAATCTGTCTTCATGCTGTTTTCTAACCGCTTCTTCTAATGCTGCTTCCAACTCGGCGGTTGGTGACGGTGGTCTTTCAGGAATAATACCGTGACTTCTTAAGATGTCGTTCCACTCAGTATCCTCATTTGGATCCACCTCAACCTGAACCTTCATGTCATTCATCTTGATTAGATGGTGCTTTCTTGGTAAATTAAGTTTCTTCTGGCTGTTATCTACCACTTCTTTGAACCTCTTCTTATAACCTCCGACGATTCAAGGAACATAAAAATCTATCCACGTGATCACACAGCTTGGAAAAATTATGCCCGTCCAGCTACAAAGTATACTACATCCAATAAAGTTGTCAAAACACTATAATATATAATAAATATAGCAATGTATGTACAGAAATATGATAAAGAATTAATGTGTAGAATATTTCAAATAAAATATAAATAATCAAAGTAACTTTCTTTTGTTGAATAACGAAAACCAAATATGAACAAGAAGTAAATCTATTACCAGTGAACTAATATTACAATGTTACACCCGTTAATTCATCTATTTGGTAGCATTGGCTAAGTAAGTGATCAAGTCGTTTCTGTCCTTTGGTTTCTTTAAACCACCAAAGGCCATCTTGGTACCTGGAATGTACTTCTTTGGGTTTTCCAAGTAGTCTGACATAGTTTGTTCAGTCCATTCGACACCTTTCTTTTTGTTGGCATCAGTGTAAGAGTAACCAGCAGCTTGACCTGATTTTCTACCAAAAATACCGTGTAAGTTTGGACCAACTTTGTGTGGACCACCTTGTTCGACGGTGTGACATTGTAAACATCTAGTCTTGAATAAGTTAGCACCTTTCTTTTCTGATCCTTTTTCGTATGGAGCTGGCATTGTCGAATATTAATTAGTATTGATATAAATATCTACTCAAAAGCGATAATGAAAAAAAAAAAGAAAAAAACTATTTCACCGAATCTCTAGGATACGGCAACTCTTATTTATATATGTGGAAAATTAGCCCTTGATATAATTTTAAACAAGCTCGATTTTATTGGCCAATCCACATGCAGGACCGTTTTTTCACGGTTGATCCTATTTTTTCCTCTTTCTATTTTAATGCAGGAATTTGGTGTATAGACTGCTATTGCTTCTGCCGAACGCAAGTTGTACTTTTTTACAAGATCAGTATACTTTTCTTCGAGATTTGAGTGCTGCTAAAGGTTCCTTGAAGTTGCTCAAACGAGAGTTGCACCTGTTACGGGGCTTGAGAAATTTTGACCATACCTTAAAATCTGGATCTAACCGGACAGGTTCCTTACAACCTATGGAGAGACAATTTGCACCCGAGTCAATTTATTAGGGTGCTTGGGTGCAAAGGTGGACAGAAGAGCGAGAAGAAAACAGTATAAATAAAGCTTTACTAGTAGACTGGCTTCAGAGGGATATATGGAGTATGACTATTAAAGAATGTACATTAATATACAAGAATATATATGGTCAGCGTGTACCCTAAGTCATCCGACCATCTAGTGCCTATATATGGGATGAGCCAAGGCAACGAAAATTTTCGCTGCCAGTACGATTTTGTGTTATCGATGACTTAGGTTGATACCGATATGTCCGGGCGGTCTTCAGTATAGAAATAGAAAATCACTTAAGAATAGCTTCTTATTCGAGCCGAGGCTTTTTATTGGCAATTGAGGGGGAATGCACCAGGGGCAGCTTTCTGTATGTGGATGGAGACTGTGAATGCTTGCGATGTCTAGATGGGATCCTTCTGGGGCTTCTGCTGGGAGTTTTGGATCGCGCATAGGATCTTCCTCGGGGACTCGGAGACCTTGAGTAGGAAATGCTTCTCCTTGAGTCCAAGCTGTTGGACCTACTTCTTGAGTAGCTTCTTGATCTACTGCGTGAATAGCTTCTGGAGTAGCTTGATCTAGAATAACTGCGAGACCTACTTCTGGAATAACTTCTGGAATAGCTTCGTGATCTTGATTCTCCTCTTGACCTGCTTCTGCCTCTTTCCTCGACTGGTGGTGGGGGCAAAGACTTTAAAACTTCTCTCATTTCTTCCGTCAAAACACCCAAGCCAATAGCTGTAAAAAAGTTGATGGAAAATCTTAGGTGGTCGGCGCTTTCCCAAGTAGCATTTACAACAGGAAATATGCCATTGATCATCGGTTTAATGTAGTCGTCATCGATTAATCTCTCTTTAACTTCGTTAATACCTAGCTCTTCAACCATTTCTTGGAAAATAAATTTAATGAGGATTCTACTGGCTGAATTGGTATCTGTTTCAGTCAACTTGATTTCATCCCAACTTTTATCGATCGATAGCTTATCAGAAGCAAACAAATGGCCAAAGAGCTTGCCAATATTCCGTAACGAATTAGTTTCAAATTGATGAATAACAGAGTAATAATGCTTAAATTGTTTGACAAATATGTCATGCCATTTTTTATTTATTGAACATAATTTTTCTCCGATAACTCCAAAGTATTTCGAATAAGTTTTTTCCTGGGAACAACATTTGATTACCATGTCTGATAACGTCTCATTATTCTTATACTTTTCTTCGAGTGACTTATCGAAGTTCAATCTAATCAACTTATGCACCGCTTCATCAGATGACATACTTGACATAATTGTTAAGTAAACAGTCTTTTGATAATTAAGCAAATTTGATTCGGTCATATCTTTAATTTCAACTATCTCTTGAACTTGATCCTCATCTTCCTCTTCATCATCTTCCTCTTCCTCTTCATCACTATCACCTAATACGTCTTTTTTAATTTCATCATATTTTTTTTCATTCTCATCATAGTTTGCATCATACTGAAAAATATTTAACTCATCGAATGAATTAAATTTGTCGTCTAGTTCAATGTCATGAGTTTGTTGATCCTCAATTTCAACCAAATCCAATCCCTTTTCTATTGTAGGATAGTCCTTAAATTGAGATTTTCTGATTTTAAACAAATTCTCAATGAGAAATCGATTCCTTTCACTTAGCTCTTGGTTTTCGTGTAGTATATCTCTTAACTTATTAAAAATCATATTCATCGCTGCCTTTGAATTTTCAGTTAAGAAATTACCAACAACCATCAAAATTTCAATGGATATTTCAATGGAATCATTAGTTGGATTTTCTAGCAATAATTGTAAAATCTGTAAAATTAAAATGTCACTAATAACTCTCTGATTAATTAAGTGGCACAAGAAATTGGTTGATGATATACAAATGTTTTTGTTATTCTTAATATAATTCTTACGGAACTGCAAAACTAATCTTTTACCTAGTAGATCCCCTATCTCTAGGATTTTTGAGTTTAGAATTGATATTAAGGATGCATAAATTGGCGTAAATATTGAATCTATTAGTTGTGACTTCATAATAGATCGTATCAATATACCCTTCCCCCTGATCAAATTTAATTTGAATAATTCAACAACCACATCCTTTATATTGCTTTTATTTAACTTATTGATTTGTCTATTGATACTTTTCTTTAATGCTTCCCATTGTATCTTTTGATATTCTTCATTCGATGTCTTCAATGATTGCTTGATTTCATCTTGCAATTCTTTTAACTTGGCCGGTGGTACATATTTCCCACTGGATTTAAGTTCCAAAAGCTTCTTATATTCTGCTGACACGCTTGACATAACCTCTGATCCGGCGCTATTTTAATACGAATAGTGTTTGTTCGTTGTTTTTAGCTGTTTTATACAAATAGAGTTGATGATGTCTTTTTTGATCTTTGTGCTCACTCATATAAAAATTTATTTATGGAGATCTTCACTATTTTTCATCCATAGATAATCTAATAAATAGATCAATAGTGATGTATATGATAAGATGTGCTGGTAAATGGAGATCAGTTAACTATTTGTTAGATAAATATTCAACTAGGTGGATGTCTTCTCCTTCACTTCAGGAGCCAAAGACTTTTGGATCTCATTTGAAGACCAAGTTGAAATATTTTATTGAAAGTGGTCAAGTTATAAAATATACGCCAGAACAAAGTGAAAAAAGGATAGTTAAACAGAGGACTAGAGAAGCAATAGAATCATTGAAAAAATCTTATTCATTACAAAAAGCGTTGTTAATTCTAAAGTCGAAATATGACAATCACTGTTTTCAATATGATAATGGAGAAAAGTTGAGCCTAGAGAAGTTGGCGGCAAGTGATTTGAAGCTTAATTCTTCAAAGTCTTTAGTTTTATTCAAAAATTTAATTAATATTAAAAAAATTAATAAAAAGCCTGTTGATAACAAGTTGTTGTTAAGTTTGTTAGGCACCAACAATGAACAGATAAAAGATCCATATTTGGTTACTAAAGATGTCTTAAAATTGCTAGAGAGAGATAAGGAGATCACCAGAGCAGTTTATTTGGCAAAGCTAGCTGGTGCAAAGAGTGGTGTAGTTGGCATGAATGCTGTTTTACAGTGGCTTTTAGAGACTGGTGATATCAAGTCTGGCCTTAAAAACTTTAATGATAGAAAAAAATGGGGCATTCCATCAAATGAACAAACTTATGTAATTTTTTTTGACGGATTATCTAAAGCTCATGAATGGGGTAAAGCTACAAACGAGTTATCTGAAAAATGTGTTCATATTTTTGAAAACTTTAGATCAGAAATTTTAGACGCCAACAAACAGAAAAATGCCCTTAAATGTAATATTGAACATTTTAATGCTTGTTTAAGTTTATTAGTTAAGAATTTTAATGATGAGCAGCAATTAGCCTGGTCTTTCTTCGATTTGGTAATACCTGATGCAACTTCAAAGTTGCCAGTACTAATTCCTAATAGTCAAACTTTTACAATTTTATTGAATGGTGTCAAGAAATTTTCAAATTATCAAAGTGAAATGATTATCAATGATAATAAATTAACCTCAAATGATAAGACCTTGAAATTACTAGAAGTTCAAGGTAGATTAGTCTCAACAGCTGAATTGATTTTATCAAAAGTTATTGAAGCAGCAACTCCACCGAATCCCCCTACAAAAGAGGAGGTAAAGGTAAATCCAGATTTGTTGATTGAGTATAGGGCTAAAATGAGAAGGCGATTAATTGATATTGATCAAACTTTCGTATCAGTTTTTATTTCTTGCTTCATTAATGATTTTAGTGGAACAGGTGTAGATATAAACCTGGGATCCCATTATAAATATATACAACATGGTTTGAACTATTTAAATTCTTGGAGTCTGGAAATTGGATCGTTATTTGACTTTATTGGAAAAGTAAATAGTCCAGAAAATTTAATCAAACCTTTGAACTCAATTAAAAGTGGAACTGATTTACGTATAAAGAAATCAATTGAATATTTTAATGACAGTAACAAAAAACCAATCAAGTTGGAAAACGATGTTGAAGAGATATTACCGGAAAATTTGATCAAACCTTTAGATAAATCAAAGATTAATCCATTAGTTATATTTCCGCCATCCCCATTTTCTCGTAATAAAACAAAAGCAATATTTAGCGGTAAGCAAAAAAGATTAGTTGATTTTAGTCGTCCTTTGTTTTCAGATATTAGGTTACTTTTATTAGATAAACAATATAAAGATTCGAAAGGTAAATTTGGCAAAAAGTTGCCAGAGAAGTCTAATATCACTTTAAATAAGAGAAACGGCACTAATAAGTTCTTACTTCTGTTGACATTAAATGGATTAGTTAAATTAGGTAAGTTCAAAGAATTTTATATTGCAATTTGGTACATTTTAAACAAATGGGGAGGAATCTGTATCAACAGAGATGAAGTTTTAAATAATATTAACGAAAATGGAATTTCCAAAGGGGTTTTAAAGGATCATCAATTTCCAAAATTTTTGCTTTCAAATGAAGAAAAAGAAGAAAAACTACATTTCCTTAAACAAGGAACCAAAGAGATTTCAATTGATAGGAAGAAGGTAGATTACAATGAAGAGATAGTTGATATAATGCTAATTGAAAATTGTATTTATAAAATTAATGAAAATTTCAAACAAAATGGTAAATCCTCCACAAACTTGATCATTGAAATCCTATCAGGCTTAATTAATACTGAAATCAACACCACCAATGTTTTGAAACCAAGATTTAAGACTTTTGATATAATTTTTTCTTGTTTGATTAAAGACTTACATTATTTTAACGATCACAATTACAATAAACTATTGATCGACAAAAAAGCCAAAGGTATTCCAAATAACTCTCCGAAAAAATCAATTAATAACGAACAGTTATCTTCCTTTTTAGATAATTTGAATAAATTTGTTAATAGTTTACTAGTTAACGAATTGCTGGCCCATAAAAACTTGAAATACTTACTTCCAAACAAATTTATCGAATCGTACAACAAGATAATAGAAAGAGTTTACAATACTACATGGATCGAAATTGATGAATCCCAGATAATTAGTAATCACAAGCAAATTATAAAATCTGGAATACTATTCTATAAACCAAAAAATTTAATTGTTCCAAGTGAAAATTTACTCTATTCAACACCTATTTTAACGTCTATTGAACTTCTTTATAAAAAGTTCAAAGAAAGTGAACAGCTAAATCAATTAGATGCCAGATTAATGAATTCTTTCAAGCAATTATTTCAACTAGACTCCAGTGATGATAAATCTTTGAATAAGTTAGAATCGTTAACTAGGAAAATTTACGATCTACTTTGATTGCAAATTTCAAGGGGTCCCACTAAACTGTATATAGAAAATTAAAACAGCGTGTATATTTTTAAATCAAAACGGAGCCATTTTATATAATAACATATACATAAATTGATGTAATAGATTTAAATGTTATAATTTTAAAGGCAATGTCACTTCCAGTAATAATTGTTGATGATCCAATAAGTTATGATTATTCATATTTCATTAAAACTGCATTGGAATCGGTTCCAAAAGAATCCATTGGTGTTGATGTATTAATAATCAAATTTATCAATGACTCAAACAACTTAAATAATTTGCTTTCAAGGCTTTATATATTCGTCAGAAGGATATCCAGCGAAGCTGGTTTTAGTTATAAATTTGGCATCAACATTTTATTCAACATATCAGACTACAAAAGGGCTAAAGAAAATTGGCATAGTGTTTACAGGTTATGTGATGAACCATTGCCATTTGAAGTGAATGAGTTGAAGGTAATTGAAACAACGATGTTATTAAAGGCTTCCGAATGCGATGATTACACTTTTGATGGTAAGCCTTATAATTTCTATAATGTGACGGCAATTGGGGGAACCTTTGATCATTTACATGATGGGCATAAAATATTGTTGTCAATGTCAATCTTTTTAAGCAAAAAGAAATTGATTATTGGCATGACAGGACCAAAATTGCTAGTAAATAAAAAATTTTCATCATGTTTAGAATCTTTTGAAACTAGGCAAAATAAGGTTATCAATTTTATTAAGCTCTTATTGACTGGTTCAAACACCTTTGAGATTTATGAAATTAATGATGTATGTGGCCCAACTGGATATATCAGGGATATAGATGCATTGATTCTAAGCTATGAGACAATCAAGGGTGGCGAAATTATTAATAGTTATAGATTAGAGCATGATTTACCAAAATTAGACGTGATAATTATTAGAGTAATTGGTGATGAAGATTCCAGTGAAGCCAATAACTGGAAGGGTAAATTAAGTTCTACTGATTTAAGAGAAAAAGAACATAAACTCTTACAGAATAAAACGTCTTAAAATTCAATTCACATAATAGTATTTTTTTTCAAATGTGTGATATTAGAAGAAAATAAGAGTATAACATAAAAATAAAGAAAGATTTTCTCTATATATAAGACTTTTCAGTGTATTACTTAATAAACAGAGAATATTTATCATAGAATTAATAAAGGAAAAACTAATGAAGAAAAAAAACAAGAATGAAAAACACAAAGGGAGAAGAAAATATATTTGAAATACAAGACAGGTCAGCCTTTTCATTTTATGGAAATACCTTTATCAAATTGTGATGGACGACGAGGTGATCTATCAGGGTGATCTAAAGCAAAAGAATATTGAACTTGAGACCTGTTAATTTCATTGTACAAAATTAAATTATTGTTCTCATGATCAATATATCTACCTTTATCGTTATCATCCGCTAATGCAAATTTAATTTTTTCAAATGCTTGAATTCCTAAACCTAATTTTTTTCTTAATCTTTCTTTTGTTTCATTTAATCTTTCATTAGGAAACACGGGTAAAATAAATGGAACCCCATGATGATAATTACTGGTTTTATAAAAATGAAAAGCTGGTATTAAATTCAAATCCTCTTTAAGTTTTTTGGCACTTAAATATTCCTTTTTAATTATTTCATCTTCAAATTCATCTAAATCAACTACTTCATTCTTAAACCTTTTAATCATATCATGGCTGACCAATATTTCAACTTCAGCAGGAAAAATTCCCGCATATAATTCTAGATTATCATTAATTGATTCAATTGATCTATCAAATTTTATTAAATCATAGTATTTATGATTAAGTCCAGCCCAGATCAATAAATGCTTTAAGTTTTTCTCTGATACGTTAACTTTATGTAATAACTTGTTAACTAAATCTGATACCGATCCATTCTTTGGAACTAATAATTCAAAAACTTGATAATTTAGTAAACTATTTAACCAAAAAATTTTAATGGATTTTAAATTTTCATAATGTTTTAATGTAATATTTAAAATCTCGTACTCAAATGTTGTAATTTGACTAACTGGAACAGTTTTAGGGAAAAATTGCGTTAAATTATGTGTACTCTTTAATGGATACCTTTGACCCTGGTTATTAACAATAAAGATTCTCAAATAATTCGGATCAATACTTGAATCTAACTTTTTAGCAATTTTATTTGCTAATTCTTGATAGCTAGATAATGTTGAAACCCATAAATCGAAAGATTTACTAATTTGTTTAGCAATTTTAATATCCTTAGTATCTTCTTCAATTTGATCTTTATCTTCAGCAACAAAATCACTATCTTCTTCATCTACTTCAGCTTTAAAAGGTCTAACCAATATATGTAACTTAGTTAATAAAAATTTGAAATAATCTTTAATCTCTTTAAAATTTTTATTTTTAGTAAACTTCTCGATGTTTGAAACTTGGACCGTTAAGATATCACCATTGCTTAATTCACTTTTTTCAAATGTTAAGCTTGGATCAACCCTTTCAATTTTTGTATGAGATAATTCTTCGTAAAAGTCTAATTGGGTATTTTCATCAAAACCTAAAAATTTATTAACTGGTTTAATTAATGATTCAATTAATAAATCCTTTGGAACCGTTACATGGGTTAAACCTTTAACTTGTTCACTATTAAAATCAAAATATTTTAAAAATATAATAATATGAGAGGAGTGATCGAAATTATTGTAAAATTTGAAGTTTTCATTCACAATATTACCAACTTCATTAATCTTGTTTGTAATATCTTCAAATTTAAAATTTTCTGGCTTAACTTCATTAAATTCAATTACTTGGTTAATATTATTCAAATCTTTATTTAATTCATCAACATAAAATACCATTTCATCATACTTCCTATTGAAAGATTTTAAAAATACTGAATCGATAGATAAATCGATAAGTTCCTCAGTAATAGGAGTATCGGTTCTGTTGGTATGATTATTACGATGATTAGTAGCTATTAACCTAAATGGTAAATCATTCACATTCTCAACTTCAAATGATTCATCAAAATAACCTAATCTAACACCAATTAATTTATATAATGATAAGAATGGATCGTCTTTTTTAACTTTTAAGGTAATTGGTTTGGATAATGGGTCAATTAATGATTCATCGTAAAATTTTGGAATGGTTGGGTCAGGATACAAATCAAATCCATTAAAATTATTAAAATTTTGGGTGGTAACAAACTTAACATTAGTATAATACAAAGCTTCTTGCTTTATTTTTTCTAATCTTTGTCTTTCTTCAATTTCAAATCTGACTTGATTAGGAATATGATTAGGAATAACTGCATCGACTGATTCATCATCATCAGGTAAAATATCCTTCAAGGTACTCTCACGATAATAAACTAACATATAAGCAGATGTTACCCTTCTAACTAAATTTTCTTGTTGATCAGCTCTTGATAATCTAGCAAATTCTTCAGCTGATAATTCACTAGCACCAAAATTCTCATGAAATACATGGTGAGGAGTAACTTTCCAAACTTTATCGTCATCAAATCTTAACCAAGTTTCTTTATCGGCATATGGCTTAATCATTGCATAGTAATGGCCATTTGAAATACTACCCTGATGAACCAAAACTCCATGTAATTTATAGTTCCAATTTTGATTTCTGACGCTATCTGGCAAATCCTCATCCAAATAAGGTTTTAAATCAATTTTGTCAGGAAATTCATAAAAATCATCAATTTTAACTAAGTCATCAACCATAAAATCATATTCAAACCTTTTTAATTGTAAATGTAATACAGGCGGGAAAGATTGGAACACAACACCCTTTTTAGCATCTTGATAGCCATACTCATCACCAGCTTGATATTTATTTTCTCCATCTAACATTTCAATTTCGATATAATTTCTAAAAGACTCTTGCAAATTCTTGAAACCCTTAACGTTTAGCTGAATATCCCAGAATTCCTCAACTCTTGAACTTTCATAAGGAACATTTACACATTTAATATATGATTTCATTTTACCAACAAATATATCATTTAAACTATTTTCAATCTTTGATCCCTTCATAGCGGTTTCTAATTTATCCATCAAAATACGGTTCAATTCTTGTACATCATGTTGAGTAAAGGCATCAGACGTATCCCAACCGAATGATTTAGTTAATTCTAAAGTACCAATTGGATCGTTTGAGGTTGACAATAAATAAAAAATTCTTTGTAAGCTTAGTGGAACCGATTTACCATGGACATGAGATTCGGTTGGGATTTGATAAACTAATTTTCTAAATATTTTGGTGGTAAAATAACTTTGTAACAATGAATTCAAATAACAAGTTGCACCTTGATTGTTAAGACCGACAAACCCAGTGTTCTTTTTGGAATCATAGTCGACAAATGAGTGCCATAATACTCCAGTTGATGAATCATCAATCACCTTGACATAACCTGTTATGTTCAATTGATCGTTTTCTAAAATTGCATGTGCTTGATTTAATCTTGGGTTTGGACTGCTTAGTTGTTTTAACTCAATCAAGGAAGAAAAGCCCCAGTCCGTCTCATTTTTGCTAAATCGATGACTCGATCCACTGGGCAAATGACATTCAGGATGCAAAGGATTCCAAACATCTAAACCAAATTGTGCACAGACATACCAGTCATCATCGATATTCCCATTTGCATCAGGAACTGGATGGGGTTCCATATAAATAGAAAGATGGGTGTTGTTGTTTCCTCTAGGGAATAATAAAATATTCCACGCAAATCCACCACACCTGAAGGTTGATGACCTGACTTTATCGCTCTTTAAGCTTGACCAATTTTGAATCTCCCAAACATAATATGTTTCGTCCTTGACAGGGTAATCAGGTATCGGCTTCATCAACCGCTTAGCATTAGCTTTAAAATCATTAGCAGGAGGGAAGAGCAGTGAATGTGTGAATTTGGATTTGTCAAGTGTAATAAGATCGTCTTCATCATCGTCATCATCCGACGCTTCGTTATCATCCACATCCTCTTCATCCTCGTCCTCTTCAACTATCTCAACGTCATATTGTTTTTCAAAATCAGCTAGATCATTATTTTCATTAGTACTATCAACTGTTTTCTTTTTATTATTTGAATCAATGTCCATTAGAATATTTTCTTTGTCATCAGATGTTGGATCAGTAATCATATTAAGAAAACTTCTCTTTGAGCCAGGATCAATTGCTCTATTATTAAACTGCACTTTAAAATATAAATTATTTTAATGAAATGTATATATATAGAATATATATGAAAATTTTAATGTACCTGTGAGACGGGAATTGAATAATATAAGAATAATTCGGAACCCCTTATCGACTTGATATAGCGGTAAAATGAAAACTTATCAATACTTAATTAACAAACTAAGAATGGACAATTAGATAAGGAAATCAATTTATAAGAAATGATAGTAATGTGATTGATTGACTTGATTAATGGATTGATTAATATAATTCCTCTAAATATAAACAAACCAAAAGAAAGTTGATGATTGAATCAGCTTCTCTGTCAAACAATAGTGAGATTAATAAAGACGATTTTCTGTCAATTTCTATTAGGGTCAAATATCACGTGAAAATAGTTAAATCTGATTTTGTATAGCAACCATGGTTGGTTGAACGTTTATAAACCGTGAAATAGTAGAGAATCAAAGAGTCTAGCTACGGCACTTAGAAAATCATGGTTATTAATTAGACGAAAGAGGAAAAAGAATTAATACAAAAAAAATAACTGGAAAAGGTATAGAGAGGTGAAGATTCGAGCGACTGTGGATATCTTGTTGTGCGTTCAATCGTAAAATTGCAGCTTTCCTTGAATTGAGTCGGTTTGATTAAAGAAATCAAGTTTTCAGAAATAATGTTACGAGCAAAAACGGAATGTGCTACTAGGGCTATACTGACTTGTTTGATCTTATAAATATTATGATTGTTGCATAGGTTGTTACAAGTATATAGGGAATGTTGCGGCTTTGTTCAGATCTGTGAGTTCGATCTCGTTTAACTAAAATAACCCGATTTAAATCCACTGGAGTCAACATGACATGGTACACGTTCACAGAGATGTATGCAAATCACAATATCAAACCTTAAGCGAATAGTCTACGATTGTGTTAATACTTTCTACCACTGAGATTTGTCTCAATAATACACTACGGTATATACTGATCTTCCCAATCGATGGCCAACGTATAGTGTTAAAAGAGACTTTTATACATGCTAACTAGATAGTCATTTGAGGTACATAAAATGAGATCACTTTGCGTAATAGATACCATTATTAAATGTCGCACTCGATGTATGGGGAAGGTTTTAAATTGCAATGCGGTACGCATTGGTCTGATTGGCTGAAAAATATCAGTTTCACATCATATATGCACTTAATTTAAGTGAAAAATTTTTTTGATACTGCGAGGAGGAGCCATCGCCAATTGATAATCTCTATGGATATCTACTAATTATAACAGTATAATATGTAATATTGGGGCATTGTAGGAAGCTCATCGTCATACAGCAATATACAACTTAATTAACTGTTCTAGATTCATGCCTGCTCTTTTGATATACTCTATAGTGTACTTCTATAGGGATATACCAAGGATATACTGTGTTGCAAGGTTCTCCGGTACATTAGTCTGGCGCTGCGCGGCATTAAGTGAGAGAGACCACAGACTTGAGACCGCACCTTCTCTTAATGCCAAGATTATACGGAGCACTAATCAATGGCCAAGAGGTAGCAAAGATAAAATCAAAGCCATGAAGGCAAATTCTGACCGGAAAATATACTAGAGAGGAGGAAAATCACGCGACGCCCATTTTATTGTCTAACCGGAATAACCGGAATAACCGAAAACAAATTCCTCTTCAATAGTAAGGAAGAGCAACATCTAGCGAATAGCAGCTAGTGGAATGGTAGCTTGCGAGTAGTAGTTGCTAGGTAGCATTCAGTGCGTATTAACTGTCTTAATGTGCCTGTAGTCACTCTTGCCACAGTACTAGGCGAATACATTGTAGTAGTCACTCACTCATTGGCGAGCAGGATGTTAGCGAGAATAGCTAGTTTTCCCTCATCGCGTATGTTCTATACTTACGTTCATCGTCCCAACCTCGACAAAACTGAAGTGAGATTATAGTTACTATTAAAAACATGCTATATCAACTGTAACTATCCTGCTCAGCACTTTCGTAGAGCATAGGCTCTCTGAAACAGCTAAATCCTATAATGCCATTATCATGCCATTCTAACTAACACCTTATATTTTAAGTCCCTGTACACATGTATTCCTCCTATTTTCGGATCTAGATTCATACCTTAAAGGAGATAATGCATAAATTTAGTATGGACGCGAAGTAAACAAATAATTTCCCTTTCAATCAGGAAAATAAGCGAGTTATACTGATGAGCATTCTGAGCCTTTTTTTTACATTTTTGATACAAGAATTGTTTCCGTCCAACGAATCTCAGAAGCACCGGTCCCCCCCGTTTATAAACATCTTCTGCCCACCTCTGCCTTTATAATATCAGGCTCCTTTCCTCTTTTCTCTTTTCCTTCTAATTTATTAAACTAAAGTTTAGGTATTTTCTACAGTCATTCCTTAATTCTATTTTCCCTAGATAGTACCCTATATTTTATTTTACATACATTCTTTAAATCATGTTGTTTAAATCACTCGTTAAAGCCTCCTTAGTCGGAGCAGCATTGGCTCAACCTTTACAACATCAACACCATCAACATCAAGATGAAAAAAGAGATGTTAAGGTTGTCACCCAAACTAATGTTGTTATTGTGACCTTAGGAGCAGGAGATGTTACCACTACCTTGCCGCAAGTTTCGTTGTCCACACCTAGTACATCGGTTAGCGTCAACACCGACACCACTATTGTTCCTCAATACCAACCATCAACATTTTCTAACCCATCAACTTTTGAAACCAAGACCACTTCCGCAACCGAAACCTCGTCTACCTCGGGTGCATCTTCTGAAACTTCCTCTTCAGGAGATCTTAATGGCGGTGCTAAGGGTGTTACTTACAGTCCATACTCCGATGACGGAGGTTGTAAGTCTGCCTCCCAAATTGCTTCTGAGGTCCAACAATTATCTGGTTTCGAAATCATTAGATTATATGGTGTTGACTGTGATCAAGTTTCAGCTGTTATGTCAGCCAAGACATCTTCTCAAAAGATTTTCGCTGGTATCTATGATGTTGCTAACATAGAATCAGGTATCAGCACCTTAGCTTCAGCTGTTGAAGCAAACGGTGGCTGGGGCGAAATTCACACTGTTTCCATTGGTAACGAATTAGTTAATGCCGGCCAAGCTACTCCTTCTCAAATTGAAGACTATGTTAAACAAGGTAAATCCTTATTAAAGTCAGCTGGTTACACTGGTCCAGTTGTTTCTGTTGATACTTTTATTGCTGTTATTAACAACCCTGAATTATGTAAATATTCTGATTACATGGCTGTTAATGCTCATGCCTTCTTTGATGGTTATGTTACTGCAGACCAAGCAGGTGACTGGCTTTTATTACAAATTCAAAGAGTTTACACTGCCTGTGGTGGTTCTCAATCTGTTTTCATTACTGAAACTGGTTGGCCATCAAAAGGGGACAACAACGGTGTCGCTGTTCCATCTAAATCAAACCAAGAATCAGCTGTTTCTTCTATCAAAGATAAATGTGGTAATGATGCTATCTTATTTACCGCATTCAACGATTTATGGAAAGCTGATGGTGCCTACAATGCTGAAAAATACTGGGGTATTTTATCTTCCTAAATGTTTTAGCTTTTTTTTTTTTAATTGAGATAAGGAGTGCTATTTTTTTCTTCCTTTCGAAATGCTTTGTTTCTATGCAAGAATTATACTGTTTTACTTTTTGATATCCTATATAGTGTTTTGAATATACATTATTAGTGTTTTAGGTAATAAGAAATGTATTGAATTCCATGTATGACGTTTATTGCAACTTCAATTGAAACGTCAGAGTGCCGCGAAAATTCAACCTCTTAGTTTCACTTGTTTACATTTTCACCTTTTTATACATACATAAATAATGATTTGTAAAAAAGCCTGCTTCAAAATTTCATTGAAAAGGACTTTTTCCATTTTTGTTTATTTTTAGTTATTTACGGTATTTAAATAATGAGTCTTACTCATTTGAGTTCATAAAACTAACCTATTTCGAAAATTGAGGGAATGTTACATTCGTTCATTTGGGTTACTCTAGTTACCTAAGGTTCTGTAAGGTACTCTATAGTTACAAGGGTTCTGAAGTTAGTTCACTATTATCACATCCAATTCTTATAGTATACCAATTTAGATGATAAGTATTTACAATAAAATATAAACTAAGCAGAATTGAGAGCCTTTAAGAAATTTTTCCTAGTTTTTATTTGACTTTCGCTATGGATTTTAAGCAACTTATGCTCTTCAACTGTATTTAATAATCGGTCTGATTCTTCATCCCAGATACCATTGACATTTTTTATTGAAAGAAATGTGTATAATTCATCTTCATGACAATTTTCCGTATTAATTGATCCATATAATCTATTTAAAAAGTACTCAATGAAATTCTTAATCTTTAATACATCTCCATTAGTGGACATTATAATATGAGAAGTAAAATTTTCATTAAATCCAAGTTGCTTAAATTTGGTGAATAAATTTAATATTCCAGGCTCTTCTTTATTGTTCAAGACTTTGAATATTTTAAGTAATAATTTATTTGGGTCGGCGAATTTAAAAAAATTCTCATTAAGCAATTCTTCAAACTTGACTGGCTTATCGATATATTTGATGCTAATTTGCGAGGCTTGCGTATCAAATTGACTCTCTTGTTCTTCTGATGAGGAACTGTTATCGACATCAGATGACTGTGGTTCTTCAATATTTTCTCTTCCTTCTTTGCTTCTCTTTTCTTCTTCTGGAGTGTTTAAAAGATGCTGTCGAACAGCAGTGACAGCAGCAACTTCAGTTGACTGCATTTGCAACTGTTTTTGTTGTTGGACTTGTGTTCTCCGGTGATCTTGTTCAATCAACACGTTATCAATGTTTGAACTCTTTATTTCTCCAATTTCTTCATCTAGAGCTCTTTCAACCTCTTTATTTTTTGATTGAACTGGTGTTGTTGTTTGATAACTTGATCCTATTAATTGTTTAAATTGAGTTCTAATATCATTATTAGGTTTATTTGTAATTGGTTCTGGTATTTTATTTTCCCTAAGACATTCCTCATAGTAATCAATATAGTTTTGAACCCCATATTTACAAATAAATTTCCTATATCTATCTCTCCAAGAATTAACTGTATGTCCTTTAGCCTCTTTCAATCTGATGAAGTCCCCAAAAAATGATATCGGCACCGTCAAATCAGCATAAGGATCCAAAACTGTATTTTTCTTTTCTTTATTATATTTTAGTATCTCTTTACATAATAAATAATCATCATCGGCTGTAAACCTATTTTTTAATGTAAATGGGAAATCATCGATACTAACTCTGACCAAGTTGCCATTCGAGTCGGCAATTAATTGATCATCTGCATCAGTCTTATAAACATAATTTAATTTATCTCTTAAATGGGCTCTATATCTACTTCTTATGGAATTACCTGAATGCTCTTTCAACGGCTCTTTATCGGCCAATTCATCAAAAAATGCATGACTATTCCTCTTTCGAGGATTTCTTCTAACCTGCTCCAAAATATATTCATCTTTTGCTTCAGTAAATTTGGTATGACTCTTAGGCTGCTTTATTGACCTTTGATTCCTAGTTATTAAGTATTCGTGATATCTATAATTTGATATATCAACAATTGCTCCATTTGCAATGCAATCATCAATAAACTCAAGTTTAAAGCTAGTTTTATTTGGAACTGGCTGACTGCTTAATAACACTATGTTATTATTAATTGTTGGTTCATTTTCTGTTATAATACCTCCGTATTGAATTATTTTATCTTTATATTGTTTCCGTTGGGTATCTTTAAATGGAATATAGAATAGTAACGGTGAGTTATGCTCGTTACTGAAGATGTTCGAATTAGTAATTGACGTTGAAGTAGTAGTTTGGGCCATCGAACTAGAAGCGCCTAGCTCATTATTATAATCAATTGTCTGGAAGCTCATGTTGCAATAGTTGGTATATTGAATGCTAAAAACGGTACTGTTTGTTCTTAGGTTATCTATGAAAGGATGGTTGGATGTTTGTTTTGATGTTGTGGATTTTCGAATGAGGAAGAGCAATTTTGTGTCGTCTATTTTGAGACCACCATATTTTGGAGCAAGTATAAGGTAAGATATGATTGGCGATATGTATAACAACAGCTATACATTATGATATGGTGCTATACCTTTCCCAACTATATCTTGTAGCATCATTATCATTCAATAAAGAAACTCATATTAGACTTGCATGTATAGATATTTAGCAAATATTAACAAGCACTGAAATGCTAATCTCGCTGAAGTTGCTTAAGTCAACATCACATAAACAAGCCCATCTGATTTAGCGGTAATTATAGTGATATTGATTGTTCATTAGATTGGTTATCTAAGGTATTTTATTTTTCAAAATGGTAATTTGAGTATCTAGATATCTCTAAAGAATGCTTTCATACCTATAATTATTATTTTTGCAGTTTTATATTTATATTGAAAAATTGAATTCACATACAACTTTTATATAATAGTATGCCATTTACTACAAATATACTTATTGCATACATTTCTCAACTTATATATGCCATATGTAACTCCAGTAGCCTCATAGAAATGTTTTTTTTGTCCTTGGTATGTTGCATTTACGCCTCCGCAGAAAAGTGATTCTTAAGGAGTTGCTGCTTACAGTTAGCCAATAAGCATGGGGTTGTTAAACTAGTATCAGACTATTTTTCAAATATCTGTTATAATAAGATCTATAAAGTCTGATGGTCTACCTTTCTAATTCATTCATCAAAAATTGAACTTTTCTCGCAGCATATTAGGATAAGAATTTGTCAAAACATTGTTAGGAAACTGGAACCGCAAAAACTGGAAACAGGTTCTAGTTTCTACGTAGAAGAACTCACCGGCCTTTATTAAGCCTAGAAACCTCAATTATATGTATTTTAAGGGTAATTATAAAAACGATATTTAAAAAGCTTACTTTCTCAGAATACTATTGGAAAAACATTTCAGAGATTTATATAGTTCGCAAATTTGGAGAACGTGGAAGTTATACATAAGAATGAGATATATATAATGGTAGGTATCCTTACAAAAATTTTAGAACTGTGCCAATGGCACACTGGTTCCAACTTTTCTCGTAGCGTTTCGCGTTTACCCGCCTACAAAAGGAAGACTCGTCTTCAGTATCATTACTCAGCGGGTGGGAAATTCGGTGGTTCTCCCCATCCAGTTAAGGAATTATATCCCTAACACCAAATGCTCTTGAGAGCTTCCATGGCGTGAAAACGCTGGGCGATGCCATCAGAAATTAACAGAATTCACTTTGAATTCTGTATGGGAGGCATCGCGGATGGTTGGTCTTTCAATAATTGAGGAAAGGCTATTGAGTGCAATATGCGAACTTGACTTGTGTTAAGCACCCGATACCGATCATCGTTATGAGTTAGGTTACTCTCTTTTTTCTTTTCTATGTTTTGGTTAATATAATACAGTTTCCACTGAAATATAATAGATGAGATAAGATTGATTTAGTTTGTAAAAGTCGCGTGTTCAACCCTTGATCCGACCACCAATTCTCCAAAATACACAAAAGTAAAAAAGTAAGTTCGACAACTATATACTCCTAATACCATTACACACTTCGATGACTATGATTATAGCTAGTATTAGAAGAATATTTGTGTCTTTTAGAACAGAAGAAGAAGAAAGATCATATTCACGTAAAGCGTTTTTCAATTTATTAGGATTCTTATGTTCCTGTGTCATATTTTCTTTTGTTGCTCAAAAACTATCCAGACAGCCAAGAGAGATTGCCCATATAGCAAGAGCTAATGCACTAATCAAGGCTATCCAAACATGATGACTTATTTATGATTTTTAACATATACAGATATATATACAGATAAATGCACAACAAAAAGAGAGATTGGGATAAAGGAATGATATAAATATGAATTCAACCAACTGCAGCATATAAACAAAATGTTAATAATCAAATATCATGAAATCTTTTATTAGATATATATATTATGATCATTAGTGGCTTGATGTTGTTAACTTTTGGGACTTTTTTGTTTTGTTCTTAAAAAAGTTGCAATTTATAATATTAAGTAGTGAAGACAAGAGTAAATAATGAAAACCAGGAAAGGCACTTATTACATAAAAAGCTAATATACATAATTATCTTGTCTGATTTCGAAAAGCTTTAATTTTTCAATAGAATTTCTTTAGCCATTTCGTAGCCCGTCCATGAAATTGCAGTACTAGGAACATTAAAAATGATTCTTGGTTTTAACCCTCTTATAAAACCTTTGATACCGCCTTCTTTAAATAAAGCTCTTGCTGCACTTGAAAAACCAGTAACATGTCTCATATTTTCATTTCTTGATATACCTCTAGTTTGTAAAGCAGTCTTCACACAGTCAAATGGATTAGTTAAAGCAGCAGCAATACCACCAGCAATACCACCAGAAACACAATGTAAGTATGGATTATAGGCATTAGTTGGATTTAACAAAGAGGATGAATACTCATAAAAACCAAAATTTAAGGCTGCAAATGGGATATTAGTGAAAAGTGTGGTTGGATAAGAAATATAAAAAGCTGAAGGTCCTTCCTTCTTATATATATCGGCGGCAGTCTGAAATAACTTGACTGAGGTTGACTTAGAATTAATGTTTGATGCTTGCATTCTTTGTTTTAAAACATCAAATGGAGTCATCAAAGCATCAGATGCAATAGTTGCAGCAATACCAGCACCACTGGCAATCAATGGGTAATTTTCATCAGTAACTATTTTATTCGATTGTGGTGAATTGGTTAATCTGTTAACAAATAAAGTCTTCGTTGTTTCAAACACCGAAAAATAAATAGCATGAGCTGGCCCAGCACCCAAAACAACAGAGGAGACTCCCCTCCACAAAGCATAAGCTCCTTCACTCGAACTGATTTTCGAAATCGACGATATAACGCCTTTGGATAGCTCTTGAGTGTAGGATGCCATTTGCATTCTTGTTTTTATTGAGTCGATAGGGAACATCACCGTATGCTCCATTATACCAGCAAATGCACCAGCACACAAATGAGCAGCTAAAGAAGCATCATCTGGCAATGCTTCATAATCTATTTCTATCGCCTCTTTTCCCGGTATGAAAGGAAGTTTGTGCTGTTCCATTATGAATTAATTATTGTACTGAATAGAATAACGGGTAAAAAATCACTAAATGCTAACACAACAGTTACCAAATTTTACTATTGGCAATCAATTCTATATTATAATCAATGAAAATTTTTATTTTCACAACTTATGAAAGTCTTTTTCTTATTCTTACTTGGAGAATCTGTCTTAGTTAAAATTTTGACTAGTGAAAAATCTTAACCAGTAGTACCGAGATAATGAAGTATATTCTATTGTGAATATACTGAATCCCAATTACTTACAAATCAACTAAACAAAATACCTCTTGCTATATACAGAGCCTGATTAAGGGTATAAATGACTTTAATAGGTAGTTAAATTAGAATATTTAAAAAGAGAAGAATTATTGTAATAGTTTGATATCCATCTTTTCTCTGACTCTCAATGATTAAGTGTCCGGACATCGGTGTAAATTTTTCGTTCTAGTGAAATTTTTATCCACGCTCGTATTAACTCCATCTTATGAAAGTTAATCTACTAATTTAGAACTTTCCGATATCAAGTTTAATCAGATAAAGTACTCTAAATACACATTGTAGTTATATTTTCCTTCAATATGAACAAATTAGTCTAGATCGGTTATATATCTACAAGTATCAACTACAAGATATTCAATACATGTTATATTTTTTATCAGTTAACCAAAATGTTATCAATTGCGGGTTTCTACAATAGCTATATGACTGGTTTTTGTGAGCAGCACCATTAGACGTTGCTTTGCCCTACGATGTAGATCTGACTGGTGCTAGGTATGTGCCGTGGAGATTGGGCAAGGCACATCTATTGATTACAAAGAGACGCAGGACTAGAACAGGATTAACAAAACATGCAAAATCACTACGGTGGCACATAGTTTAAAGGATATAAAAAGATATAGTGATTAGATCAGAATAACTTATGGACAGATACACTCTTGCAATACTTATATAGACAGTAGCGATTTTTATAAAGAATGTTATACGTATTGTATAGTTTATTTGACCCACAATGGCTGTTACAAGCAGCACCGTCTTATGCACTCTTGATAACTGGGACTTTTTCAACTTCTAGATTATATTGTTCTGGGACAATAGTTTTGACCTTACCAGTATACAAATACTCAATTATATTGTCAACAACAAACTCCTCCATAGTTTGGATAGTTTCATAGGTATGGGTTCCCATATGTGGTAAACTGACAACATTTGGTAAGCTTAAAAACTCCTGAGGAACTTCAGGTTCAAACTCAAACACGTCAGAACCATATGCACCAACTTTTCCGGACTTCAAATTTTCCAATAATTCAGCTTCATTGACAACAGCACCTCTTGCAGTATTAACCAAGATGACCCCATCTTTCATGTTTGCTATGGTTTTACTGTTGATGGTGTGTCTGGTTTTGGCATTCAAAGGAATGCTAATACAAATAATATCACTTTCGCTTAACAACTCATCGAAGGTGGCATATTGGGCTCCATTTTCTAATTCTGGTTTCAATTGGGACCTGTTATGATAAATAATTCTTCCAAAATTAAATGGTTTTAATCTGTCACGAATTGCTCTACCAATACCGCCCATACCCAAAATTCCAATTGTTTTTCCTTGTGGATCATGACCTAATTTTGCTCCAGCACATTTACCACTCTTTGACCATTCATTTTTGACAGCTAAGTCGTAACCTTGTTGAAAGTTTCTTAAAGTAGCCAATACTAGATATACAGCAGTATCGGCAGTTGGTGCTTCAACAGGAGTAGTAACGTTTGAGACTTGGATGTTTCTTTTAGTTAATGGTTCGATATCAATCTGATCATAACCTGCACCATTATGGCAGATGGCTTTAAGCGTAGATGGAAAATGTTGTGCTAACTCTTCATCAAATCTTCCTGTTTGTGATATGCTTTCAAAAGTTCTAGTAAGACTGGTAATATCCTTATATTTAGTCTTTAAATCGTTAATAAATTCTTCTCTATTTGCTGATGTACATTCAATAACGTCCACAACTTTTGATAGTTCTTCCCATTTTTTTTGAGCAAAATTGATCTTCCCAATTCTCAATACTTTTGGTTTTCCTGGATGTGAGCTTGTCATTTTGTAGTTAATTGCTTTCGAGTGTATTGAATAAGTATCCTTGTATTATTAACCAGGTGGAATTATGAGATTTAGAACGGTTTATATAGTTTTCTTAGGGAGTAACTAATCTTAGATCCTCTAAAAGTTCCGACGCTCGTATAAATTTCTAAGTATGACAGCTTGTGACTTCAGCACAATACAATATTGTAATACGAGAGTGATTCCGGTCAAATATTATAGTGTCCCGCATAGAGCCCCCACGGAGAACTGGCTACAATAACCTACGAATTTATTGGGGGAGACATCCCCCACTCCACATATCGACAGTATTTAGCAATTATTCAGTTTTCTAAACATACTTATATTAAAAGCTCAAGAAGATAAAAAAACAAATTTAAACTAATAATCTAAGTCAAATAATTAACTTTGAACCACGATATTTGAATTGATCAACGATAGAGTCAGCAGTGAATGTATTAAGTTCTCTTTTAGGGAAGTTTTCAAATGATCTTGCGTAAGTTGCAACTGAATGAGCAATTAACTTAGTATTAACTACCCAAGCTTCATAGTCTGGGTTATCCAAGTTATCACACAATTGGTGGTAACATGGGTCAAACCACTGACCATCATCTCCACCAAATCTTTCTTTGCCCTCTGGAGATTTAACTCCCTCTGCACCGGTGGCAATACCACCAGCAGGAATCCCATTATCGATAAAGCCAACATAATCAGATCTGCCATCGAAAGGAACTAATGAATAGTTATAGCCATGGCTAACGTACCAATCAATGTACAAATCTTTCAAATCTCCAGATCCATTAGGATGGTCCTTGTTATTCGCATCATAAACTTGATATTCATAATTTGGTGAAGCCATCATATCATAATCCATAAACAATCTAATTTTGGCGTTTTCTTCTGGATCTAAGCTATTAGCATAATAATAGGAACCCAACAAACCTTCTTCTTCAGCTGCCCACCAAGCAAATCTGACAGCATTGTTAAGTTTGAATTGTGTTAAGTATTTTGCGACCTCCAACAAAGAAATAGTACCTGAGCCGTCATCATTAATACCTGGACCGGCACTGACTGAATCGGAATGAGCACCTAATGAAACAACATTATCATGATCACCAAATACAGATTCAGCAATCACATTTAGGGTAGTGATATTCTTCACATAAGAATCGACATATAATGTAGTCTCGAATTCATACTTTGGGTCCTTCGTTAAAGTTTCAATATATTCTCTTGCATCATCTTCTGTAATGGAAACGGTAGCAACCTCTTTTCCAGTTGGTTCTCCAAGTGTACCGTGCAATGGCCCCTCAGAATCATAAATAATAGCACCTACAGCCCCAGCTAAGCCTGCATTAATCGATTTATCACCAAATGAACATACACCTCTCTTAATTAAAGCAATATTTCCTTTTGCAAAATCAGGGAAGTTATCTAATGAACAGCCAAACTCATCAATTAAAACCAAATTACCATGAACAGGTTTTCCATTTGGAGTTGGTGGTGTCAAACTTAATGGCTCTAACGATTTTGGCTTGACACCATCAATTAGTAAAGAGTAAGACTTAACTTTACCATCAATCGCACTAAATGATTGAGTCTGAACACTGTAGTAACCTTTTAATTTCCTCAATTCGCTGATGACATAATTAATAGTTCCCCAATGTCCCTGTGAACCAATCACTCTAGTTGGATTACCATACTCATTAATTGATGATAACGAAATATTAAACAATGTTTCAGCCCTTTCTCTTAATCCAGGTTCATTAATCAACGATTGTAAGTCTTCAGTTTCAATCAATGGTAATTCATTATATATTTGTTTGTCAATATCTGAATCTCCAAGTATATGTGTAGTGATATCTTCAATATGGAGAGACGTAATTAGAATGGAATTATCAAAAAGCTTTGGCAACTTCATAGTTAATATCGCTTCTTGGATGGAATTTAAGGATAATGGTAAGGCATTAACCGTCAAAAGGGTCAATGACATAGCCAACGTAAAGTTTTTCAATTTCATAGCTAATTAAACAAATCAATAGCGATTGTAATAGGAACAAAAAGATATACAATATAAGAAATATATAAGAACTTAGAGTTTTATATACTTGGTATAGTGGCTCCCGTTCTCAAAAGACTCATCTTGTGCGGCCTATTATCAGTTACTGGCTCGGAATCTATTTTGGGAACTGATATCGATCAACTCGGATAATTGGTTCAGATATGGACATAAAATGTTATTAATAAGGGGATTATGAAGTAAGTAATCGATGACGGTCGACATTTCAGCTATTGTTAATTTATTATAACAAAAAAAAACTAATCTATATAAAGTATATTAATATTTACTAATATTTCCTCTTTTTATTCTTATTAAAATTTTGACCACCAAAACCACCAAAATTAAAACCACCACCTTGTTGCCTCATAAATTGTCTCATGAAGTCATCTTGGCCAGAGCTATAACGGAATCGCTGACCATGGCCACCATTAAATGGATTATGCTGTTGTTGCTGTTGCTGTTGTTGTGGTTGACCACCAAATGGATCATTTGGATCGTCACCTCTCTCATATCTTTCTCTTAACTGTTTATTTGATAAAACTTCGTATGCTTGATTAATGTTTTGCATTTTCTTTTCAATTTGGTCCGGAGTTAAATCATTTCCTTTGTATTTGTCAGGGTGATATTTTAACGTCTGCGTTCTGTAAGCTTTTCTTATTGTTTTATCATCCGCATCTCGTGAAATATCAAGTACCTTATAGTAATCATTTGTAGGTTTTCGTACAGGTGGAGGAGTATTCTGTCTTTGCCCTTGCTGATGTTGGCGGAATTTTTGCTGATGTTGTTGCTGCCTTTGTTGCTTCATCCTTTCTCTAAACAGATGTTGTTCTTGTCTTTTGTGATATGATTGAATTTTACTATATCTCTCAGTGAACAATTTAGTTTTTTTGACATTGTTGTTAAATTTATCTAATAGTTTTTGAGCTTCATCAAATTTATCGTCTTTTAATAATTTGTCGATTTCAGGAATGGATTTAGGTAAGAATTCCAGATCAACTTTTGAACAATATTTGTTAGATTTTTTATATTCATTAATTTGAATAAAAGATTCACAAGAAATTTTGTGTAAATCTTCAATAAATTTAAGATCATTTAAAAGCTTAACATTTCGAACTTCATCCTTTAAAAATTTTGAAGCTTTGAAAATCAAATAATCATAATTATTTTTAACATTATATGGTAGTTGTTTCTTTTCAAGCTTTGAAACTTTAATTTCATCATTGAACAAGAAACCGTTAACAAATTTAAAATCAAATTCATTATTTAAATCTTCTTTCAAGTTAGCATTACCATTTTCATTATTGAGATAATAATGCTCATTAGTTATAGAATAATCCTCCAAAGTTTTAAGAAAGACTTGAAATTTTGTGAAAAACTTTGACATCGTACCACAACTTTTGAACTCATTGTTGATTCTCAAACAATTTTTAATGAACAATCTTGACTTCTCAAAATGATTCTCAGTAAACAATAAATAATTAGATATTGATTCATACCAATTTAAATTTTGAACTGGTTTAATTTTTATTAATTTTGATAAATCGTGTATTATTACTTTATTTGATGATTCATTATCCTCTAATGTAATTTGATTTTTAAAAATCTCTTGTAAACATTCGTAATGTAATTGATAAGCATTTAAATTTAATGGCGTTAATGATAAAACATTATCATCTAATTCTTTTATACAACTCTCATATTTTTTATCCCTAAGAAATCCTTCTGCCTTCTTATAAGATTCTTCCCATCTATTGATCTTTTCTAAGAGTTCTTGATCTTCATTACTTAGTATTTCCTTTAAATGTTCAAAATCTCCTTTTTCTAAGTATAATTCGATTAATCGAGCCCTTGCTGGTTTTTTACCAGGATCTAATTTTAATGCCTTCTTTAAATCGTTAATGGCCATGTTCTCCTTATTTAAATTGATTTCAATCAATGCCTTTTTATAATATAATTGAGGCAACTGTTCTTTTATTGCTTCATCCAAGGTCTTCCTTGATTCCAATAATTCAATTTCAATTCCAGTTTCTATATCCTTCACCATATTATCGTAATGTTCTAGCACATTTATCGTTGGTCCCTCATTTGAAAGTAATGAATTTGCTTGTTCTAACCGTTTGAAAAAATTTTGATTATTAATGTTTGAACTGATTACAAAATTAATATAAACTAAAATTTGAAGAAGGATTAACTGAAGATACTTCATCTGACAATCTTTATAGTTATTATATTTTAGACAGTATTTTGGTTGCAATAAATGAATGCTATATGTGCTATAATCGTTAATGCTTTCGTGTTATCTTAACTCAGGTGAGCATTTCTACATATAGAAATTACGAGAAATATGTCTTTTTTTTTCATTATAAACATTTCTTAAATTAAATTATACATGATGCAATTAATAATATATTTATCTACTTAAATAACTTAGCTAAAGAAACAGCACCTTCATCATTCTTAGACATAACTTTAGCAACAGCTAATTCAAAATCTTCCTGAGTGATATGAATTCTTCTTTCTCTTAACGCATACATACCAGCTTCAGTACAGACACCCTTAACGTCGGCACCAGAACAACCATTCATCTTCTCTGCAATCTTTCTTAAGTTGATACCTCTAGTTAAATTCATTGACCTTGAATGAATCTTCAAAATGTCAGTTCTTGCGGTGACAGTTGGAGCAGGGAACTCGATCTTTCTGTCAATTCTACCAGGCCTTAAAAGTGCAGGGTCTAAAATATCCAATCTATTTGTAGCCATGATAATTTTAATGTCTTTGGAGCTTTCAAAACCATCCAACTGGTTTAATAATTCCAACATTGTTCTTTGAACCTCTGAGTCACCGCCAGAAGATCCTTCTACTCTTGATGAACCAATTGAATCAATCTCATCCATAAATATAATCGATGGCGCGTGCTCTCTTGCCATTATAAACAATTCACGAACCATACGAGAACCTTCACCAATATATTTCTGAACCAATTCGGAACCCGAAACTCTGATGAACTTACATTCCGTATGGTGGGCAACAGATCTTGCCAACAAGGTCTTACCAGTACCCGGTGGACCGTACAAAATAACCCCCTTGGGCTGTGCAATTCCTAAACTTTCAAATAATTCAGGATGTTTAACAGGCAATTCGATAACCTCTTTGATCTCCTTGATCTGTTTATCCAATCCACCAACCATATCGTACGTGGAGTCAGGCACTTTCTCCACCATCATCAACGAAACCAAAGGATCCACTTTGTTTGGCAAGATCTTATGCAAGTCGTATGAATCTGCTTTCAAGCAAACCCTCAACGAAGGCGTCAATTTCTTGATGTCAATATCCTTCGAAATATTCACAATATACTTTCCTTCTGGATGAATCTTCACCAACACCTTCTTCAATCCCATAACCTTGACAACCTCCCCCACATATGATCCTGGCTCCTGCAATAACCTCAATTCGTCCTTCAACTGTCTCACCTTGTTATTTAATTTATTACGCTGAGCCTCCAATCTTCTCAAATTCTGTGTAGTTGTCTGAACCTTGATCTCAGTGTCTTGAATCTGCTGTTCGAAATAAGGCTTTATACCTCCTTCATAGACATATGGCTTTTCGACCGTAACTGCTGTCATCACTATATCGCTTTTATGTCCTTTCTCCAGATAGATTGATCAATCTGTTCGTTTGAACGTGAATCGAATGTTTATCTGGTGGCTAATCCTTCATTTGCCTCCCACTTTAATGCTCTACGATTGAAAAATACACACGACTCTCGTCAGTACTACATACACTCCCGTCTTCTCGGCCTAGCTCTCTCGCTAACCTCTCCTACTCTCCTTCCCTAGTTCCCCTATCTCTCCCTCCCCATTTCCCATCCCTCCTCTCCTTCATTGTCTTGCCTTCTTCCTTCCTATCGTCATCCCTCTGTCACTATGCTCCTCAAATGGTCACTTCTTCTACCCCTACTATCCACCATCCAATTCGCCTTGGCCTATCAGCAATACTGTCGCTGCCAATGCAACGACAGCTTCTTTGTACTGTCAATCGATAAATGCCGCTCATGCACCAAGGATTTTTGTATCCGGCAAGACTCGAACCTCTGCCAGCTCGACGATCAGGATCCTCAGCAGAATGATCACATCATAATCACTTGTTACCAAATAGAATCATTCAAGGACTCGGTAATAATATACCTGTTTGTTGCTATTGTGCTAACTTTACTACTATATGGTCTATATATGCTACGTAGGGTGTCTTAGATACTTTTAGCTAGTGTTGTAATATACTGTGTAAAGTGTAAATATCAGCGCTAACAATTCTATGGTAAAACTTGAATGCGCATATACAAAATTTCCAAAAATTTTATTAGTAGAAAAAATTGAAAAATCTAATAGAAAAAAATTTTACGCCTTCCCGTTTTGGTGGACTCTTTTTTTAACTAGGTTATTAAACCAATACTGATTTGTTTCTTTTACAGGCACAAATTCAATACAACTTATATAAGGATTATTTGTGATCTTTAAAGATAGTATTACAATCTGGGTCTATATTAAGAATAGTACCCATTGATATCCTTAGGTATACGTATTATTTCTCTCTTTATTATTTATTTTAAAGTCATAGATATTTTAGAATTTGATTGAAAGAGAAGAAATCGGAGGCAAAATGGCAGATAACAATACAACAAACGAGTCATCACCAGTTACATCTACAGCGGGATCAGTCCCGTCAAGCTCGGGGGCAGAATCACAGAATACATCGATAAATCAGATGAATAGTAATGTGAGTGGACAAAGTAATATACACCAGCAGGCACAGTATAATAATAGTAATAGCAGTTATTACGGCAATAACTATGGTAACACTAATTATAATAGTAATAAACTTTACAACAAACATTATAATAGTAATAGACAGGGATACAGTAACAGCACTAATAACAGGCAACATTATAATAGTAGAAAGAACTATAATAATCAAAAGATGAGCCATCACAGCAACCAATACAGTAATTATTCCAACTATCCTGCCAACATGTACGCTTATGGGTATTATCCAAGTCCTTACGGGTATCCTACGCCGATTGTTCCTGGAATCACCCCTATTCCTGGCTATCCTCCTCAACAGCCTTTTGGTCTGTTACCTACTGGAGGAAGAATCAAAATTACCGATAAAGAGGGTAAACAGATTGATTTGGAGGAAAAGAAGAAGTTAAGCAATGCTTCCAATACGCCAATCAGTTCCCCATCTCAATCGATTGCATCTCCAGTTAGCTCATTACTTTCGCCAGTTGCCCCATCTGCCACTACTGCTGGCGAAGATAAACCATCATCCAAAGATTCAACTACCACAACTGCCTCTTCTGCTGCTGTTTCGACTGCTTCATCTGCTACAAACCAAACACCTGCATCAAATGTAGCTGCTAAACTGTCAGTTGCTGAGGAATTTAAGAGAAAGATCTTGGAAAGAGCTGCGAAAGCAGCCCAGAAATCTGAGTCTAAATCTGAAGAGAAGGCTAAAGCTGCAGCTGCAACTAAACTTGCACCAGAGACTAAAAAGGATGGAGTTAAAGAACAACCAAACGAAGTAAAAGAACAAGCAGTGGAATCCAAGGAAGAATCTAAAGACGAGCTTAAGGAAGTTTCTAAAGAACAGCCAAAAGAACAGCCAACAGAAGAACCTAAAGAAGAGCATAAAGAAGAGCCTAAAGAAGAGCCTAAAGAAGAGCATAAAGAAGAACCGAAGGAAGAACCTAAGGAAGAGTCTAAGGAAGAATCTAGGGAAGAGTCCAAAGAAGAACAGAAGGAGCAAAAAGAACAAAGGGACGAAGTTATTGTTTCTAGTTCTGTTGTCGAGGTCGAAACCCCAAAGGAGTCACCTGTAGAAGAACCAGCTCAAATTGAGAAGGATGAATCAGAATCTAAGCCAACTGAATCTCCAGAAATAAGTGAAGAAACAACCACTGAGCAAGCACCTGAACCAAAAGAAGAAGAGCCATCATTCCAATTATCCCAATTCTTTGATAGGTTGAAAACAGCTAAAGAAATTGAAGATCCATTCGCGGTTACTTATCCATCACCATTTGTTGGTGTTGATACATCAAGAAAATTAGAAAGCAAAAAATATAGATATGATCCGCAATTTTTAATGCAGTTCCGCGATGTTATTCAATATCCAATTGATAATGAATGGAAGACTAAATTAGAAAGCTTGGGTATTGTGGCCAATGTTAAAAGATCTCCAGGTTCGCAATCCTCAAGAAATTTGAATAAATTTGGCAACTCAATTTCTGGAAGATTCGGTAGTCAATTAACATCTAGAAATCAATTTGGTGAAGGTAGACAAGGCTCAAGAAGTGGTTCTAAGAGAAGAGGCGGTAGCGGCAGTTCAAGAGATAAGTCAACTAGAAAAGGTACTCCATCTAAGAGAGGTGGTAGAGATAGAGATAATAAAGAAAAGGATGACGAGTCTAAACCTGTTGAAGAAGTTAAGCCATTGGAAAAATCGGCAAATAGATGGGTTCCTAGATCAAGAGCTAAAAAGACTGAAACTAAGTTGGCTCCAGATGGTACCGAAATTCTTGAACCTGAAGAAATTGAAAGAAAGGTTAATTCATTGTTAAATAAATTAACCTTAGAAATGTTTGATCCTATTACTGATGATATATTGAAATTGGCTGATCAATCTAAATGGGAAGATGATGCTAAAACTGTTAGACAAATAATATCTTTAACTTTTGCTAAGGCCTGTGATGAACCTTATTGGTCATCAATGTATGCCCAATTTTGTGCCAAAATGTGTACAAGTATCTCAGATGAAGTTAAAGACAACTCTATTGTCCTTAAAAATACTGGAAAACCTGCAACTGGCGGTGATTTAGCTAGAAGAATATTATTAACTACTTGTCAAGCAGAATACGAAAAAGGTTGGACTGATAAATTACCTACAAATCCAGATGGAACTCCATTAGAACCAGAAATGATGTCTGACGAATACTATATTATGGCTGCTGCCAAGAGAAGAGGTCTTGGTTTAGTTAAATTCATTGGTCATTTATATATCTTAGGTATGTTAAATGATCAAGTCATTTTGTTATGTTTAAGAGATCAATCTAAGAACACAGTTGATCCATCAGAAGATAGTTTAGAAAATTTAGCACAATTAGTCAAAACTGTGGGTGCTAAATTAGAAACAACTGAAAAGAATAGAACTGTCTTAAACTTAGTTTTTGATAATATTCAAACCATCTTAGATAATTGTAAATTATCATCAAGAATTAAATTTATGTTAATGGATTTACAAGACTTAAGAGCATCTAAGTGGGCTTTAGCTAAATCAGAAGCTGGCCCTAAAACAATTCAAGAAATTCATAATGAAGCAGAACTTAAAAGGTTAGAAGAAGAAAAAGCAAATGCTGAAAGAAGAAGAAAGAATAGAAGTAATGAACCAAGGTCAAATTCATCCAGAACTGGCTCATCATGGGGAAATAACTCTCAATCAAAGAGAAATGAACCAAGGATTCCAATGAAAGGTGATACCTTTACACCAGTTCAATCTAGATCTCAATCAAATAGACCAACCAATGTCTCTGCATCAGATTCAAGCTCCCAAAGAGATAATTCGAAAAGAACCGAGTCAATGCAATCAAATATGTTTGCTGCCTTAGGTGATGGTGATGATGATGAAAATAATGATGATGAAGCTACTACTGAACATATTGATAAACCAGCTGAAATTGATCAAAATGAGCAATAAACTGAAGATAAATAAAAAAGTTTTTAATTTGTGGTTAAATTTTTTTTATTAATAAAGCTTACATTTTTAGTTTCCGAAGTTTTTTAATTTTGCTTTCTATTTTATGCTTTTGTTCTTGCATTTAAATAATTTATCTGTAATATAGTAGTTTGATTAATCTTTCTTTTTATGTTTTTGCCCCTTTTAAGTTCTATTTTATATTTTATTCTATTTTGTTATTAATCAACTTAGTTTATTTAAATATTTATTTAATCATTTAAATAAACTAGCTTTTTTCATTGTTTTTATTAATTTTTACTTGTATATTTCAATTTAAGCTATTTACTAAACAAACTTCCTGATCTTAGTGAGATTCTTCTTTTGACCTTGGGACTCTCTATTAGTTTTGTCTCAACCACCGGTTGGGTAGTTTCAACCTCATGAGACGATCTTGAATCGTTTGTTAAATTGGAATCAATATCGCTAATCTTTTTTGATTTTCTTCTGTGATGAAACGAGAAGTAATGCTGATGTTTTGAGTTTTCCTTATCTTCATGCATCTCAGAATCAATACTCATGTCCTCTTCAACTTCTTCCTCTTCAAAATGACTCACTTCAAGATCTTTCCCAGGCTCTGACTGGATGGGTTCCATTGGAACTTCTTCAGTTTCTTCCTTAATTTCAGATTTCTTCTTTTCCAAGGGGATATCAAGAAAGGTGGTGATTGGTGACATGTTTGGAATGGTTGAATACGAGTTGGCAGTTCTAGCAAATAAGAGGTTTTTGTTACTCCAGAATTGGTTATGAATTATACGGAGCTTTAGAAATCCACTTGAGTTATAAACTTGGGAGGAATTGTCAGTCTGGATTACCTTGGTTCCAGTAGACATATAAATTAAACGGACTATTAAAACATTGACTAAGATAATTGACTCAAGTATATATAGGTTAATTCTTACTAAAAAGTTCAAGCCCCAGATCAAGGTATTTCTTATTTGAAAAAGTAGAACAATACAAAAAATTAACCAATTAACCAAAAAGTTTAAGTTGGAACTTAGAAAAATAAAAATTGTGCTAATAAAGAAAGTGAAAGTGTTAGTAACAAATTGTATGTTATATTTATTTGTTGTGTCTGATTTATCGAATGCCAAAGCGGAATTGAAACCTAATGGCTCAGTATTATGATCAACTCTTTTAAGTGAATGCAAATCAGTATTATATGCTATATCCATAATATTTGTTTATTAATTTATTGAATAATACTTATGTCTTTCTTTATAACTACTAGGACAACTTTGGCGGCTAAATAAAATTTTTGAGCGAGGAAGTTTTGCCTACTGCTGCGAATTCACCAACCAAAGAATATTGCAACTAGCTTGGATTTACAATAATACTTGACATATACATTAATTGCTTTATATAATGTCCGGTTTTTCAACGTGATTTAAATATTTGTCATTATACCCATCTTCAATGCTATCGTTACATACATTGTCTTTTCATCTAGTATCGAGACTAGTTTAGTAATTGGTCTATGAGAACACTAATTCTATTAACTTCAGTGTATGACTTAGTATTATACTACTTATCAGTAATATCATCGGTCGTTTCAATATCTGAAGGAAGAAGGATAGATATATTGTCATCTATTGTTAAGGAATATTCTGGTTCTGACTGAGGATCTTGTTTTTCAGACTCATACTTCTTCCCTTCATATTGGTCAACTAGATTCACAGGCAGATCTAAAAGTTGCTCGGTGCGATCTAACACTGCATCCTTTTCATGAAAAGATTCATGGATATTTTCGTAATCCCTTGAAAATTGTGGTTCTTCGTTAACAGGTTCCTCACCTTTAGTGCTTTTTTGTGTGTCATATGCACCGTGTCCTTCATAACCACTTATTTCGCCAGTTGAAAGAAATGAGTGGTTTTCATCCAGTGGTAATAATTGTGAATTGCCTGTGTCAACACTCGGAGATCCAAAGTCTTCCCCAAGGTTAAATTCTTCATCACTGCCAAGATCACTTAAATTACTGACTACAAATGTAGGATTTGGTTCGCTCTCCTTTAAGTCTGTATCCATTTCTGCAAAAACCTCCTTTAAAATATCTGAATCATAAGAAACCTCAATTCTAGAATCAAAAGTTTTCAGATCAAGAGAAGTGCCCTTTCTCTTACTTTGCTCATGTGTCCTTTCGTTCCAAAATTGCGTTAAGATCTTTAATTGCTTCACAGGATCATTAAATAAAATTATTTTACGCTTTTTAGATCTAGTAAGTCTTTCAACTAAATTGGATAGGACCATTAATGTGCTTGGATTTGCATTTTTTAAGGATCTTAACAGAGCAAGGGTTTTACTTAATTCAGAACAATGGGAATCTAAATAAAGCGATGTGAACAATACTAATTGTTTGCCTATAAAGAATGGCGATTCACCTCGTTTTAGGAGTAATACAAGATAATAAATTGATAAAAGAATGAAAAACTTATCCTTTGACATCTTCTCCAAATCATAGGGGATAATTTCATCTTCATCATCACTGTAAATAGATCCTTGTTCGAAGTCACTATCGTCTGATACTTGCATTTGATGAAAATATTCGTGATCTAGTTCCTTTTTACTTATAATCCGCGACTTTAGGTATTCTTTGAATAACTCATCTTCACTATCAAAGGAGCCACAATCACTTGCATAAGAAGGACTATCATGATCTTCACTATTACTAGCGATCAAATAGTCAATTATCGAATAACCATCATCCCAGTTGTCATTTCCAAAGAGAAGTTGAACTAAACTTTCTTCATCTGCAGCTGTATTTGAGCGTTGATTTGTATCATCATTGTCCGATGATATAAAATTAGAAGCAATGGAGTAATTGTGCATAATGTATTCCTGTGAGGGTGCAGACTTGATATTTTTAGTTGAACATGTAAATTTCAGTTTATCATATTTGATTTGGACGAGTAATGAGATTGCAGTCTGATTTTTTATAGTTACTTTAGAAGTACATTTACCACTTTTATAGGTTAAACCTTTCAACAATGTTACAGATTTTGAATTACTTAATTGCCTATCTGCTTTATCGATAACTTTTTCTGGAGACTTTGATAAAAGCATTTCTGGACTGTTTGCATTATTACTCTCATTTCCCTTCTTATCAACGATTTTGTATTTTATTACATCAAGTTCGCTACTTACACAATGAACATTGCCATCGACCTGTTGACAGATGATATTCAGGGTAATTTTATTTGACTTGGAATCCTCGGTAGAATCACTAGCATTATGTAGATGTTTTTTACAATTGTATTGAATTTTTCCATTAAGTATTTCTGCATCATCATTTTTAATTTCGTTAAATTTATTCAGTATTCGCTTTTTTGAGCTCGCTTCAATCACTTCAGAATAGCCATATTTTGTATCACTGCTTGACGCTTCAAAGTTATTAACATTTCCAAGATAGTTGCACTGTTCAATGTTCAGTTGTTTTTTCTGGACATTATCTAAATTTTCTATCTGAAATTGGTTACCTATAAGATGTGCCTTGAATTCTTCAGTTTTTGTCTGTTCCTTTTCTGCTGTAAACCGTTCTCTAGTATCTTTTTCATTTCTAATTTCAAAACTCCTATATTGGTCTGCTCTACCTTTGGCTTCTTGTCCGTACTTGCTACTACGATCATCTTTCTGATCCTCTTCAAAAAATTCTTTTTCCAAAACGTCTTCATGAGATCTATCAACTGTTGCCGCATCCGTCACTTCCAACAGTTGATTTATAACATTTTTGTTTGATTTATATGATCCAATATCTGTATCCTCGATATTAGTTAATTTATTCGAAAAACTTTCAATGTTTGTATTATCTTTTGGGCTTCTATAATATTTTGTTTCTTCGGAATCATAGTCCTTCATACATTCAATATCCCTACTGCCATAAACATGTCTCATTGAATCAAAGAGATTCAAAAATAAATTTAAATTTCGGCTATCATGAAGGCCAGTTTGGTTTCCTTTGACTATTTTGATGACTTTCTTTAACTCCTCAAAATTTAATTTATATGGTTCATGATCTCCAAATAAATAAGCTAATTTATCATTGCTATAATAGTTACTAATCAATTCAATTAAATTAATAGCTTGCCTTGTGTCTCCAAGAGATTGTTTTTCAACCAACTCCCTGCATTTGTCGTCAAAATACAAAAATTTCAATTTATGTAAAACCCTCCTTCTCATATTCTCAAATAATATGGCTCTTCTAATGACATCATTAATCTCAGAGGATTCTAATAACTCTAATTTATAAATTTGACATCTTGATAATATTGCTCGTTGAATTCTAGTTTTTGGATTAACAGTTGTGGCACCGATAAATACAAAATGCCCCGCTTCAATGAAAGGTAAAAGAAAATCCTGTTGGGTTTTATTGAATCTATGGACCTCATCAATAAATATGGCAACCCTCAAGCGACCAATGTCTGCATTTTCTCTTCTTACGTTTTCTTCTTTAATCAGATTCTGCAAATCTCTGATATCTGATAGTTTGCTATCAGTTGCTGATAGCTCAATAAATACATAACCAGTTTCTTTAGCTAGAATAGAAGCAAGAGTGGTCTTTCCAACACCAGGAGGACCATATAAAATCATTGAGGGCAAATAGCCTAATCTAATAAAATTCTTAATTGATCCATTGTTATCATTGATCAAATGCTTCTGACCAATATAATCCTCTAAGCCCTTTGGTCTTATAAACTGGGCTAGCGGAACAAGAAACTCATGCTTGATCCTTTCTATTGTATCAGTATCATGTCTAACTTCAGTACTGTTAGAGATCTCTTGGAGCTCTTCTTCACTTTCTTCATCTGCTTCATATGGATCAAAAGAATTAATGGTGCCTTCGCCTATTACTTCAAATCGGCTTCCCGGCGAATCAAACACATCTTCTCGTACTATACTTGAGACAATACTTGAGACTTTATCAAATTCTTCGACTTCTTTAAAGTGTTCTTCCTCTTTATTAAGCTGTATTTCAGGACTACTCAATTTTTGATTTTGAAATCTGAATTCACCATCTGTTGTTTTCTTCTCTAGATAACAATGCGTTGAGTTGCGGTTGTCTTCCCGTGAATTATTACGGCTATTAATCAGAGACATGTGTAGTTGATCTTCAGTAACCAGTCTTTGTTCTCCATCGTGATACTCTTGTGCATCCTCATATTCGCTTGATGAATGTTCCTCGAATCGTATTTCAAGATCGTAACTCTCATGTTTGAGATTGCATCTCTCTTCTGTATTCATTTTTTCATTCTGATCGTCTTGAAGTTGCCGTTTATCAAGTACCTCACTCTTATTGATGGTAACCATATCAGATTCACGTTCTTTTATATTGCCTTTATATGAACCTAATTTTCTTATTGATTTTGATATATTACGCTCAAAATCTTCATAGATTTCATAATCTCTGCTATTAATAGTGGTCCTATTTTTCAAACTATTCACGTCATTAGAGTCGTTTGATAAAGTGCTTAAGGATATGTCATTTTCAGAATTTGATACATTATCATTCATAGCCTTCATACAATTGATAATTTATTCATGTTCTTATTTTCGGAAGATAGAGTATGTTGCTATCCATATAACGTTACCATTCCAGTGAAATATAGTTAATCAGCTAGCTTTTTCGGTCAGGAAATACAAGTTAGCAATACTATTGTGCGCAAAGAAAATATATACTATAGGGTGTTAACTAGTTATGGGAAATAATTAAAATCGGTATATAAAGTATCAGATAGAATAGTATTTGGTAATAAAATAATAGTATGACATAAGTGTACATCAACATTAAAAAGTAATTGATAAAGGAAGAATAGAATTTGTGAAGTATACAAAGAAACATAGTTTTTTATACTAGGTCGATTACATCTTAATTATACAGAGTTTCGTAAGTTTGGAGAACTGAAAATCATTATGAAGTATTAAACTACCCTCTTTTTTTCACTATTTTTCTTTTAATGATCTTGCTCTTTTGTCTTGCAGATTCCTATATTTTTATATGGACAATCGTATTTGTTTTTAGCTCGGAAGCTAAAATAATTTCTACTTTCTTCTTTTATTAGGTCCATTAGTGTTATCCATAGCCAAGTGGCTTCCAACACTACTGTTTAGAGAAGTACTTAATTTTCTTTTTTTAATTGCAGTCTTTGGATCTTCGGAATGAATGGTATGAGGCGAAGGGGACGAAACAAGACCACTATTCTTCCGCTGAGCAGCAGCAGCTGCCTGAATTTGGGCTTGGGCTGCAGCTTGAGCTTGTGCATGTGCTGCTAATGCCGCTTGCTGGTTATTATTAGCTGTCATAAATAATTCCAACGCTTTAATCGGCGAGCTAACATTATTGATAATGGAAAAGCCCATCAACGATTTGAGACTTGACATAATATCACCAACTTGCATTATTCCCATAGCATTTTCATGAATACCAGAATTAGGAGAACTTTTGATTGCGTCTGACGTCTCGTACAAATGATTAAGAAACTCTTGTGTAATATTTTTATCTTGAGGATCGACACTTTTTGTTGACTCAATGAAATTTCTCAATCTTCTGTCTAAACTTGCAAAGCTTATGGAACTTTGATTATTCAAACAATGGAAATCTATCCATTCGATTCTAAACTCTCTGTTCATCAAAATTTTACAACTACCAGTAACATTTAAAATTGAGCCATCATTATACATATATTGTACTGATAGTCTTGAAATTATGAAAATTGCCCCATTGTTCATAACTTGAAACTTCAATCCAGATAAACTTAAGGAAAATTTCGCAATATTACCAGTTAAGATGTTAGTGGTGAAAAATCTAGGAGCAGTAGAAGTTGTTAATTCGAACTGACGAGGTACCCTGTTTTTACCATCCAAAAAACTATTACTATTAGTATTATTAAAATTACTATTATTACTATTATTGACGTTATTATTCTCATTATTAATATTATTGCCATTACTCTTACTACTGTTGTCGATTTTATTATTAATTGGAATAGTATTATTTGTGCGGCTATTGTTACTAACATTATTATTCACATTATTGTTCATATTATTACTATTAATGTCACTATTAGTATTGACCTTGCTGTTGTTATTATTGATATTGTTTTCATTACTATTAAGCGTGACAGTTGGAGCGGTGGTGAATCGTAATATCGAAGTTGGCAAAAAGTAGAGTTGTATAACTCTTTGCCAATATTCAACAGTTGATAAATATTCGACAGACTCATTAGAGATTTGATCCATTAAGTCCAATATTCGTATGACTCCCGCATTACCTAAGTTCCTTTTAAAAATTTTTGCATGTAATTCATGTTGGAATTGCTCTTGTTCTGGATTTTTAATACCCTGTCCGGTAGCAGTTTGCGTCATCGGTTGTTTCTGCATTGGTGATTGTGATGTCCCCTGAATTGGCATTGTAACTTGACCAGGAATTTGAACATTTGGTTTAGTCTGATGCACTGGAGGAGGGCCGGCCCTTGGTTGACTTTGAGGTGTAGGTTGTTGTTGTTGAGATAAAATCGGGGTTACATTACTTGGAATAGCTGCTCCATTCAATTTTTGAGCTGTTTGAGCTTGTGATTGAAGTTGTGGATTAAATTGAGATGGTTGAGATTGATTACCCATCTGAGGTGTATGCCCTTGAGAGTTACCTGCTGACGAGTTTGATGTTGGTAATGGTGCCGAATTTGGAGCTGACATCATTGAGGTTGGATTAAATTGGGCGGCTACTTTATTACTGGACATTTGACCCGGTGCCGTATTTATTTGTAATGCAGGTTGCCTCTGAAGACCTTGACGCTGTTGCTGCTGCTGTTGCGCTTGTTGTTGTAATTGTTGTTGAGCTAAAAGTTGTTGGTGATTTAGTTGCAGTGGTATTCCATTCATTTGGCCATTGATCTGATTGGCAGCTGGATTAACTGCAAGTCTCTGTTGTTGTGCCGCAAACTGCATAGCTTGAGGGTTTTGATTAAATAGTGGTTGAGCTCCTTGGCCCTGTTGTGCTTGTTGTTGTTGAAGAAGCGGCTTAGCGAAGTTCTGGTTTTGTATCATAGCTGCCATTGCCTGCTGGTTATTGTTTAGACCGGCAATATTCATATTCATGCCAGCCATGTTCATCATGTTTAAATTTCCATTCATGATTGAAAATTATAGTTACTGTGCCTCTATGCTATCTCAATAAGAAGATTAATCAATAAACTTCTATTAATCAATGCTGTAATCTTTATGATTCTGTAGTCCGATTTATTATTAATGCCTTTCCTCAGATAAATAATTGATTCCAATAAGTAAACTTGAGTGAAAAATTTTAATAAATATAAATTCAATTATTAGGTCAATTTGATCAATGATTTAACTGGGTATTATAAAACAAATATATCGAATTGGTGTCTAATATTTATGTCCAATCCTATTATAATATAATTTAAAATGGTAGAGAACCTAATAAAGTCATATAAAACAGGGAAAATTGTTATAAACCCTTTAAATTTACTTGGTATTTGGACTTCAACCAATATATTAGAGTTGATAATACGGGAAGAACAAAAAAAGAAACAGCTAATGAAAAGATGGCGAGCCCTGCATTTTAACTATTGAGACCATAGCATGTGACCAACCACGTGCATTTTATACTCACATTTACCATATATTACCTAACTATTTAAACCTAGTATTGAATTACCATTTAAAGAAGTAGTATTGCTGACGTACCTGGATAATACAGGATGCTCCAACATCGGCCGTCTAGGTTTCAAAGGCAGCTTGGAAGTTTCAGTGCTGCCCTCTTTTTGCTCGATTTCTCTCGTCTTTGTTGCCCTTCTCTTTAACAATTTGTTCAAGGTGTCCCTCTTTTCTTCCTCTAGGACTTTCATTTTATAATCTTGCCTCTTTCTGGCATTTTCAGCTTTTCTAAGAGCGATTTCTTCTTCTGTTTCTTTCTTTTTGGGTTTGGCCTTCTTAGATGAGGTGAAGTTGTCGTCTAATTCAACGAACTTTTTCTTGTTATCTACTTCTTCCAAGAATCTTGCCCTTTGTCTTTCCGTCATTTTGGACAAGTCTGGGTTAGCATGAGGGTTGTACTCCTGCTCCTCATCTGTCAATATTAAATCTTCATCCAAGTCTTGAGGCTGCAATTGAGGTTCGGGAATTCGGCGTGCTTTTCTGGATAATTGTTGTCTCTTTGGCGTTCCAATTTCATCATATTCATCTAAATCATCGTCATCTTCTTCATAAAAGGTTAATTGTCGTTTTCTTGTTTCTCTTGTGGTGGCAGGTATTTCCACTTTTGTACGTGTACTCGTTCTCGTCCTTGAGGTAGGCTTAGTTGCTACAGCCTTTTTAGATATTACTGGTTGTGGTTCCTCCTCCTCTTCGTCCCGCAACTCTAAATCATCGTCGATTTCATCTGGGTCTTCTAGATTATAATTATCTTCTTCATCACTTATACTTGGTATTTCTTCTTCGTCCTCTTCCGCTTCTTCCTCATCCATTTCGTCCTCGGTTTCTTCCTCCTCATCGTCAACTTGATTTTTGGAAGCTGTTTCATCCACGCCTTCTTCTACATCGGTAGATTCATGCTCTTCATCATCATCTTCTTCTTCTTCTTCCTCCTCTTCTTCATCATCTTCCTCCTCCTCTTCTTCTTCATCTTCAATTCCTTCTTCTTCATCCACCTGATCCCTTTCCTCCTCTTCTTCGCTTAACTCGGATGATAAATCTGAATCTTCACCTCCATAGTTATTGTTTAAATTATTAAACTTTTCGCCAGCTTCTTCATCGTCCTTTGCTAAACCAATTGAAGAAGTATCTATTTCAAAATATCCTTCTTCTTCCTCACTTTCATTGATTATGGGAGGAGACATCTTCTATTATACTATTTGATTATTACAAAATATATGCTGTGGATACTAAAAAATTGAAATTACAATATACTCTCAGAAAATTCATATCAGAATGAAAGGACTGATATTACACAAAAATATCCAGTTACTTATTCTATCAACTGTTATTCATTATCACAACTATACAATGTTGAGAGCTATTAGAAGATAGTCAAAATATCATTAATATGGTTTAGCATTTGCTATTAGTGATTAGCAGCTAGTGATAAAATATGCATGAAGACAGTAAGCAAGAAGACAGAGCGGTGGAAAAACAACTTCAAGCTTATTGTGTTTGCATCTTTCGACATATGTACGTTCCCTACACTTGACCACTCATGTATAAACCCTTAATACTTCTAATTTCGTTTCTGGTCTCTACAGCCAAATTTTTCTTACGCTTGTTATCACCATCGCTAACATCAATTGAAAATAATTCGGCATTGTTAAAATATATCATGTCTGCCTTATTCTGGAAGTCCTTAATCGAGAAATTAACAACTTGATAATGGGGAACCTCTGATGTCAGATATGAGTGACAATTTTTCAAACAATCTGATAATTTGGTTAGTTTTGCTAGTAACCTACCTTGAAATAATTTATCCTTCTTATTTATCTCTTCCTCTTCGTCTTCGGCTGTTTTGATGCAAGTTGTGTCTAAATACGAATCATCAGTTTGGCATATTGCATCAGCATATAACTTTCCACTACCATCATTTTTGTTAATGGCAATAATTGGTATGTAACTAACTCTCCCAATCAAGTTCAAATAACAATCTCTTAATCTATGGCGAAATTTCTCCAACAATTCTAACCGCCTATTTGCTGTAGTCTCTAGCAACGGTTTCAATACGAACAATCCTAATAAGTATGCTAATGTTAAACCAATTGCTGATCCATGTGTTAATTTAACTAAATATATTAATAGCCTAGATCGGCGCTGACTGTTGGAAGATAACGAATATGTACTTGGATCATAAGAAGATTCTGGGATTGTAAGGATAGGGACCTTGGACATGATTCTAGCTGTTCTTATATTGAAAGGTAGAGAGAAAAGATGTAGTAGTATTTAATATGGGGAATTATAATTTGTTGATCCTCGGTAAAGCTCGGACTCGACTTATATGCACTACATTCGCTTTGTTCGAGTTGGAACACCATCTATCTGTTGCAACCTTTAGCTGTAGACAGAAACCGTGTACCTTATTGAAGTAACGAATCAAGATACATGCTGAAACAATAATACAAAAGGACAGCGATCTCACAAGTATTGTAATTGTTTAACAATATATATAGCCAGAAACATACCACAACTACTCCATAATTACGTTATTATACCTATTTGAATTATTATATTTTACAAGAATATAAACGAATAATCTATTTAATCAACTATGTACAGTGCTTTGCATGCAATATTGTTTTCATGAATCATTAAAAGGCGTGTTTCCCAAAATCAGGAACTAAGAATTATTATATTGCATCTCGCATCAATGAAATTATATACCAATGTTCTTTTCTTCCTAATCGATAATATCACCAACGCTTTCTACGTACGGTTTCCTTTTACTTCTTCTTAACCCATTCTTATTATAATAGCCATGGTTGTTACTGCTGTCAAATTTTACCTTGCCATTTGAACTAAATGATTTCCTAAGATTTTTATTATCGGCAGTGGTAATGTTTCTGTTATTATCCGCATAGACATTATTCAAGCTGATACTTTTGCCGTAGTGTAACCGTTTCCTTGCCTTCTCAATATCTTCCATGACTTCTTTTTTCAAAGTTCTGCTTTTCTCTTTGCGCTTCTCCGCTTTCTCTTTTAATATTTCTTCCTCTTGTTCATTTGGCGCCCAGTCTGACTTTAAAATACGTCTAATTGCCTCTGGCGAAATATTGAAGTATTTTGCTAAGTCAATAGTTTTCAAATTTGGCATTTGATCTTTCAAGTTTCTAACGTCTTGAATTTGCTGACGCGACAATTTTCTGGTGGGATTCCACTCTCCATATCGTTTTCGTAGCGATTCATCTCTTTTTATCCATTCAGGTTTCTGTTTCTCTAGCTCCTTTTCCCGTTGTTGTATCTTCCATTTAAAGTTGTCTTCTGGTTTCTTTGAATAAAGTTTCAGAATCTCTATAAACAATCTTCTACGCACCGGGAGCTTTACTGGCTGCACTAGAGATTTAAACATAGCAGCCAAATACTTCCTCTCAGTCTCTAGATAGTATATGGTTCCCAAAATATATAAATGTGCATATATTTATGTACATATATCTCCTATGCTAGTGAAGACATGAAAAATTTATATCAATAAGTATATGCAGTCCTCATTTAGTCACATGACTGTTGATATCTAAATCAAAAATTTTGATCACACAAAACCTACACGATAACAGAATGTCATTACTACGATGGCGTTATATAGGAAGAACTGATATTATTCTAATATAAAGTTCTTTCTGATTGTTAAATTAGTAATCTATAGAATGAATTTTATCAAGAAATTCATTGGTACTTCGCAAACAGATGAGATTGTGCTGATTCCTTCAGGAAAGCTATTTCTTACTAGGTCGCCTCAGTCGCCAAAGGGGGAACTAGAATGCTTATACAATGACGCATTTGCCTCAATTAGACAGACAACTACGCCCTTTTATTACCAGCTCTGTATAACTAGAGTGTATCAAGAGGGTGAGTTAGATGGACATGGGTCGAGTGGATTTGATGATTCAGACGAAGACGAAGATGATTTCAGCGAACATGATTCCCCCCATTCACTTAGTGATGTGAACTCAGGGTCGGGCAATTCCAAAGATGAATGGAGTTTTCCAATTATGGAGAATCTAAAGATTCATTCGTATGTCAAGCTGGATGGTAGCAGGGCGATTGCATGGATGGACTTGAATGGAGATATAGGAGATAAATTTGAATTTATTGTTGACGAAGATGTTAAGCTTAACAAGGTTGATGCTTTCCTTCTTGCGTTGTATAAATGCTTATACGAGCTGAAATATCACAAAATCTCAACAGGAATTGAGAACATGAGTCAGTTGAAAGAATTTGAATACCACCCTAAGTCAGAGTTGTTAACATTTGATGACCTCAAGTCGTCTAGTATACTTGAGTACGATGAAGAAGAAGAAGAGGAAGAAGATGAAGAAGTAGAGGAAGAAGTAGAGGAGGACGAAATTGATGAAGAAGATGATTTTGATGATGAATCATCACTCGAAGAATTTTATGATGCAAAGACATCACTTCCAGCATTAGAAGCTAAACAGGATTATTATACACCGCCAAAGGGTACAACTTTTTATGAGACTCGAACTTTTGATTTACATTTGTTTGATTCAGAATTAGGAGCATTTAAATTACAGGTGTCATCTCCAAATGTTATTCTAAAAATTACTGATTTAGGTGACTGGGAATATTCTTTAGATATATCAAGCAATGAAAATTCAATAAATTTTCACAGTATAATTAGTCAAAATATGAATCCAACATTTAATTATGATTATTTGTCATTTATTTTTAATTGTTTTGTTTTTAAAGAGGGTGATATCACTGCTTATTCATGGTTGTTGAAATTCTCAAAATTTGATGACTTATCTGAGTTTCAAAATAATTTTATGAGAACAATGTGGGAGTCGTTGAATAAAACCAAATGGGGTAAAACCAGCGAAGTTGACCAGGATTATGTTATTGATGCATTTTCTGGACTTTCAATTGATGATGATCTGTCTGATAAAGATGAAATTGATCAAATGAGTGATGATGAAGATGTACTTGATAGTGAAGATGAAAATGCGATTGATAAATTAATAGATAGGAAAACTCATGGAGATAAATATAAAAATGATGATGAATCTGATGATGAAAATAAAGAATATTCGAGTTGGAGATCGCAACTGGATAAGAATAGTAACTTATCGGTTGGTTATGCAAATGATAGGTCGTATGTCGTTAGAGGCAATAAATTAGGAGTGTTTAGTAATGAAAACGATGAACTTAACTACCAAACTACCATCTCTAACTTAAAGGATTTAAAAGGATTCAGATTCAATCCAGAAAAAATGATGTTACATCAACAAGATCAATATATGATTATGTCAGATAGTAAAGTTGATAATTCAAAGTTATACAAAATGGATTTGACTAGAGGTAAAATTGTCGAGGAATGGACAATTAATGAAGATAGTCCAATAGTTTCTTATGGTCCGAACTCCAAATTTTCCCAGTTAACTGATGAACCAACCTTGATTGGTATATCCCCAAATGGGTTGTTTAGGATTGATCCAAGATTATCAGGTTCTAAGTTAGTTAATGATAATACATATAAATTTTACATAACTAATCATAAATTCCTGTCTTTAGCAACTACAGAACAAGGATACTTAGCAGTTGGGTCAGAAAAGGGTGATATTAGATTGTATGATAAATTAGGAACAAATGCTAAAACTGCTTTGCCATCTTTGGGTGAATCAATTATAGGGTTGGATGTGTCAAATGATGGTAGGTGGTTATTAGCGACGTGTAAGTCATATTTATTATTAATTGATACCAAAGCTGGTAAAGATCAACGAAATGAAGGTAGTTTGGTATTCACCAAACCCTTTGACAAAGATAAAAAGCCTACACCTAGAAGATTGGCCATCAGACCAGAACATATTTCATACATGTTGACTGAAACTAAGGAGAAATCCTTAAATTTTACCAAGGCATATTTTAATACCGGGATAAATTCTAAAGAAACATCGATCGTAACATCGTCTGGCCCATACGTCATAACTTGGTCATTGAAAAAAGTATTACTAGGTGATCCTGAGCCTTATTTAATTAAAAGGTACCAGCAGAAAGTTATTGCCGATAACTTTAAATTTGGCTCAAATCAAGATGTTATATTGGCATTGCAAGATGATGTCTCAATGATTAATAAAAAGAGTTTGAAGAAGCCTAATAAGGGTTCATTTATTGTTAAGGATTATTATTAAGGGAAGGTTATTAAAAGTAATGTATATAAAGTAAATAGGTTAATATATAATTATTAAAAACCATTAGTTGATAGACTTGTATCAATATTTTTATACTTCATGATGTATAGTTAATTGAGCAGTAAAATACGAATTTGCGAGTACTTTGCACAAATATTGCCAAAGGAAATGGCACTCGTTTTGATATAATCGCTTTAAACAAGCAGCTTACCAATAAGACCCCATATGCGATCCATAGGCATATCCTTCCTTGCTATGTCAGTAACGTAGGATAGCTGTAACTATAATATTTTGCGTTACAGTAGTTGTCCGCCTACTAACCTTGCGTTATATCATGGCTCCACAGTTACAAGTGCACTCTAATTATTGATGAGCTCTGCCACCAACTTTCAAACCTCAGCACACAATGAATCACATCAATTTCTACTTTCTCATTTCTTTAACCCAAACGATCTTTTCATTTCATCTATCCATATAATTTTAAAGGCCTTAAATTTCTGATACTTCGAGGGAATGAAACTGTTCATCTCCATCGCTTTCGGCTCCTCCTGAAATTTTATATTATTTATTCTGGCATGGATCTTTCTGACCCAACGATTAAATGCCTTCGAGGTAATTAAACGTCTGTATAGTATTTCTTCTAATGGTGTCATGGCCAAAGTGGTACAGCCTGTATTCGTTTTTGTGAAGTTTTTTTCTCTTATTTAATGTTTCGCAAGGATAAATCAACCACGTAACAACTTAGTTAACTATCATTCATTTTCTTATCCATTTATAAAATATTCTATTTATTTGTTCTATATCTAAAAATTATTCTTTTCATCAAGAAATAGTCAACCATGATAACTGATGATCAATTAAATACCATTGCTTTAACTTTTGGATTTGCTTCAATTATATTAATTTTAGTTTATCATGCAATCTCAACAAACATCAAGAGTTTAAATTAAAACAGAGGAATTATAATGTGATCAATAGGTATAAATCGGGTTATGAATTGTTGATATATCTTAAATTGAAGCTGCTTTGCAGGTATACTTTGATCTATGAAATTTAATATCGAATCAACCGTACAAATCGTACAACCATCCACCACAAAACCAACCTTGAACGAATTGAGCCATTCAAGTAAAAAAACCATCCATTCTTACCCAGAACCCAATACATCAATGAATGGGCACATTTATCTGAATATATAGGTGTATAATAGTCAATCGAAAATGTACTTAGAAAGGTCGTGTACTATTGTAGTGCTTAATCGCCTATACTCCAATAAAGTAGTTCTGTAGAAACAGTGTTTAACAAATTCTTCGACAGTAACAAATCATGGATAATTCAAACGAGATCAAGAAGTGTTCAAGATGTAGAGTTAAAAGAATCGAGGAAACAGGGTTGGAATTAAACAAGTATCTGACATGTTTAAAGTGCCGAAATAAACGAAAGATAGTTAAGAAAACTGCATCAACGATAAATATTGAGCAAGAATTGAAAGAAAATTATAATAATAAAGCAAATATCTTCTTCAAATTTATGGATTTTCTAGAGGCCCTAAAAACTAACAAGTTTAAGAATTTAAAAAATCTAAAATTTATTGAAATAAACTCTAGCTTACCAAAGTTTTCAATCAATGAAATTAACTCCCAAATAGATGAAAACGACTTTTATTTACAAATGTCGAAAAAATTGATTAAAATTTACATCGATCCAATATCGATTTTAACTGGCTACAAATTTGTGATCAGAGACTATCATAAGGGAGGCTTGAAAATTAAAAAAATATCCATCCTATTCATTTGCTCACAAGATAGAACAAAGCAAAGAAAGTCTAGAAGTAAGCTCAAGAGAAACGTCGTGAATAAGTTAAAGATATACGAATGCTTTAGTAAGATCAATTTTTATTATGACTTAGTCAGCGGTAAAGTGGTTATTGATTACAGCCATAATAGTCATAACGCCTGCGACAGCCACAAAAACCAGAGCGACGAAATAATATATAGTCCAGAGTCAAACTTACAAACTATAGCAGTAGCGGCTGTTGATAAATTTAATAGCATTGGTAACATCGATGATAGATTAATCGCATAATTTAATTGGTATAGATTAGCTACTGTACCTAATTATTGATGCCCTGTATAGTCTAAATCAGACCGAAACTTGCTATGATCCATAGTTCCGACGTTATCAGAATTTAGAATGCATAATCCTGCTCATTTTGTAGTTTAAATACTAAGTTATGTTTATGAGAGCAACGCTGCTGTCACTTTATCGCTCTCTATGTTTCGTAGAAATAAGTGTTCGCTTCATAACTTACTATAAAAAATACCTAATGTGCAAGCATTCGTGTTGGTGAAACTATTAGCGACTATTTTATCGGGAATAAAAAATAAAAAACGTTACGCCTAATTTTATTTATTGCTTGATTTCCGGTCTATTTTTGGGGGGGTCATTTTTATTGCCATATCTAATGCCTAATATCACGGAGTGTCTACCAGGGTACAGACTGTAGAACTGTGACAGTAGTGCATTTGCCTCGGAAGAGCTACTAGTCTTCTAGGCGGTAGCATTTTTTGTTTGTCTGAATAGAAAATAATTATTTAAGTTTATATGCGAACATATTGTTCAATGTAACCTGTACAAAATGTTAATAAAAGAAACGCCACCTCTTACAGTAGTATTATTTAATGGTTCACTATTCCCTGATCTATTTATTTGTTTGAATCTCCTTGAGTAATTAATTTTTTAATGAATTAATTGTCAACTAGTTAATAAACAAATATACTGACAAGCTAATACCGTATCACTGACAGGCAATGTCTAATGATTTACTTGGTTATTCCCTAAATCACAAAGACACTATTCAGACTGTCCCTTCCTTAGATGAATTGATATTGAATAATGATTCGAGTGGTAGCTACAACAAGTCTAATTTTATTAAGTTTTTATCAAATCTGCATTGCTTGGAAAACTTGGAGTTTATTTTAGAATTGAAATGTTATTTGAATTTGAAAGACGAAGAAGAGAAGAAGAGATTGTGGGCAGTGATATATAAGAACTTCTTATTGATCGATTCGGCCAGAGAAATCAATTTACCGTATAAAGTTAGAAAAAATTTTAATGGTGATCTGTTACCGAACGTAAAAGATTTGTTGAATGCAAAGCTGGTGATATATGAACTTCTACTTGACTCGTACAACGAGTTTATCAAATATATAAGGTTGACTACGCATGATAGGAAAAGAAGAAAGTCAGAAATTATTCCTCCGGACGATTCATACAACGAAAACAACCTAATCACAAAATGCATTCCAAGATCAATATCCATAAGCGAGCCTTCTCCCTACAGTCTGACGTCCAGTCCATTTGTTGTAGATGAAGAAGTTGATTCTCATAAATCTAGAACTAATAGTAACAGTAACAGTTCAAGTAGGGGATCATCCATTGGCTCCGTAGTGGAGACTTTGAAGAACAATGAACTCATAAGTTGGAAAAAAACAGTCAAGAAATTCAAGTTTAGAAGATTTTCAAATGATGACTAATGATAATGAAACATATTATTTAAACTTATTATAGACAAATGAACAATGTAATCCTAATCTTAATAGATATTTTTGTGTTTAATAGATAATAAACCTGTGCGCTGGTAAAAACTAATTATGGTAGAAAACGGTTTTTAAAACGGTTATGCGCAATCAATCGGGATGAAGTAAAAGAGGGGCTATGATTATTAATGCAGTGGAGTATAGCTTATTTCGTGATATCTATCCAAAGGTGGAGTAGAAAAGGGTAACAAAAGATTCCACAATATACTATAAGCATGCTGGCCCAATCGTATAACAGTATTTTCTGGATCCATCGCCTCTTTCCAAGAACAATAAACCCCTCTACAACTAATCATAGTATTTCTGTATTATGTATAACATTACAGAAACTAGTAGATTATCACGGCTAAGCTAAGGCTAGGAAGCTGTAACCGCTAATTTAGAATTTGAATTAAGAATATAACTTTGATTTTGACTTTCTTGTGTTATGGTAGCGATACTAGACTTCAGCATGAACTCGCCATTTGATTCTAGTTGATGTCTGTCTAAAAATGGAATAAAATTCTGCGTTCTCCATAATATTGAGTTATTTCAGAATTAAGTTAAACTTATAGCAAAGCCAATTCACTAAGTTTCACTAGTTTGTCATTGTTAGCGTTATTAACTGTCTCCTATGCTCTTGGGGAGTCATCCGTATTTCCCCTTTGTATGCCTGTTATTAAAAAGTATAGAATGTAATCAGCTAGTCTTAATGTGTCTTAGAGAAGCGATCAATAGATCTGTTGAATGAAATTAATAAACAAATTAATAGATATATTAGACGGTAATTGAATACGACAAAAATGGTGGTCAATGTATTTTGATTATGCAACTCGCCACCAACTTTGGATTTTTAATTACAACTACAATAATTGTCGAAGTAGAGCTAATAATGGATTTGAAGAAACAGGTATTTTATCCATAAACTTACGGTATTGATCCAATCCATGCTAAGAAATATATAGTTCTAATTTTAGGTAATTTAATGGATAAAATACCTGATTTATCTTTCAAAAGTCATAGTTTAATGAATTGAATGTATAACTGAACCTACAACGGCTTTCCATTAGGCAACTGAGCAGACACAAGGAGAGAAGATAATAAACTTAAACACAAACTTAAACACAAGTTATATGTAGAGCGGTCCATCTGAAGGTCACTATCTTAACTGTGGGGTTATTCAATCTCTAAGCAATGCCCTGAATCAGCCATTATTTTGCTGCGTATTGAGGAATTACATAAATAAGATTACTACTCAATATGTACAAAGGGACATTTCTTAATATTTTTTTGTGGTAATTAAATATTATATATGTATAACTAAAATTTTATTTTCTTATTTCAAAAGTCCAAATAACTTAAAAATGTTCTACATTCCTGATATAAAACAAAAGTCTCTATGAACCATGACGACCAACCAATTTTCTTTTTATTCATCTAATTTAATTTTGCTCTCTCCTTAAGTAGTTTCAATTCATTATCCGATTTTTGACTACCCTTTTCGATAATCAAATTTCTTAATAATTTATTTTCCATTTCTAATTGCTGGATTTTGCCTTCAAAATTTTTTATTAATTCATTTAGATGAAAAATTTTAGTTTCCATTTGTTTCTCTTTCATCTTTTTCTTTATTCGAAATCTTGCTGATGCTGCAGTATTTCTTCTTCTTTTATCTAACTCTGTAGATAACCCAGTTTCATCATTCGATGAAGGAGTTCTAATTGCAGTACTTTGTGGGGTTGATGTTGTGCTTGAATTCTGTGGTTGTATAGAGTTCTGTGGGCTCATGTATGTATTGTTGTAATTAGTGCCACTGGCAATGTTAGTTGATAAATCAAGTAACTGATCAAGCAGTTTATTATCTAATTGGATTTGATTATGCTGTCTCACTGGAGAGTTGAATTGAATATCACCATTATGGCTGATGCTATTATTGTTTTTGATACTGCTTACATTACCGCTAGCCTGGCTCGACAACTGTAAATTACCCAAACTTGACTGATGCTGTGCAATAAGTGCACTCAATAGATCAATTTGATTCTGCGATACGCCCACAGATACTAAGGAGCTTTTCGCTCCTGGAGGTACCGGGAACTTTGGCAAATTTGAAATGTTTATAGATGTTGTAGGCAAATGTGCATGTTGATTAATGTTAGGTGAGTGATCGTTCGAGGTACCGATATTGTCTAATATTGATTGATTATTGTCACTATTACTACTACCGTTTCTGTCGTTATCATCGTTTGGGTTGTTCGGAGTATCCTTGGGCTTCTCTTCATCTGGAAATATGAACGAATCATCGGCAAATGCTGCTAAATCCATAGATAGCTGTCCGTCAATGTCCAAATTTGGTGTTAAATCTCCAGTATTGCCACTACCATTACTTATAAAGTTGTCTATATACACTAATTGCTCCAATAAAGCCGACGATGTAGTAGTGTTATTATCGTTGTCTTTACTATTTTGATGGCTATTCATTTTTCACTTGACAGAACGAGCTTTCCTTTCTTCTCGTAGATCCAATATTTTAAAAGAAAAACAGAAAGTACAGCACAGAATAATCGAAACAGGCTCCACCACTTTTTTATATATATTTAGCTCTCTATAGGATGTATACCTAACTAAGTAAGAATACCCCTTGCCACAATATGTCTATACTGGATGTGAATTGCGATATTGCTGTTAAATATACTAATAATAAATTTTTGTTTCAATTACACAAAGGCACGTGATTGTTAGTATTTAGCCTTACATTCTACAACCACAGATTGTACTGCATTTAAAATATAGTGTACTATTATTCCCCTTATACAATACTGTCACTAAAAGCCAGTATAGAAACCATTACTAATTTAAAATATATAAAAGATTATAATGTGTAATTGAAGAACTGAAATATGAACATGAAAGATACAAAAATAAAGAAAAAATAATTCTGCCAAATATCGCTAGGCTGAAAGCATCGGCAGCCCACTCAATCTCAATTAATTGTTTTCGCAGTAGACTTTGATCTAACCGCCAACGGTGATTGATTAACAACCTTCAATCTATACTCAGCGAACGATCTAAATGAATTGCCATTTGTAGGTTGCCATTTATTGTTCAAACCTTTGGTTGATAAGTTGGATGGTGTCGCAATTTTAATGAAAGAATTGACTGATTCTTTTTTAAATTGTAATCTGTTGATGACTGACAACGATCTTTTGAAGTACATTGTAATAATAAAGCTTGCTTAAATAGAACAAAGGTTACAAAGTTAAAGTTTGCTAGACTTTTAAATGAATATACAAATTAAAAAATAAAAAAGAAAAAAAGACAATATTTACTTTTTAAATAGTTTGAATGTGGTTTCATCCGGTGATAATTTAGAAAAAAACTTCTGATTAATCAAAACTTAATCAAGTGATATTTTTCACCTCGGGGTTAACCACGGTGTTATCTACCCAGTAGCGTTGTACGAATCCCTTATAAAGAAATTCGTGGCCCGATTGATCTTCACGTGAATACTGTAACCTACTGCTTTAGCCAGAGGTCGCATTAATGGTATGAGAATGCGCGGAGATCTATCAAGGCCAGAACAGATACTGTTCACGTATCGGACGTCGGAAAGTTAATCAATACATCACATATATTATATGTTCACTTATAACACAACGCAGCCTCATATAGAGACAAACACACATATATATACTTATAAAGTCTTCGGATGCACTGTCATGGTTGCAAGAATATGACCATATTTCTTGGCCGCTTGTCTTGCCGCACATTAAAGTCCTAACCTGATAATGACCAACATCACCGCAAGGTTAAAATCATTTTATGTTAGGGCTAATAATCAAGAATTACAATTCTACTTTCTGCGAACCTTCTGCTACTGCTATGGTCTCAGTTGCCAATAGCACTCCCGTCACGTGCAACCGATGGTTGTAGATTCTCCCCGCTACCGTAAATCTACACTATGCCGCTGGTAGGGTAATTACTTTCAGACCTAACATTACTCCGAATCTATGTTTCAGACTTATTCACGTATCACATGATTTGTTCTTATTTTATGGCCTCCCACTTTGAAATGACTCAAAATTTCAGCTCAAGCTTACTGGCTTAGCAGCATGGATATGTTGTATCCATTACATCAATCAATCTATTTCTCGGTAAAACCTATGCATTCCCTGCACCTTAATATAGAGCGTTCCAATATGCAGTCCTATGAGAGCTTCTATTGGTTCTCGTATTGTTATATCTCTGTCCACCGGCCAACTTATTCCGTTGACTCATTTTAATCACTTTCGGCTTCGGAGTAGTAGTATCCCCAGAAGAAAGGGCAACAAACAGAATATTTCGGGTTCGTAACGATACAATTTTTTTCCCCTTCAACAAAGAAATCCTTGAGATGATTATGAGATTAGTCCAATCAATTGTTTCGTTTCTAATCAGCAAGAAAAAAATAATTGCATCGGAGTCATAATTTAAAAATATTTAAATAGGTTCACTTTCCATACTTCTAATTAGAGTTCTTCTGTATCTTTTTCTAGCACTTGAAAATTTATAGTATTTACGGTCCGTAATATGTCGTCATTATTATCAGCTAATAGTAATGGTGATCAAGTTAAGATTAATCAAATGAGAAGGGAGTCAACAGTGTTGGGTCAAATGAATAAGATTTTGGTGGCTAATAGAGGAGAAATCCCTATTAGAATCTTTAGAACAGCACATGAATTGTCGATGCAAACAGTGGCAATTTACTCACATGAAGATAGGTTGTCAATGCACAGATTGAAGGCGGATGAAAGTTATGTCATTGGTAAGAAAGGGCAATATTCGCCAGTTCAAGCATATTTACAGATTGATGAGATTATCGAGATCGCCAAGAAGCATAACGTTAATATGATTCACCCAGGGTATGGGTTTTTGTCGGAGAACTCAGAATTTGCCAGAAAAGTGGAAGAAAGCGGTTTGGCATGGATTGGACCAAGTTATAAAACTATTGATGCTGTTGGAGATAAGGTCAGTGCAAGAACTTTAGCATTGGAAAATAAAGTTCCTGTTGTTCCGGGTACCCCAGGGCCAATTGATTCCATTGACGAAGCGGTTAATTTCGTCGAGAAATATGGATATCCAGTTATTATTAAGGCTGCTTTTGGTGGTGGTGGTAGAGGTATGAGAGTTGTTAGAGAAGGGGATGATATTGCAGATGCTTTCAAAAGAGCTACTTCGGAAGCTAAAACCGCCTTCGGAAACGGTACTTGTTTTATTGAGAGATTTTTAGACAAACCAAAACATATTGAAGTCCAATTATTAGCCGATAATTATGGTAATGTGATCCATTTATTTGAAAGAGATTGTTCAGTTCAAAGAAGACATCAAAAAGTTGTTGAAATTGCGCCAGCTAAAAACTTGCCTAAGCATGTTAGGGATGCAATTTTAACTGATGCTGTTACATTAGCTAGGGCAGCTAATTATAGAAATGCTGGTACCGCAGAATTTTTGGTTGATGAACAAAATAGACATTATTTTATTGAAATTAATCCTAGAATCCAAGTTGAACACACCATTACTGAAGAAATTACTGGTGTTGATATTGTTGCTGCTCAAATTCAAATTTCCGCTGGTGCTTCATTGCAACAATTAGGTTTATTACAAGATAAAATCACTACTAGAGGTTTTGCAATTCAATGTAGAATTACTACTGAAGATCCAGCTAAGAATTTCCAACCTGACACTGGTAAAATTGAAGTCTATAGATCTTCTGGTGGTAATGGTGTAAGGTTAGATGGTGGTAATGGTTTTGCTGGTTCAATCATTTCGCCTCATTATGATTCTATGTTGGTTAAATGTTCATGTTCAGGTTCTACCTATGAAATTGCTAGAAGAAAAATGTTGAGAGCTTTAATTGAATTTAGAATTAGAGGAGTTAAAACTAACATTCCCTTTTTATTAGCCTTATTAACTAACGAAACATTTATTAAAGGTGATTGTTGGACCACTTTTATTGATGATACTCCTTCATTATTCCAAATGATTAGCTCTCAAAACAGAGCCACTAAGTTATTAAGTTACTTGGGTGATTTGGTTGTTAATGGTTCATCAATTAAAGGTCAAGTTGGTTTTCCTAAATTAGATGCTGAAGCATTGATTCCTGATATACATGATCCTAAAACAGGCATTAAAATTGATGTTGATAATGCTCCAATTCCAAGAGGTTGGAGACAAGTTTTATTAGAGGAGGGTCCAGAAGTCTTTGCCAAGAAGGTTAGAGGGTTCAATGGTACTTTAATTACTGATACCACATGGAGAGATGCGCATCAATCCCTTTTAGCTACGAGAGTTAGAACAACTGATTTATTGAATATCGCTCCAACTACTGCTCATGCATTAAATGGTTGCTTTTCTTTAGAATGTTGGGGTGGTGCTACTTTTGATGTCTGTATGAGATTTTTGTATGAAGATCCATGGGTCAGATTACGTAAATTGCGTAAATTAGTTCCAAATATTCCATTCCAAATGTTATTAAGAGGTGCTAATGGGGTTGCTTATAGTTCATTACCTGATAATGCCATTGATCATTTTGTTAAACAAGCTAAAGACAATGGTGTTGATATCTTTAGAGTTTTTGATGCATTAAATGATTTGGAGCAATTAAAAGTTGGTATTGATGCCGTAAAGAAAGCTGGTGGTGTTGTTGAAGCTACCGTTTGTTATTCTGGAGATATGTTGAGCCCAGATAAGAAATATAATTTAGAATATTACTTAGAAGTAGTTGATAAAATTGTTAATATGGGTACTCACTTCTTAGGTATTAAAGATATGGCTGGTACTTTAAAACCAAAAGCTGCTAAGATCTTAGTTGGTGCAATTAGATCTAGATTTCCAGACTTGCCAATACATGTTCACACTCATGATTCTGCTGGTACTGGTGTTGCTAGTATGACCGAAGCTGCCAAAGCTGGTGCTGATGTTGTTGATGCCGCATCAAATTCAATGTCCGGTATGACATCACAACCATCTATTAATGCGATTTTGGCTTCATTAGAAGGTGATATTAACACTGGATTAGATGAGTCATTAGCTAGAGAGTTAGACAATTACTGGCAACAAATGAGATTATTATATTCTTGTTTCGAAGCTGATTTGAAAGGTCCTGATCCTGAAGTTTATCAACATGAAATTCCTGGTGGTCAATTGACTAACTTATTATTCCAAGCCCAACAATTAGGTTTAGGTACTAAATGGTTGGCTACAAAGGAAAATTATAAAATTGCTAATAAATTGTTAGGTGATATTGTTAAAGTTACTCCAACCTCAAAAGTTGTTGGTGATTTAGCCCAATTTATGGTTTCAAATAATTTAACTGAGGAAGATGTTAATAAGTTAGCCACTGAATTAGATTTCCCTGATTCAGTATTAGATTTCATGGAAGGTTTAATGGGTACTCCATACGGAGGGTTCCCAGAACCATTGAGAACCAATATGTTAGGTAATAAGAGAGTTAAATTAAATAACAGACCTGGTTTGGATTTGCCACCGGTTAATTTTGATTTAGTCAGAGAAGATTTAGCTTCAAGATATATTTCAAATATCACTGAAACTGATGTCGCCTCATATATTATGTATCCTAAAGTTTTTGAAGACTACAAAAAATTACTTGAAAAGTATGGTGATTTGTCAGTTTTACCAACCAGATACTTCTTGAAACCATGTAAAATCAACGAAGAATTAAGCGTTGATATTGAACAAGGTAAGACTTTAATCATTAAATTATTGGCTATTGGTGAAATTTCCCAACAAACTGGTACCAGGGAAGTGTTCTTTGAATTGAACGGTGAAATGAGATCCGTTACAGTTGACGATAAGACTGTTTCAGTTGAAACTAAAACAAGACCAAAAGCTAGTCTACCTAATGAAGTTGGTGCTCCAATGGCCGGTGTTGTTATTGAAATCAGAACCAAAGAAGGTCTGGAAGTTAAAAAAGGTGATCCAATTGCTGTCTTATCTGCAATGAAAATGGAAATGGTTATTAGCGCACCTGTTTCTGGTAAAGTTGGTGAGATTTTAATTAAAGAAGGTGATTCTGTTGATGCTAGTGATTTAATTGCTAGCATCCATAAATAGAAGTTTGTACTTTGCTAATGTCGATTTATCTATATATAGTTTTTTTTATTGTTTCTTCCTTCAGTTCTTTTATTTATATATAAATTCATGATTTTATGATTATAATACTTAAAATATATATGCATACATCATTTATTGTTAAAGTAACCTAAATATCTCCCAGCCAATTATCCTAATATACAACAAGTTCATAAACAATCATTTATAAACTCTTGCCCTTATTCGTTTAATGCTTGATCTTATATTATTCAATCCCAATTCGTTCTTTCTTTTACTGTTTAACTCTTTATTTTTTAACTCAATCAAATTTATTTCATTCTCCTTGGTCTCTATCTTTTCGACCAATTCTTCCTTTTCATTCGATAGCATCTTCAATTCATCCTCTAGCTGTTTCTGTAGTTTAAATTTATGATCAATCTCTTCTTCACTTATATTAATGTTCCTACCATTCCAATTTTCACTATTGATAACTTCATTCGTAAAACTGGCTTGCGATAAAATTCTAATCCATTGATTTAGTAAAACTTTACTATTCTGTGTTGCTTCGACAGTCTTTTGGATATTAGTTGACGTTTTTTGAATAGTGCTTATTAAAGTTGCTGTGGTTTTGTTTATCCTAATTAACTGTTGCAATTCTTTCTCTAAAGCTAGCTGTCTATTTGATGAAGAATTTGACATTTTGTTGATTATCTTAAAATATATTAGTTTCCTGTTTGTTTATACTAGTGATATTTGTTTTTATTGAGAAGTATTGGAACTCTACCAAAACTTGAGATTTTTACCGATTTTAACAAATTCATAAATCTAATAATACATTTAAAACTACAGATAAACTTATCGAAAATGGATGAATCGCTACCTACGAGATGGGAGATTGAATTAGAATTTGTCCAGTCGTTGGCAAATATTCAGTACCTAAATTATTTGGCTCAAAATAACTACTTAACTAATCCTGAATTCTTAAATTATTTGAATTATTTAAACTACTGGAAATCACCAGAATATTCGAAATATCTTGTTTATCCTAACTGTTTACATATTTTAACGTTATTACAAAACGAAGAATTTAGGAAGAATATTGTTAATCCTGAATTTATGAATACGTTAATGAATGATATGGTAAAGAGATGGCAAGACCAAGATCCTCATTTGTTTGAAATGAACTCACAATTAGAAAACAATAATAAAGAATCAGTCTATAATATAGCAAATTTAATTAATACTGAAAGCATGAATGAAATCAGTAATCAAAATCATTCTGCAGCTAATTTAAATGAACAAGATCTATCAATAGTTGAGGAGTAGTAGAAAGTTGTTCAGGACTTACAGTAACTTCTTGTACAATATATCTAACTGTTGGATGGCTCTACACATATTAATTGAAATATATTTAAGGGAAAAGAAGAGAAGAATAACGGGCTTTACCAGGGAAAGAACAGATGGTCGTTTGTGCATCCGTTTCAAACTGCGATAAATATACTTGAATATTTGGAACAAGACTTTGGATAGAACCAAGGGCTAGTATATCTATAAAACTAATACTATTCCAAGACTTGAAAATGTTCTGTAAAATTTTTGTTTCAATTGAGGATGAAGGTGTATGTAGTCTGTAACTAAATTTAACCAATGCAACATATTATATGATAATTTCCCAAAGACATAAGTTTCGCTCGCTATCTTTTGGTCATTGTATTAGAATGGTATCATTTGCCCTAGGCTTATTACTGAATAGAAAATCTAAATAATCATAGTACAACTTAAATTCTGGGCGACTTGACCAATCTTCGAATCATATTATTCTTCAATTCAGCTAATTATATATAGTCACAATTTATATGTTATACTATTAAATGTTCCATTTAATTTTGATCGACCATTAGTTTCAAACATTGCCATAGAAATATCAACCTCATAAATTGTAAGTAGTTAACTACAGATTTAAAAATTTATTCGGCTAGCTTGGTGAGTTCAAAGATAAGGAATGTCATACATACATTAGTCAAAATTATAGATTTAATTTAGTAGATGTTGACGATTCAATGATCTGATTACTAAACTATTGTTAATCAGAACCGGTTATTATTAAATATGAAAATGATAAATTTGAAAGCTTTTTATTTTGGAATATTAATATTGCAAAATAATAGGATATACCTGATCCAGGATCCTTTTAAAATGATTTTTAAACCAGTGAAAAAAATACATTACATGACCACATTGGATGGCATCATGCCTCGACCTACAGACTGAACCTTCAAAATTGATATTAGGGAATTATTAAGGCATTGGTCCTAATTATATTTTCAGGATTATTGTCAATAACGAATAAATTTATTGAGGTATAGATCTATTATATTATTTGTTAAAACGTATAACGATTAATATTCTTAGAAATCAAAATGCGCTAAAACTCTCTATATACTGCCAACGAAATATAATCAGATCGTACATTTTGAACCTTTCTTTTGTACAATTATTAAGAATATCAAAGTACAAAGATAAAGCTTTGTTTTATATCTAGCCAATTCCAAAATTAAAACCTCTTTCGATATTTTCTAGTAAGAGTTAACAAACATTAAATCTCTTTGGCTGCAATGCAATGCTAAACAGGTGCAGAAAATATGATTTAGATACGGGATCATTTGTATTTATGTTTTAATAGTGCTTTTCGCTTCATAAATAAAGTTATTGTTACAAAATTCTGGTTTTATTGTAAATATATTTATGACAGTATGCTCTGTTACTAATCTGTCGAAACTTTACAACTTTTTGCAACTATTGAGAATTTGTATTTTTTTTTGGTTTTATTGTCAACAATATATTTGACAAAAAAAAAAAGAATAAATGTCTGTTATATCAGGCCGTTATAGATGCTTTGAGCGGTTACTTCGAAAGAATACTATGAAGCTTTATACAATTAGTCGAGCCTGCTCATTACTGGGTGTGTATCATGAGTAGAGTAGAAATAACTATCCACTCTCCTTCAATAAACTTTTAAAATTTAATAATATATTTTGTAATTTTACTTTAGCTACATTTGTGTAAAATGAATACACATGATAATTCTAGCTTTATTGTTTCTCTTATTATCCTAATAACTTAAAAAACTGACGTTAATACCCATCTTGGTGCAAGTGGTTTCTAAAATAGACAATTTTAGTTTAAAGTCCTACATGCTCCTAATTTACAGTGAATAGCTAAAATATTCCAAAATAGCCCTTTTTGATACTAGCTTATGTTAATATTGTTCGAAGTATTCATTGCAGGAAGTTGTTATCCTATAGGAGACTACAGAAAATATTATAACGGCATTATCATCCTTATCATCCCATTCTTCCTTTCTATTTGAAAAGATAAATGATATATCTTGAAAAAATAATTAACCAGAAAGTTATGGAATATTATTGTATGATCAATAATTTCGATATATATATATATATATTTGCCTAAAAGCTTTATGAAAATGCTCTTTTACACCATGAATGATTCTAATTGACTTGCTCAGTCTTTCAGAATTCAATATTTAGTTACTCTAGAAATGTTAATCTTGCTTTCTAAAAACCTTCCAAACCTTTGTAGAAACAGTGCACTTAAAATAGAAAACTAGCTGTAAAGTTGATATTTGGTGCAAAAAAAAAAAGATATCTTCGGATGTTATAAAAGTATCTATACATTACCCATTACCCTTCTTCGAGAACAAGAAATAATCAGAAAGCCTAGATAACTAAGTCTACATAATAGATATGAAGAGCTTGCTTCATATTTTAATTCTAAATTGGCCCAAATCAACAGATTTTATACATTAGTACTATATATCAACTTACGAGCATATCAACATCAGATGTGGAAGCTATTTTAAATGCAAGCCTAACCATGGAACTTAAAATTCACCTTCTATCATATTTATATTCTTCCGACTTTCTAGAATGTTAATAGAAACGATCCTAGAACCAACTAAGTATCGTAGTTGATGGTAAATCGTGTTAAATTTCAACTCGTTAAATAACTACCCAAAGAGGAAATTACACAAATATATTCTCCTACTATCAAATTTAAGCACACGTATAACATCTTATTTGCCTTTACATACTCTTGATCTAGCACCAAGACTTATTTCAAACTATTATATACATCAAAGAATACAGACTTTTCATTGAATAAATAAGATGTCACCGGAAAGCCCAATGATAAAGTCTAATCTTGAAAAGTATGATAGACATTTTCAACGGTTACATCAATTCTCAACCAAATTGAACAATAAGATAAAAGTTTCAATATTAGAATTAGCATTTTTATTATCGTTTATATTTAATTTTTTGGTAGGCAGAATAATGCATTTAGTTTCCCAAAAAGAAGAAATTTATAATTATTACAACAATAAGAATAATATCTTTAATCAATATTTTGTTAAGAAAGGATGGGGTTGGACAACATTGTTCATTGCTTTATTTTACTCGATCTTACTTTATAATGATAAACACCACAAAATTAAAACTAAAGAACAAAAGATCAAGGTATTGAAGAGAAGTTTAATAAATTATTTAATTGTTACTCTATGGTGGGTGCTTTATACTCAATGGTGCTTCGGCTTACCTATAATGGACAAGGTGTTTGTGTTGACCGGTGGCAAATGTATTAATATTCATGAGGACAAGTTATTGAAGCATTTGCCAAATTTCAAGCATCACTTATTTAAAAAGATTGAGAACGAAATGGAGGAGTTTATTAAATATGAATCAAATTCAATCACCTCATACACTTGCAGAAAAATAAAAGGCTCTTGGGTTGGTGGTCACGACCCATCGGGTCATGTCTTCTTACTAATTCATTCTTCGTTGTATCTTTTCCTTGAAGTTTTACCTTTCTGGATCTCATGGAAAAGCTTCAAAAATGATGCCATTAAATTGATTAATGATTTAAAGACTAAGGACAACAAGTTATTAGCCATATGGAAATTCGTTTTAAACAACCCACATGTGTTGATTATTCAGTTAATTTCATTATGGTGGTTCATGCTATTCATGACTAATCTATACTTCCATTCCATCGGTGAAAAATTTGTTGGTTTGTTGTTTGGCTATCTCGGGATTATATTAGTTTATTATATACCCAGATGGAAGTAATTAGAATAAATTCAAACTCTATATAAATTAATTATATAAACTACGTTTAAAAGAGAAGTTAATTTTATATGGCTTAATCTATGTAGCGGCAAAATAGAATTAAGCTTCAAAATTTTAATGAAGAGCGGTGGTTACTATTACTACTTCGAAGACAAAGGTAAATATGCAAGCATTTAACACAATAAAGGTAAATACGTGAATAAATAGAGAGGACGAAGTAATAAGGTACACAATATTTTCAGAATGTGCTTTACAATCGAGAAACGCGAAACTGATGTAAATTTCAACACGATTTTATTTACATTTAGAACGCGTTTTTTCGTTCTATTTATGTCCCTTCTAACTGTTACACTAATTATTATATCCTTGTTTCAAGGCAACTAATATAGACCAAGGGTAGCTTCTACATCATTTGGTTGAAGTGAACGGTGCAGCCTCTTGGTCTTTAATAAAAAAGTATTATTAGTTTTCTTTTCTTTTACCGTTTCAATTAAGATATTAAGATATTAAGATTTTATTCGTTATAAATTTTTTTAACAACAAGGACATTCCAATTTTAAACTAATAGACATTCCAGGAATTTTATTTTTTTCATTAATTTATTTGATTATTGAATTTAAATTAAGTAAAAAGAATTGAACATCTTTTTTTACAAATTCCGAAGCAAAAGTAATCGAAAGAAATCACGAATCTGATTATCATAAATAAGCTTAATAATGCTATTCCTATTGGTATTCTATCTTATATCCATATCACAATGTTCAGTGTATATTGGATTTCCATTTAATGAGCAATTGCCCAATGTGGCGAGAGTTGACGAAGAATATTCATTTGTTTTAGCCAATCTAACTTATAAATCAACAAATGGTACAGTGTCCTATTCAGCGTCGAATTTACCCCAATGGCTATCATTTGATAGTAGTTCAAGAACTTTTTCAGGTAAGCCATCTACATCAGATATCGGAAGTTTTGATATTACGTTGACTGGTACTGATTCAGATAGTACTGTTTCCAAGAATTATTCAATGATTGTCTCCAATGATACTGGCTTACTTTTGTCCTCGGAAGATGCTATGTTTACTGAAATTGCGAAATATGGTTATACTAATGGACGTGATGGTTTAATTGTCCAGCCCGGCGACCAATTTAATATCAAATTTGATACCTCAGTCTTCAAAAGTTATTCCACATCGGAGAGACCAATTATTGCGTACTATGGTAGATCAGCAGATAGAAGTTCATTACCAAACTGGATATCCTTTAATTCTGATGATTTATCTTTTTCCGGTAACGTTCCTTATGTTACTTCCGAAATTGCTCCTTCAATCGAGTATGGGTTTAGCTTTATTGCCTCTGATTATTATGGATTTGCAGGAGCAGAAGGAATATTCAAATTAATTGTTGGTGCTCATCAATTGAGTACCTCATTAAATGAAACTACTAAAATAAATGGTACTTTAGGAAGCTATATCAATATTAATGTTCCAATTTTATCAGATGTTTTTTTAGATGGTTCAACAATATCCCGAGAAAACATTTCAATGGTTTATGCTGAAGATTTACCAAACTATATTAATTTTAATTCAGATAATTATACTTTGACTGGTCAATTTCCAAATTCTTCAACATTTGATAACTTCACTATTATTGTCGAGGATAAGTATGGTAACTTGGTTGATATGCCTTATCTGCTTGATGCAATTGGCTCAGTTTTTACTGTTGAAGATTTACCAAATGTGAACGCCACAAGAGGAGAATTTTTCCAATATCAATTGCTACAATCTTTGTTCACTGACTATAATAAAACTAAAATTTCAGTTGATTATAATGCAACTTGGGTAACTTACCATCAAGGTAATAGAACTTTCACTGGGATCTCTCCAAAAAAGTTAGACAAAGTAGCAATTCAAGTGAAGGCCTCATCATATTATGATACTGAAACTAAGGGTTTTAATATTCAAGGTGTTTCTGCAAAAAATACAACTTCATCATCGAGTTCCTCATCCACTAAATCAAGCTCAAGCTCAAGTACATCTAAATCATCAAGTTCTGCCCATCCTTCACCAAGTTCATCATCAGTTACCACTAATTCAAGTAGTTCAAATAATCGTAAAGCTTTAGCTATTGGTCTTGGTATTGGCATTCCCGTATGCTTGTTGTTAATTGCATTAACCGTCTTATTATGTTGTTGTGCTAAGAGGAGAAAAAGATCTACCACTGCATCTAATGCAGATGAAGATGATGAAAGAGGAAATTTACCAAAGAGCCCTGAATTGAACGGCCCAGGTTTCGGTACTACAATTCATAATGATGATCATGACAAACAAGCTAAACAATTAGCTTCATTAAATGTATTGAAGTTAGATGGGAAGATCAAGGATACTTCAGATGCTCACAGCACATCGTCATCCGTTACCCAAGTAGCAACACATCATAGTGACGATTCAAGATATTTTGATGCTTCTGAAAAACCAATAAAATCATGGAGAGCGAACGATGAATCAGATGTGAAAAAAGATACATCAGCAGCATTGATTAAGAAACAATTAAGAAGTTCAGATGCATCATTAAGTACTGTTAATACAGAACAATTGTTTTCTGTCAGATTAGTAGATGATCAATCATTTAGGAACTCAAACCAATCATCTTTAGGTTCAAATCAGTTTTTAAGTAATGGATCATTGAATGGATTATTAAGTAGAGATTTATCAGGAAATATCCAAAGATTAGATAGTGACGGTAATATAGTTGAAACTTCTGGATCGTCAAATCAAAGACCAAGAATATCAAGATCGCCATCTGCAAACTTAGATATACTAGTTGAAGAAAATTCTAAAGATTACTCTAATAATACCATGACACAGGAAGATTCAACCATTTATCATAGTAATGAACTCAATATCTCGACAAACGATGATACCGAATCAAGTAGTATGTTGTTATCAAAATTTCATAATTCACATAATATTTCAAATTCAAACAGTGAACAAGATATTTCAAGCTACAGTCATAATTCAAACAATAGACTCGTTGATGACTTTAAAGCTACCCAAAATTCGAATGGTGAATTTAAGTGGATAGAAACAACAAATGATCAGAAATTGATATCGCCAGGTTCAGACCATTTTGTATTTAATGATAGCCCATCAACTCTTAATAATTCATCAAACACTCCAATGAGAAACTCCAAAGTATCAGTAAACTCAATAGCATCATCTACCTCAGATAATATTTTACCAAATAAACAAGTTGAAATTTCAAATGCTTCATTAGGAAATAAAAAAGCAAAACTAGTTGATTTTACAAGAAAGGGTAGTTTAAGAAAATCGGCTTGTGAACCAGAATACAAGTACGAAGGCGAAATTGCACTGATTCATTATGATGATAGTGATTGAAAGTGTTAAGTAATTATTAGATTTTAGCAACGTTTTGTTTAATTTTAATGCATTTATTTCTTTCTACATGTTGACGGTTATTTTATGATCTTTTGTTGAGAAATCCGAAGTTTACTATTCTTTTGGGACTTAATTTTTGATTGAGGTTTATTGTTGATTTAGAATGCTTCATAGCGCTACAGCAATTAAATATGTTTCTTTTGGTGTTTGGTTATTTTTTCTTGTTTTAATTTTAGATATAGTTTACAAGTACTGAAAATTTCGTTGATAGTTTTTGTAAAATTGTAATAATCTTATTTTTCTCTATTTGCTATATAATATCATAATATATAATCTAATTAAACGTAGGAAAAAATCAATCTTATATTAATCTATAAAAATACTATCCAACAACACATTAGAGAAATTCTGATTAATTTGTTGTTTAATGCTTTGGTAAAGTATCAACAAAGTTAGCTGTATCCTGGGCTCCTCTTCTACCTTCAATATACTCCATCATTTCAGAATAAGTTTGAGGAATGACTGAACAATAAGCAGGCTGACCGTCCTTATAAGAATTCTTTGGTACAAAGAATGAATAGATAAAGGTACCCGACTCCTTAGCGTTATCACTGTCCAACATTTTAATTGTAGTATCAACTCTAACTTGAATTAAGGTACCCGGTTCAGATAAGAAAGCGTCAGGATTATGTGAGATTTTGTTGGTCGCTGGTAATCTGAAATTGAATGGGGAGTCAGCATCAATATCTTCTAATTCTTCATGGAGATGTTCAGTATATGAAACTGACGCATTCATGGATAAAACTGAACCTACAGGGACTGGCGCCTTAAAGGTAGTTGAATCTAATGAAACAAATCTTGGCGCAGCAGATGCAAAGGCAGCAGAAGCACAATATGCTAATTCAAATGATTGTCTTAATAAGTAACCACCAAAGATCATATAAGAATGTCTATTTCTATATTGAGGTTGCATAAATAATGTAGATGCAACCGTGGAATCCTTCATAAATGAAACATTCTTTGGTTTTGGGGATTTGTCTGCCTCTAAAGATTGTGAAGATTTCCACATATCATAAATCAATCTAGATTCCTCATCAGTTGGCTCAATTATTTTTTGATTTTTAGCAGCTAATTTCTTTTTAGCGTTATGCGATTCAGCCCTTCTGTAATCTAACCATTCTTTTTCCGAAACTGGCAACAACCTATTGATAGCAAACGACTTATGCGTAATTGGATTACGTGCAACGAAGGTAAAGTTCGCTGTTAAGAAAACGTTATCACGCGGTAAGCTTTCTTCAGAAACAATTTCAGGGGTCTTATCCTCAAAGGCGTAACCTTTAACAGAAATTTCCATCGATGATCTACCAGTCCAGGTAACAGACCCAGCCAATACGAAATTATAGTTGTTGATTTCATCCACTTTCTTAACCATATAAATTCTGTCAACAGATGCAGTCACATTCACAGGTTCTGCGGGAGAACAATGTCTGTAAGCAATTCTTCCAGCTAAAGCATCCAAGTCTTGAAATAATTGACCAGCTCTCAATCTACCAGACGCATTAATGTATGAGTCACACAACCACTTATCATCTTTGAATGGTAATACCAAGAACGAAAAAGATTCACTCCTTGTCTTTTCACCAACATCTGTAGTTTTAGGAGTGACATATGAGTAACTATCCAAAATTTTACCCTCAGCAAGCTGTTTCTTCCTTTCTCTCAAAGCATCTAACCATGTCGCTTTGTTGGGCAATTTTTGCATGTCCTGCTGATCCGCCAACAAAGTTGCCGTAGCATCAGCAGCGTCAGCAGCATCGCTAGACCCAGCTTCATCTGGCCTATGAAAATTTACCTTAGATGATTCGTATCTGGCACCGATAAGCGCCCTTCTGGCAAAACTTGGACGAATATATCTTGGATATTGTCTTATTAAAGTTTTTATCATAATAAGTTAATTTGACAAGCAATCCTAACAGAAATAATATTATATATTAAAATACTATATGGCCAAGCAACCAATGGTTATTGGCAAGGAGATGTATCTTTATTTATATTAGGATGACTGGGATGACAGGGAGGGGTTCTAGCCTCAAATATCAATCACGTGTATATATATACATAAATGTTCCATATCCGACTACATAATCTACGCAAATCACATTCTATTTACACCGGAAATTTAATCCATTCATCAATACCCAACCAAAACCGTTTCCATTTGTTTTACAGTCTTACAAATCTTGTATAAACATAACTACAAGCTCCAATTATCTAGGAGCTACTGTTGAGGGGATAAATATGTTGACCTCCAAATTTTCTGAGCAGATACCCATAATTTTTCCCACCAGAATAACCCCTAGATAAGAACAATTTACAGCAATGCTAAACGACCCTCTCCGAGAAGTTTGGGTAGGGTTTTCCGTTATTTGCCGGGAGAAAGGAGAGAGTAGAAGCTGTAAATTTTATAAACTGTAAAAGGTAAAACCCATCGACAATTATCATGGAAATTTTATAACGTTGGAAGTATAAGTCCGACGTGGAAAAGAATGGTCGTGTATTGCGGATCAATATTGATACGGTCCTCATCTGTCCGTCTTCCTTGTAGTGGTTGTAAGAGGAGGTATCAATTTATATACTTAATTCATTCCCGTTAACACTTAATTAATTATTAATAGAAGTTAATTAACATCACATAAGCGATAATGGCTCCATCCAAATTTTCATCTGTTGCTAAGACCGCCAACTTAGCTGCTGCCGCTTTAAAGAACACAGCTACCAGATCGTTAAAGCAATCTGGCCAATATCAAGCATTAAGAATGATGGATGGTGCTCGTGCAGCATCATCAGTCTCGGGTGTTAAGACTATCACTGTTAGAGATGCTTTAAATGCCGGTTTAGCGGAAGAATTAGACAGAGATGACGATGTCTTCTTAATTGGTGAAGAAGTTGCTCAATATAATGGTGCTTACAAGGTTTCAAGAGGATTGTTGGATAGATTTGGTGAAAGAAGAATTATTGATACCCCAATTACCGAAATGGGCTTTACAGGTTTAGCTGTCGGTGCTGCCTTACATGGTTTAAAGCCAATTGTTGAATTCATGACTTTTAACTTTGCAATGCAAGCTATTGATCAAATCATCAACTCCGCTGCTAAGACTTACTATATGTCCGGTGGTAAACAACCATGTAATATCACCTTCCGTGGTCCAAACGGTGCAGCAGCCGGTGTTGGTGCCCAACACTCTCAATGTTATGCTGCATGGTACGGTTCTATTCCAGGTTTGAAGGTTGTTTCTCCATACTCTGCCGAAGATTATAAAGGTTTAATTAAAGCTGCCGTTAAAGATCCTAACCCTGTTGTTTTCTTAGAAAACGAAATTGCTTACGGTGAATCTTTTGAAATTTCTGAAGAAGCTTTATCATCCGACTTCGTCTTACCAATTGGTAAAGCAAAGATTGAAAAAGAAGGTTCCGACATCACTTTAGTTTCTCACTCTAGATCAGTCAAGTTTTGTGTAGAAGCTGCTGAAATTTTAGAAAAAGAATATGGTGTTAAGGCTGAAGTTATCAACTTAAGATCCATTAAACCATTAGATGTCCCAACTATTGTTGAATCCATTAAAAAGACCAACCACTTAGTTACAGTCGAAGCCGGTTTCCCAGCTTTTGGTGTTGGTTCAGAAATTTGTGCCCAAATCATGGAATCTGAGGCTTTCGATTACTTAGATGCTCCAGTTGAAAGAGTTACTGGTTGTGAAGTCCCAACTCCTTACGCTAAAGAATTGGAAGATTTTGCCTTCCCAGATTGTGAAGTTGTCTTAAGGGCTTCCAGAAAAGTTTTAGGCTTATAAGTTATTAACTTGTGTGTTTCAACCTTTTTTTAATCAATAAAATTTTAAAATATCAATAGATTATTTAAAATATCTATATTGATGTGTATCATACAATTCATTTAAAATTTTTAAAGTCATTTATATTCAACTATATAAATACATATATATAATATTTATATAATAATTCATCGATCTTAACAGCAATATTGGTGCTGTAGTATTTTACCAGCTGGAAAAGTTGAGTCTGACCAAAAAAAAAATATCGATATACGTGTACCGAGTATGTAAATACAAGACCTACTTACATCATCAGTCTAATTACCATTCTTTTAATAAATAATAAATGTTTGAAGACAATAAAATTTATAAAAGGGGTCATTCTGTTGAACCACCTTCCGTTGGAAATGAATTGAACTATTCTCATGAAGCATTCGATGAAGAGAATGATGGGTTATTGCCAATATCTCAACAGGGAATAGGGCCAGATTCAAAACAGACAATTAACAAAAAACAGAAAAATTTGAATAAAAGTGATCGACCTGCATTTGTTGTATTAGTGATATTATATCTATTGCAAGGGGTTCCAGTGGGGTTAGCTTTTGGATCCATTCCATTCATATTAAAATCTAAATTATCTTACTCACAAGTAGGAATATTTTCATTGGCAGCATATCCTTATTCATTGAAACTATTATGGTCTCCAATAGTTGATGCAATTTACTCCCCAAAGATGGGTAGAAGAAGATCATGGATCATACCTGTTCAAACTATATCTGGATTAACATTACTTTATCTTGGACTGATTATTGATAATTTGGTATTAGACCCTCAATTGCACTTAACTACTATTACTGCTTGTTTTTTCTTGTTAGTTTTTTTCTGTGCTTCCCAAGATATAGCTGTGGATGGCTGGGCTTTAACTTGTTTATCTCCAGAATGTCTATCTTATGCTTCAACCGCCCAAACAATTGGAATAAATTCTGGATATTTTTCATCTTTTACAGTATTTTTGGCGTTAAGCTCACCTGATTTTGCAAATAAATACTTAAGATCAGTCCCAATAGATAAAGGTTTATTTTCTTTAGGTCAGTACTTAGCATTCTGGGGTTGGATGTATTTAATTGTTACTTGTGTATTATTTTTTGTACCTGAAGATCCTCCTCATTTAGTCAAGAGGAACCAGGCTAAATTGTCAAATGAAAAGGTTAAAGTTGAAACAGTGTATAATAAGAAAGATAATTCGAAATGGTTAGATTTGAAAAATGTTTATTACTCGATGTATCAAGTTTTAAAGTTACCAAATGTGCAAACATTTGTTATAATCTTGTTAATATCAAAATTAGGATTTCAAGTCAATGAAGCGGCGACAAATTTAAAGCTATTAGAAAAGGGTTTATCGAAAGAAGATTTATCTATAACTGTTTTAATTGATTTCCCATTTGAGTTAATTTTTGGATACTATGCTGGTCGCTGGTCAAATGGAAAGTCACCTTTAAAACCATGGATTATTGGATTCGGCGGTAGATTAATCGCTGCAATATTAGCTCAATTAATCGTTTATTTTTTTCCAAGTGATGGTAAAGTGTCCTCTGGGTATTTCTTATTAGTTATTTTACAACATTTGTTAACTTCGTTTATGTCAACAGTTCAGTTTGTTTCATTATGTACTTTCCACACTAAGATAGCTGATCCAGCGATCGGGGGCACTTATTTGACAACATTGAACACATTATCTAATTATGGGGGAACCTGGCCAAGATTGTTTATTTTCTTCTTGATTGATAAGCTTTCCTTAGCAAAGTGCGAGGCTCCACCAAATGCATCAAGTGCCATCGCTGAAAATTTAGGATTTTGGATTACTTCAGAATCATTAAAAGAAAAATGTAGAGAATTGGAAGGACAAGTTAATATTATACGAGATGGTTATTTCTACACTAACTTTATTTGTGTTTCATTAGGTTTCCTAATTATGATTTGGGTTAAGAAGAAAACCACTTATTTACAAAGTCTACCAAATAGTGCATGGAGAGTTAATAAGTAAATATAAAGACTGATTAATTATATGACATATTCTATACATAAATATTTGTGTTTTCTATTAAAATAAACATGCTTCTAAAGCGAAACAATGGATTCATTCTTTACCAGTGAACCATCAACTGGGTGGTAAAACTCATCATTTAAGAAGTCAATTGGTGAAAATGGTATTTTTGAATCATTTGACATTTTCTTCGATATTGATGAGTATTGACCTATTATTGATGGAATGATTGATGTATTTAAGGGAGAGGAAGCAATATTATGAGTATTATTATGCGCATTATTAAATGAGGTGGAAATCATGGATGATATTGAGTTCAGTGATTTCATTTGAGATATCGAGTTTGTTCTGGATAATGATTTAGTAATTGCATTAAGTGTATTTGACAACATAGTGGTAGTTACACTATAGTGACCATTTTGGGAAGTATGTTGCGAAGACGCAGATATGTAGTGTTGAGGAGGAGGTGGTGGTGTCAATGTAGTATAACCACGTTGATAACTGGTAATTAACGCAGTATTTTCAGATGGTGCCAAAACTTGCGTCTTTTTATGACTACGATGTAGGTGCTTCTTATTAATAGGTTCATTCTGCGGGTAAATAATATCATGATTTTCTTTCATAAAAATATTCGGATGGTTATTGACATACCAATCAGGTTTTTGGAAATGAAGTGGCGAATCTTTATGCTTTTTATGATGCCTATAAGTGTGAGGACTCTTAGGGGAACCAAAGAAGTCATCTTCATCTTCAGTGCCATAAAAGTGCATCTGAGGTGAATTCGATGAGTTTCTCGACTTGTCAGGGTCACCATAATACCAACATTGCAATAAAATGATACAATCAAACAATACTGTACCTAAACTACCTACGATGAACGGTAACTGGGCCATTAAAACCTCGTGAAATTGATAATTACCCATATATGCGTCATTCTTAGATAATAGGTATAGATCAGAAACAATGGATATTGTATAAAACGAGTTGCCTATCATTGCAAATAAGAATAAATAAGCCGAAATACCTTTTGTAGAGCGACAATGATAATTCTTCAAGATCTGTGGGGTTCTTGACGATAAGTATAAGAATGAGCACGTCCATGCTGAAATTCTGCCAACCTCTTTCGAACTGAAATGATGCGTCAACTTAGTTTTGATTGTCATTGTCCAAGCAACCATTGCAAAGTGTCTTATTTTCTCAAACAAACCTACATTGACCTTTTTCTCGGATAGAGCTTTTCCAAGCGGTAATGCGTCAGTTTTTTTGAGTAGGCTGTTACTCATAAACGATGCTCCCAAAATCTTTTGTAGGAGACTAGCTCCATCGTTGCGAAAATTATTACTTGATTCAGTTATGTCAATAGGGGACCTTGACATGTCCTGCTCAAACCTGTTTTTCCGTACCGTGTTCTTGCTACTCTTCCTAGATACAGTTGGCCTCAACATATTCGGACTCTGTAGCATATTATGATGCACCTTTTGCTTGGGGTACACCTTGGAATAGTACCAGTATTGAAAACTAAGTATAAGATCTATAAAGCAATAGTAAGATGCGAGACACGTTTGAAATGGTAGCGCTTTGGTTAGTAAACACCCAATCAAGTTGGTCGTATCACCACCAATCCAGCATATCAAAAATAGTAAAGACACACCGGACACTGATTGATTCAAGTAGTTTTCGATAATTTGTGGTAGTTGAGCAAATAGCCAAACTGACAACGATAATATCCCCGATATTTGAGATATCGATGCAATTATCCTTTCGTTGTCAGTATATGTTATGTTTGACGATGAATCCATGGCTGATGATAAGACGATTAACCTTATCGATTCGGGTAAAGTACTGTTAAATGTAGCGATCATGATTTTCAACAAACGAATGGCATAATTCCACTAATACACAATCTCAGCTGGCTGAATATTCTTAATTTTATAATAACAGTTTTGCTGTTAAAATGCTAGGACGCCAGAGATTATAGCATTTCTTTTTCTTAAATGAGTAAATTTTTCGGTTGATTTGATAAAGTAAGTGAAACTTTTATATACAGGTCGCGTATCCCTGTCTACAGAAGCCGTACTGGTTATGGTGCCGGTGATAGTACCGGTCCTAATGTTGTCTGTAAGGTCTGCTATAGCATATACAGATTAAATACAAGATAATATAGGTGCCATTTAGGTTGTTTGTGAAAGAAAACGTATGAGCCGGATGGGTTATTAAACATTTTTTTGCAAGCTATTTTTCTGGCGAGAATGGCGATCATTGGGATCTCCGATGCAACTCTTTATGTATATTGCACGGCAGTGGCTGTTAGACCAGACAAGGAATTATAGAGCTGTGATATACATATATTTCCTGCTATAGAACAGCTCAAAGTCAAGAAATTGACCATGACAGCCACCAGCAGCTAGTCGCCCAACCGCAAGAACGTAACACAGACGAACAACGCTTCGCTAGATGACTAGAATGGCACTTAAAAGACAGAAATTTTGCCGCTTCTAGCTAGGACGTTCAGAGAGTAATAATATGAAGACACTATTGAGCTGTTAACGATTTAGCCACAGACCTTGCATCTTGTACTCTGCACTGAAAGGTGGATATACTGTAGGGTCTTCACGCCTGTATACAAGCAATTATTCACCAAGAGAGCCATCAGTAGGATCAGATGACTGATGAAAGAAGTATATATGCTGTTGCTTCCAGCACAGAGCTGTAATCTATCTATACATTGGGTCGGAAAATGATTGAAGTGCTGGCAAATGATAGACTTGGAAAAAAGATCAAGGTTAAATGTTTACCTTCGGATACAATCGGAGACTTGAAGAAGATAATATCGTTACAAATAGGAACATCCTTCGACAAAATAATATTAAAGAAAGGGTATCAAGTTTACAAGGATCATATCACGTTGGATGATTATGAGGTTCATAATGGGTTTAATTTTGAATTGTATTACGGTTAAGTATGTTAGTGTTACGACAGAAGAATGAGTGTAAATATATATTATTGGTCTAGTACTACGAGACAGGAGAAAGTGTCATAAATGTAGGAAAAAAATCATACTAATAATACAAACAAAGAAAAAAATGAGCGATAGTTGTTATAAGAAATATTCTATATGTTGTTTGCGTTGTCTTTCTTGGAAGAACTCGCTAAACAAGTCGTTATTTCCGACAAAACCATCATCATTATTAACACCATTTACACCTTTGCCAATAACTGTGTCTTCGTCGTTCTCAGGAGACGCTTCAAAGACATTGAAGAATTGACCAGGGAGAACGCCCAGTTCGTTAACTTCGCCTTTACCGTTACCATAATCACAATTCTTGCTTTGATAGTTAGAGTTCGATATCTCTAGCACACTTGCTTTATTCCCACATCTATAACAATAATTTGGAGCGGACCATACAGTCAAGCATTTACCTTTCCAGTAGCTAACATAACCCTCGTTACACAATTGATGGGCTCTGATCAACTGAACTAGATCATTATCATGGCAAAATTTCTCAATGACTTCAAAACCAAAAAGATAACCAGCTCCTCTTGGCGATAATTTGAAATCCATGATCTCCGGATCTGGGTCTGACCAAACTAAGTCTGCCATTATACCATCATGAGGTATTTCTCTAAATCTATCTATAGCTCTAATTTGGTCCAACTGTTGACAACTGGGTGATAGACCACCATGCGTAGCAAATATTTTACCATCTATTGTTGCACCTAATGGTAAATAATCAAACAAATCAGTAATATACGACCAAACGTCAATTGATCCGTTATACTTATTAAGTACCTCTGAATAAAACCCATAGTTCGTGGTAATAGTTCTCGATTCATGATTACCTCGTATTAAATATACTCTTTCAGGGTATCTTAATTTTAGAACCATTAACAAAGATATAGTTTCGACGGAATAATAACCTCTATCCACATAATCTCCTAAGAAGAGATAATTTGTATTCGGTGGTGCTCCTCCAATTTGAAAAATTTCTAGTAAATCATGATATTGACCATGTATGTCACCCACAACCGTTATTGGTGATTGAATGGATATTATATTAGGGACCGATAATAATTGTGTCTTTAATGTATGACATAGCTGTTGAAGCGTTTCTGGTGGTAAGAGCCTCGGAGGTTTATTATCTAGCAATTGCTCTAAACAATAATCTAAGTCAGAAATGGGTATTCTAAAGGGAACAGTCATATTATTTCCCTTCAGTTATCTCATATACGTATCTTATTCTATCCCTTAGATAAAGTGATTTGCTATTCTGAAACAACAAGTTTACTTTTATATTTTTGATAAGACTCTGACTCGACCAAAAAATTTTGTATCAACTTGGCCGATATACACTAAAGCACTTTCACTGGAAGCAGTTGCGTGTATTATTATATATATAAACTTGTTCTTATCTAGATTATGTAAATCAGAGTTATCATACTATCTACATACATCTTCGATACCTTTACTTAAGATTTCCAAACCTTCATCAATAAGTTCGTTTGGAATATTTAGAGCAGGAACAATTCTAACAACATTCATACCAGCAGTAATAACTAAGAGGCCATATTCTCTACATTTATCAACAATAGCGCCACTATCTACATTTGATTTGAATTGTAGACCTAATAATAAGCCTTTACCCTTTACCTGTTGGATATGATTTGGGTACTTCTTGGCAATTTTAGTCAAACCATTTATAAATCTCTCTGATTTTTCATTGATTTTAGCTAAAAATTGTTCATCACTAATTTTATCGAGAACAAATGAACCAATTTTTGATCCTAATGGATTACCACCATAGGTGGTACCATGATCACCAACGCTTAGAACTTTTTCAACTCTTTCAGTTATCATAGTAGCACCAATAGGAAAACCATTACCTAGAGCTTTAGCTATTGTTAAGATGTCCGGGTGTCCTTCACTTGGTAAATAGGAATGAGCCCACAACTTCCCAGATCTACCCAAACCACACTGAATTTCATCGTAGATTAATAAAGCATTGTTTTCATCACATAATTTTCTTAATGAGATTAAAAATTCTTCACTTATTGGAGTGACTCCTCCTTCACCTTGAATTGGTTCAATAATGACAGCGCAAGTTTTTTCCTTACTAATTAAATTTTTAACACTTTCAATGTCATTTGCATCAGCAACATGAACTCCCGGAATCAACGGAGAAAAAGGTTTCTGGTACTTTGGATTTGGAGTAACCGATAAGGCTCCCATTGATCTACCATGGAATGAGTTCTTAAATGTAATAATCTCGTATTTTTCATCACTAATGCTTTTTCCAAATTTTCTAGCAAATTTCAAAGCAGCTTCGTTTGCTTCTGTCCCTGAATTACATAAGAAGACTTTTTGAGCATTCTTCATACCACCAGACGCAATGGTTTTGGTGATCAAATTATTGGCCAATTCACCAGCTGGCAAATTATAATACAAATTTGAACAGTGAACTAAGGTTTGAGATTGCTTTGAAATAACTTCTGATACTTCTTCATTTGCATGCCCTAAACAAGTAACAGCTATACCCGAGGTAAAGTCAACATATTTTCTGTTTTCTAAATCATATAATATTGATCCTTTACCATGTGTTATAACCAAATTAGGACGGGAATAAGTTGTCACGGTAAATGGCTTGTTTATGGTCTTAATATATTGCCCTGTATGTGAATCCTCTGGTGCATCTGGGGTAGTTACTAATTTACTAAACTGCATTGTAGCTGTTGAAAATGTGCACTTATAAGTGGCAAATGCAATTTTTCTGTAATCTCCTTTTGGATATACTTTTGAGAACTGCTTCAACATCTTTAATAAGTTCTAAGGAAGAAATAGTTGTAAAAAAAAAATTAAAAATAAAAAATAAAGGAAAGATGAAGGTTAATAAATAAGTGAAAAAAAAAAATCAAAGATTCTACATCGCGGTTGACTCATTGTACTAAAATCGATTGCCTAATTAGGCAAAACATATAACTTCTATTTTAATATGTTTGAATATGTTAAAATCTATTGATATCAATCGTAACTTCAATTTTACTATTTTTACCATTAAATTCTGTTTCCTCAATTGAATTTTTAATAATTCGATTAATTTCAAATCGTAGTCTTGATTCATCATCGTTACTACCACCTTTCATGGTTATGTTTATACCAACAACAAATAATTCATAATTGAATTTGGTTATGAAAAGCTTTTCAATGTTGTATGACTGTTTGTAAAAATCTAAAGATAAAATCATGTCAATTATTGTTGACTTAAGAACATGATAATCATAGTCTGAATAAGGATATGACAATAACAATATTCCGCCTAATGACTTCACTAACTTCCACCCGGTATAGCAAAGCAATAAGGCAACTATCAATGAGGTAGCTTCATTAATATCAATTGTGGTTTGTGAAATAACAGTCGAAGGCATTAATGGAACAATCATTAAATATATTGAATAACTTAATGTTAATAAATGCGTTGGATTTTTAGCCCACACTTTAGTAAATCTTTGCAAATTTGTGAACAATGATTTCTGAAATTCTTTTTCTTGTATGTCTAATATGCCACCTTTTATTCTTGATTTACCAGACTTGGATTTAATCGAATTTGAAGTATCATCACTTGATGAGATCATGTCATTAATTCTATCATAAGCTAAAATGTAATTTGATGTGATCAACGTCATCAAAGCAGTAATTATCAATATTGCTTCGTAAATAAACCAGTTTACTTGATGACCAGTTTCTCCATGTATATGATGTGACTGATGTTGCTCACCATCATGTTCAACTGATACATCTTTGACAACTAATAAAATTATAAATTCTTCAAAAAAATGACTGACTAAATCACTTCCTACCATAATTAACGAAGCACTTAGTGCAAATCCCACCAAAACTTCTAATCTACCTAACCCAAAAGGATAAGTAATAGAGGAATTGTTCCAAACTTCAAAATTCGACATTATATCAACAAAAACGATTACCAAAGAACCTAAGGAATCATAAAATACTAAATGAGCCAACGTTGACAAAGACGGTAATTTAAATTGAAATCCTGTTAAAAATACTACCAATGATAATATGGAATGACATAAAGACCAAAATAACTTTAACTTCTGCGTTGATTGAATAGATGACATCGACTCTTTGAAATTCGGAATTGGATATAGATCAGGAATAGCTAGTAATTGATTATTAGCTTTCAAAGCTGGGGGAGGCTCTTGAAACAAATTCATAGATACAGAAGAATGTTTATACTTATGTCCTTTTCTATGAGCTGGTTTAACTTGTAGTGACTGACTAGAGCCATTATTATGTAACATAATTTCTTGTGGTTTAAAATTAAATGGCTGGTATGACTTAGTTGGCGAAGAAGACCTACGAATCGGGGATTTTGATCTATATTGTCGATTTGTCCTTGATGGTGATGGTGGCCTTGATGGTGAAGTTGATCTCGACGGTATATTGCTTGATGGTCCTGTTGGTGGGCCAATGATAGTCGGTGGTAAATAACTACTTTTCAACGAAAAATTAATCGAATTTCTTGCCCTAGGAGTATTATTTACAGGAGATTCTATGGGGCTACCATCTTCCGAAATAGCATAATTATTCGAATCCATCATAAAAATTGCTGACTTTGGCCTTGTTCTTGAACTTGTGCTTGCTCTAAGTTGTGAAGTCGACGGCGGCTGAACTAATGGCGAATTTGATAGTGATAAATTTGAATATCTTCTTTTCGAATAGACGGTTGTGTTGATATCAGATTCAAGGTTGGCATTATTCAAGGAAGAGTGATTAGGAGCGAAAGTTGGAGTTATTGGTGTAAATATTTGATTGGATAACGGTGTTGAGTCTGGTAATGAGTCTGTTGAAAAATTAGCACTAGCTAATAATTTTAAATCTGGTAGACCAGAAGGATATGTATTTTCTCCTTCAACATCTTCTTGTTTCATCAGAGGTATGTTACCAGCAGCTTTTCTCGTTATTGTAGGTGACTCCATCAATCTTAAATTTGGACCAGAGCCGAAGCTAGAAGAATCATCGTCGCTTAAATTCTGATTGTGACCTGGACATTTTTCATCCCACGTATGTCTATTGTCCGTCATCTGGATGGTTAAGATAAATTTTAAAGATTATTCAATATCTTTATTAACAAGTTTCAAATATACCTTGAGTACACTTCCAAATGTAAATATTTACATGGTTATGAACAAACGCAACACTGCAAAAATAGTGTAATGTCTTTATCTAGTATAAAACTATAGATTTACATAACTTATGGAGGATTCTCTTTAGTTGTGTAAGAATCGAATAGCAGGAGGTTGATACAACCACCATTTAAGGACGAACTGGTATCTTCTAGAATTTCAAGACTCTTTAATTTAAATTCTTTACTAGCAAAGTTAAGGTTTGCACTTCCTAATAATCCAAAATTATTTGGTAATGAAACAACAGACTCTCTTTTAGAAGGAACTAGCATTAAATTAGTATCATTTATACTGTGAATATCTCCACCTTGATGTAGTTCATCTTCGTCTAGCATTATCGGGCATTGGAATCTATTGTCATCGATATACTCTTTCAACGGGTTAGTCTTATTAGGTTCTGGCAAACTAAAGATAGATGAAATCTGGGCTGAAGTAGTTATTGGTCCTTCATTGGCGTAATCTTGCGGGGCCACATTACTTTCCTTAGCCTGATCATCAGCCAACGTTGGACTGTTTTGTTGAATTGAAATATTTAGTAATGTTCCTTCCGACAATTCTGTATTCATAGTCACTTCCAGAGTTACTGAGCTCTTCATCAATAATAATAAGTCGTATAACAATATTTTAAGTTTCTCATTTTTAGACAAAAATTTTGAATTTAACAATGATATTAAATTTTTGACAAATGTGAACTGCTCACCGTCTTCAGTAAGTACAATGGATGTTAATGTCACTTTATGGATAATTAAAATCCGTAAAAAAATAGAAATAGTATTATAAATATCTTTATTGGCATCTACCAAGCCATCAACGTTAACCAAGTGCAACAACTTAAGTAAAAATTTGGATAAATCTTGAAAGAACTTGGTTGAAGATGTCACAATATTAATAGAAGAAGCTGAGAATTTTTTGAAATAATCCTTCAAAATTGGCAATACGTTAGTCATTCCATTATTTCTTCTTAAATATATGATTTCATATGTTGAGTTATGTGATCGAAACTCAGTTTGTTTTAAAAACATATTTTCTAAGATATTTAGGATTTTAACTTTATGTTCCCAGTTTAAATAATTAAATAATTCACCAAAATAAGAATTATGGGATCCAAATTGAAACTTCAAATTATCTAATAATGGATTAAGTATATTTTCTACTTCTTTAGTTAAGCCGCAACAATTTAAACTTACCAACTTACTTAGCATAATTACTTTCACCAATATTTGATAGATTGGCAAATTAAACTCATTAACTGTTGAAGCAAATTTAATTAAATCTTGGGCACTCATAATTTGATTACTTGACGGTCTATGAAGCAATTCATTCAACAAAAGGATAATGTCATCTATGGAGAGTTTATTAATAAGTTCATCCATTACAAACTTAGTTTGCATGATTATATTCTGATTTAAGAATTTCAACACTTGATATTTGTATTTCTTCATTAAAAATGAATGAAATATGGAAGTTTCATTAGTTTTCAAGCTTTTTAATATGATGAGGAAGCAGCTACTTGTATATTTTATATGGTAAAATTCACGAGCTGAATCTAATATCAAAAATTGATAATTAAATAGTTTAAATTTCTCATTTTCTGGATCATCAAATATAATGTCATATATAAAATAATTAATTTTGTCCTGATATGATTCGTCAGATATATTATGTTGAAGAACTGAAATTAGATCGCAGATCTTACAAATTTCATAACTTAAAAGCTTCTTAATGAAAAAAGCAACTTTTTCGATATCCTCATTCTCTTTAATTAACCTAATAATAAAATCTAGAATTTGGTCATAAAACAAATTTAACTCGTCGTTATTCAAAATCTTTTGAGAATGAAATAACAATCTTATCAAAAGAATTTCTTCATCTTCAGGCATTGTTCCTATATGATTAAAGAAATAATTTAATTGGACAATTAACGAATCTTTTAGCATTGAAATATCGAGAAAATTATTGAGATCAACATCTAGTTGTAATCTTTCAATTGCTTCTTTAATTTCATTATTGTCCATGAACTGAATCGGTGACTCCAATAGTAGGTCTAAATCAATTCTAAAATCCAACGCACTATACTTATCATTGTTTTTATTTTCTTGGGAAATTATTTTCATCGGTGAATTTAATTCCATAGGTGAGTCCAACTGTTCTTTCAATAATATATTTTTTTGTTTAATCGATAGGTCTTGACTACCGTGTCTACTCTTATCTGAATAATTTTTTTCAACCACAGTATCAATAAAATTCCAAATTTCTTTAAAGTTAAAATAATCGAAGTCTCTCGTCAGTAAATCTTTATAATTCAAAATAATTAACTTAAATAATTCAATACCAGTTGATGCTGACTCATAAGTATTTCCAGCAATAAACTTAACTAACTTGAAATGTTTGATGATTAGTTTACCAATTAAATAAAGAGAATCCATATAGCATATGATAATTTTACCTTCATTTTTCAATATGAACTTAATTAAAACTTTGAAAAAGACAGTTAGGTTATCACATAATGAATAAAAATTATAAAGATTGGTAATAATTGATGGATTTATGTGAATCAACTTTGGTGATTCTGTTATCGACGTCTTCAATTCATTAGTAACCCAATTTATTAATAGGAACTTTAATCCAACTTTCAAATCCTTGAAATAGGCTAGCTTGCATTTAAAATTTTCATCAAATTTATTATTAATTAATCTATCAATCAATTCGATCTGTAAAATTTCTTTTCCAGTATCAAATTTTTCTTTAAAATTGAATCCTTCCGAAGTCCACTTTCGTAAAATACTATCGCATTGTTTATTATTCAATATGGGTAAATTTTGTAAAATTGATAAATGAACTTTAACCAGCAGATTATATGATAGATCAGCTCCTGGAGATAGGTAAAATATACCGGAAGCAATTAATTTTCTTAAATAAGACGAAATTGTTATAACTTTTAATTGATATAATTCATTGATCAAGACATATAAATTGTAATTGACAATTTCAGAATCGTTATTATCGGCCAAATTATAAATTATTTCAAGAATTTCATTTTCAAATTCAGCCTTTAAGTTATTTGCACTTTTCGAATTTAAACTTTGTAAAACTTTTCTTTTCAAAAAATTGCAAACTATTAATATACCTTCACTCGATGGTCTCAGTTCACGATATGACGTGATACACCAATAAATTACCAACTTTAAATTAATTCTCCAGGTATCAGTTGCGGATGACGTTAATTGAGAATTTGGCTTCAATAGCTCTGCTAATTCGTCATTTAATTTAAGCCTATCCAATTGGTTAATTATTCTCAATACATCACCAGCGCTTCTGTTAATAAACGTATGGTCATTTTCTAATATCTCAAGTGGTTGTGCTGTCGTTGAAGGAGAATATGAAGATTGAAGACCTGACGACAGATGATTAAGAAATACACTACCTCTTCTTGTTGAACTGCGTTGGTTTGGAGTGTTCACGTTGGCAACGGGTGTTTGTTGTACATGTCTCATATTTAACATTAAACTTTCATTTCTGTATGCAATCAATTCTAGTTGTTTTTGGATTTCTTCTTGTTCTTTTACATCCACAAAGTTGGATCCTTCTCCCAATAAAATTTTATATAATGATTCACTAATTAGAATCCAATAATTTGGGATAATAAACACATTAGTATTATATTTAAATAAATAAATAACAGTGTCTGATATAAGATCTAAAATGTTCAGCTTTAATCTTTGGGGCAAAGCCGCTTTATGGTTATGATTATGTGATGGCTTTAAAACATAACATGATATTCTTTGAATAAAGAAATAGTTTAATAATAAGGTCTCACTTAATTCTTTACATAAATAGTCTAGTTTTAATATATCTTTCCAGAAGATTTTAATCAATGTCATTGAAACTAATCTTTGTCCATAATTTATATCAATTTCCATTAGCCAATTTTTGGTTGAATTATCATCACCTTCCAATCTTGACAATGCTAGTAATTCAGAAATATGTTCAGATTCTAATGGCAAACCCTCATTTAAAAACTTTAAAAAAGAAGAAAGAAAGAAAGTTTTATCCAATAGACATTCGACATAAAGGATTTGAGTATAGGTTAACAAGTAATTTAATTTATTCATATAATTCAATTTTTTATCTGGTACATTGATATTAAGCATTTCTTTAGAAAACTTGTAAATATAGTCAACTACTTGTTGAGTCCACTCTTGTAGCCAATGAATTTCAAACTTTTCTACTGTTGAAATATCCGTTGGGTATGGAATAGGGCTATTTACTGACGTCCTAGTTTGGTGCTTTTTTCTTAGGGCTATCAATTCACCGAATAGAACACACTTAGTGAACCATATAGCTCTATTAATAGGAACATTCTTATTACACAATGCATCGATTAAGACTTTATTCCTTATACCATGAGGTAATTTACCAGCAATTTTCAGCAAAGGAATATCTGGATTTGCCAATTCCTTTAGCCATACTTCCTTCTTCAGAGCAGTGAGTGTAACCCTCGGAGGAATTCTGAAATTGTTAGAGTTATATTTAATTTTATTAATAACCTCATTTCTTGTGTTGTATGCATTCGCTAAATGTTGTGATAACTCTATTAAAACATTATTACAGTTATCAGTAGATGAAAAGATCGCCGCTTGGATTAGATTTCTAGCTGAATAATATTCATTAGACACCAGTGGTGCCTCAAAATAGCCCTTATTTAAATAAGCTGCATTGTTTAACTTTTGATTTTCTTTTTCCATCTGATCTTCAGGCAAATGTGTATGATCTTTCCATGGCTTATAGTCAGGATAAGTAAATTCCATTTGATGTTTATTGTTTTGATCTGAATTAAATTCAGGTAATTCCAAAGCATTTAAGGGATATAAGGGAATACTTGGCTTCTCCATCTGATATTTCATCGATAATAGTTCATCCTTGGCTGTATTTGAATAGGATGCTCTGCCATGAGAAGACAATAAACTATTTCTATTTCTCGATTTTGACATTGCTATTATACTTGGATATGTGATATATTGTCATTTATATATAGTTAAATTGACCAGTTATTAGTTACAGACCGGAGTAAATCATATAGAAGCTTGGACTATCTAAATCTGAGAATTGATAATACTTTAATCTGGTTTTGAGGGTTCCAGAGTAAAAATAAATATACAGGTAATATCACATGATGATCTATGAGACATTTCAACTTGAGTTCCAGCTCTCTTATGATAAAGACATTTGATCATAAGGTAGTTAAAATGGCTGGAGATCGATATTGATCATACCTACAACGACTAGAAAACTTTTTATCTATTTATACAAGAGTATGTGTATAAAAATTGTAGCAAAAAACAGAAAATAAGTTACATAAATATATTTGAGTCATCTACCAATCATCATCGTCTTCTTCCTCTTCCTCGTCACTATTATCTCTAGTAGCACCTTGTCTTTTCCTTAATGCATCAGCCAATGATCCAGCTAACGTAGTTTCTTCATTTTTTTTGGCTTTCAATGCATCGGCGAGACCGTTGCTTAATCCATTACCATTCATTGAAGAGGAGTTCGTCGTTGTTGTACTTGGCAATTGAGTTTGTTGAGGTTGTATATTATTTTGAACTGGAGATTGAACATGTTGAACAGGTGGTGCGCTCGAAGCTCCACCAAATAAGCTAGCAGGCGGTTCGCATTCTTTTAAATAGTCAATTGGAGACCAACCTTCTTTAGTTTCGTCTAGAGTTTTCACTAAACCCCATTTACCATTGATACTTGTGACATAATAAACTGTATCTTTAGCAAGTGGGATAGAGCCACTAACTGACCCATCATATTCATACATTGCTTTATAAGTTGGGAACTTAGGCTTTGGAGGACTTGACAATGCAGGAGGAGGTGGCGGTGGTGCTGTCTTTTTAGCAGGTGGTGCGGGTGCAGTTTTCCTAACTGGCCTTGCAGGTGCTGATGGAGGTACTTTACGTTGAGGCTGTTTGTTAACTTGTGGAATTTGTGGTTGTTGGATTGGCTGTTGGATTGGCTGTTGGATTGGCTGTTGGATTGGCTGTTGGATTGGCTGCTGAACCGTTGGTTGATATGCTGGTTGGGAATGTTGAATTGGCCTTGAAACTGGAGCTGGAGCTGGATGACTGATTGATTTTCTATTAAGATTTCTATTATAATATTTGCTGTAATCAACTTTACCTGAATGTCCCCTTGGTCTCTTTGGATTCTTACTATTAGCTGGCAAACCTTCTCTGACAGTGACAGTACTAGATTTGTAGGTGTCACCATTTATTGGAACTGTATTAGTATTGCTTACTAAAAACTTCACAGCGTGGAATTTACCTGGCTTTTTCTGATATTGTATAGTTGGACCAATCTTGAGAGTCAAACCAGGATTTAGCTTTTTCAAATGAGTAACTAGCTCAGTCTTGAAATCTAAGTTAATGAAAACATCAGGAGTAGTTGGAGTAGGTGAATGTAACGATAAAGCAACCCAATTGTCTTGAAAAGTAGATAAACTTGCATAATTTAATCCATTTACTGGGATTGCAAATTCAGTTTGTAACTGTAATCTCTTCTCAACCAAGACCTCTGCAATTATATATAAGCTATTCTTCGTCAAAATGAAAATTCTTGGTAATTTCTTAGAAGATCTACCAAGCTTAGATAATAAAATTTCACCTTTACCAGAAAAGATGACTTTATCTTTTATACCAGTTTGATTTAAAACAAATCTACCATAGCCTGAACTATAGTTGCAACCTAAGTAGTCACCCATGAATGCACGAGAGCCCAACATCGACATTCTACGACGTTGCTTTTGACCTTTCAATAAACTATTACCATAATCACGTAATTGCTCGAATTGATTACCATGTTGCTTAACTCTCCAAGCATTTTGAATCAATTTTGCTGCATCTTCTTTTCTCTTAACATGACGTCTCCATGCTCTTTGAATTCTAGCAGCCATATTATGCCAGTATTTATCTCTCATATCTTCTAAACCAAATAGTGTCTCTGGTGTTTTGATAAACACTTTGGTAGTACCTAATTGGAATTCAGTAGATGGAATATGACAGGATCTTAAAATTTCCTTGACAGCTGTAATGTCATCTCCACGCCAAATATAATCACCTGCGTAACCAGTTGATGGCGACAATAAGTAAAACCTTTGGACAAATTTATCAAAGGTTGTACGATAGGCAAACCCAGCTCTTCTAATACGAACATTTTCTTTCAAACCTAAATACTTAATTTGATGTAATACTTGGTGATTATCATATTCATTTGGTCTCTTGGTTTGATTTGGTTTGATTGTTCTAATGTATGATGGCTGACATTGAGATAATGTATCCACTAATAAATTAGCACTTCTCTTAATCTTATCAGATGCGGTTTCTGATCTCTTTTTTGAATCAGATATAGAAGCCAATAGCTCGGGTGGGAACAAAATTTGATTGACGAAACTGTTTTTTGAAGTAGATAATAATTCTAACAAATCACGTAATAAAGCATCCTTATTCTTATCTGTCATACCGGCAACTTCATAAGTAACATCTCCAGCATAATGTTTAATAATAAACTTACCTCTACGATCCTCAAAATGACGATTGCTTGCTCCAACCATACTTAATCTTTGCGCAAAGACTTGATCAGCAGCATCTGAATCTGCATGAGCAGTCTTAATCGAATCGTTCAATGCGGCAAATAAACCTGGTTGTGGTCTGGTAGCTTCTATTAAATCACAAACAACTTTATTATTGAAATATTCAATAGGAGTCCACTTGATCTGTTCTTGAACATATTCATCTTGTTCAGCCTTTAAAGTTAATTGGATAAAAATTTGTTGTAATTTTTCATTAACGTAATTGATACAAATTTGTTCAAATGAATTATGTTCAAAAATTTCAAAACCATAAATATCCAAGATACCGACAGACTTACTAGAAGATTGTGATCCTTTCAATGAAACATTAACCCTTTCAACTATCCATTCAAAAAGATTATTATAAATGCCTTTGGCTAAAGCATCACGCACTGACGTAGCTTGGACAATATTTAATGGGACATGGTAAGTTGATCCCCTTCTCATCCCATGTGAAGTTTGCATAACTCTTTCAATTATGGATTTCTTTAGGATCTCTGAATTGACATCCAACAAATAAGCAACAAAATTAGTGACATTTTCATCCCTAATCACAGCGTTTCCACTTTCATCTTCGACAAAAGAAATATTACCAATCCATAAAATCAGTGCTAGCATCCTGAAAATATTGTCCTGCTCTTCTTGAGTTAATCCGATAACCCTCATAGCTTTTAAAGTATCTTCGAAGTCTTTACGGTCGTCAATTCCTTCGACGTTGACACATTTAGCTGCTGATGTGTAGATATATGTTTCTGGACCCTGTATACCAAATGCTTGCTGATATTGAGGTGGGCAGTTTTTCGTGAATTGATAGAAAATGTGAAAGTTACGTTCATTGGTAATCTGAGAAACAACTCTTTGTTTCTCTAATAAATAATTGGTTATGTGGGCAGCAATTGGTTGGTAATTTGATGGATTAAACTGAATTTCAAGATACTTACCATGTCTTGAGGAGTTATTATTCCTTAAAGTTTTAGCACATCCAAAGGACTCTAATAAGGGATTCGTAGCTAAAACCATATCTTTGATCTTTGATATCTCAGCATTACCTTCATCCACCGATACATTAGCGATATATTGCATAATTTGTTTTGCAGCTTCAGTCTTACCTGCACCTGATTCACCAGATATGATAACACATTGATTATCCCCATACGATTTTAAATTATAATACATTGATTCTGCAATAGCAAACACATGGGGTGGAACTTCTAGTCTATTTTTACCTTTATATCTATTCAAAGTTTCGAGAGTGTAAATACCTAAATCTTGGAACGGGTTCACCGAGATTAAAACATGCCCAATATAGGTATAAATAGTATTGTTTATAAACCTTTTATTCAAATTTTCATTAATGGCTTCATCTGTAATTTTTGATAACAACGTCAAATCAGAAACACCAACTTCTTTCTTCTTATGAAGATCAAATTCGGCTTTCTTGATACCTGATTTTGCAGGTGGTGCCTGTTGCTTATTCTTGTTACGACCACCTCTTCTAACAATAGCCATGTTTATAAACTATGTGATGGATTAATAAACCTGAATAAATGGTATATCCATATATCCTTAAATCATAGGTAGAGGTTGGAGGTTTCTCGGAAGGCACAAAATTAAACTGATCATGTGCTTACATAACCTTTCATAATTTTGCGGCGGTGACATTACTATTGCAGCCAATTATATGTAGTGAACCCTATATTACAATCTATATATATTATTATATGCTTAATGAGACCACAATCTGATCATTTTGTCTTTACCCCCGCTTGCAACCCTCTTACCGTCCATACTCCAATCTACAGCGAAAACTTCGTCGGCATGACCGGGTAAATCAACGGTTAGCTTCTTCGTTCTAATATCCCAGACTTTTAAAGTTGTATCCTTTGAACAACTCACAAGAAGTCTATTATCGGCTGACCAAGCTGTTTGATAGACTGGTGCAACATGTCCTCTCAAAGTGCCAATGAAAGTGCCCCTAATACCATCCCAAATTTTTATGGAATTGTCAAATGAACTTGAGACAACATAACGACCATCTGGAGAAAACGAAACGTGATTGACTAACTTTTGATGACCGGTCATACGACAGACAGGTTTAGATGATTTTAATGGTTCCCATAAGTACATGGTGAAATCATCACTGGCAGTAACCAATCTTTCGTTGACGACACCACTCAATTTAGCGACCTTTTCGTAATTTTCTAAAGCTTTTATACGTAACTCTTCAGGGGTTAATTTTTTACTTGAAACTTTTGTTGAAGTATGATCAAAACCACCTTTACGCAAAACATAATCAGTAGAAATGGATAAATGATTAACCCAATGCGCGTGGCTCTTTAAGGTTTGGATACATTTACCTCCTGCAGAAATATCCCACGACTTAATAGTCTTATCATGCGAAGCACTATATAATATGTTTGAGCCAGACCATTTGACACATGAAACCGCATTTGTATGGCCGCTCATCGTAAACAAACAAACTCTCCTGGTAGTGTCCCAAACTTTAATCGTGCCGTCTTTTGAACCGGAAGCTAGCCTTGGCTTGTCCCCGGATTTAACTAAATGTAATGGCTCCCAAGTTAATGAAGAGACCCATTTAGAGTGACCAGTTAACGCACCTCCAATTGGTTTGCCCAGTTCGGCATCCCACAATCTAACCGTGTTGTCCATTGAGCCAGTTGCTATCATAGTACCGCATGGCGAATATGAAACACACAAAACCCAGTTCGAGTGACCAAATAAAGTACATAAGGGAGTTTGTGTATTACAATCCCATATCCTAGCCGTAGAATCCCCAGCTCCTGAGCACATACGACCAGAATCATTTGGGGCAAATTGACAGCATAAAATAGTGGAACCGTGTCCTGCGATAGCAGCATTTGACCTTGATATTGGCTTCACCTTAAAAACCGCTCTTGGCGTATATAATAAAGTCATATGGTCTTCGGTAGTCTTGATACCCGGTTTCAAAATCGATGAATATATATTATCCTTGATATCAACCAACTTTCCCTCTTTATCGTTTTCATCTTTTTTATCCAATAAGGCAAATATATACGGCACGGGATCTTCACTCTCACCATGTAATTGATTCAATAATTCTCCTAATTGTTTTTCTGTTATTCCTCCTGGAACTCTAATTGATCCACCGATTGAATCACCAGTATCGGACGCTTGAAACTTAATTAAAACATTTGGTAAGTCATCAGGAAGTATATCAACTTCGCGAACTTGTTGCGCTTGACTCTTTTGTTTCTTTGATGGTGGTGGGATTACGGTAGCCATTTTGGGTATATAACTGTTGTCTGTGGTTAGATATATTTCCATTGATAAAACTAATATTGAAAAAATGATACTGAGATGAGAAGAAAATATAGTTTATATGCAGGAGTTAAATTCCAAATTAGGAAGCTATCGAAAATAGACTATATAAAATACTGAAGTACTAATGCTGATGCTAATTGTTTGATTTGCTGAGCAATGGTGTTCCCATCATTTCTTCATCTGAAGCTTCTACAACCAGACCTTCCCTCGCATGTATTATTGAAATTTCATCTTCGTTTGGTTGAAGATAATCACTGTTTGCTGTAGTTAGTAGTAAATCTGTAATTTGACTTGCAGTCAAATTAGGTGAAGATGGCAATACCCTCTTTCGGGGAGCAGATTCAGCAAAGGCAGATATCTCATCTTCAGAACCAGACCTATGTTCTTCACTAAATGAAGAAATCTGATGGTTCAGAGTAGTAATAGGAACCTGAGATCCTGTCAAGTCTATGAAGTGCACGTATTCAAATTTGGGAGTATGCTTATTAGCGTCAATGTTATCATAAAATTCGTTATCGTAATCAAAATGTACCACTGGGCACAAGCTACCTGGAACTTGTAAGCTAATTATTTTCGCAGAATATATGGTCCGTAATTGAAACGGTTTTATAACTATTTTTTGCCTTACGTTTGAGTTGAAATACTTTTCTTTGAAGTGCAGCGTGTTATGATACCAATCCTTATAAAAAAGGACTCTTACTGTTATAAATGAGTCTAGCGATGATCCTAGCGAGCTTTTATTGTTAGATTGATTGCCAGTTATAGAACTTGACGATGCGTACTTACCTCCCAAAGATGGTGCAAGTTTTAGGTGACCCTGTTCAACTACGGATACTGAAGGAGACCTTGAGCTCGAGCTAGAAGGAGCAGGAGACGCGGAAGAGGACCTTTGAGAAACATCCTGCGACGTGAATTGTTTTGACTTGTAGCCTTCATATTTTATATCTAAACATCCGATGAGTATGCATAACAGATCGTTTTTATAAGTAAACTGAGATATCATATTAACTAGGGAGCTTAGATGCGCTTGAAACTTTTGAGCAGGATTTATTCTTAGCAAATCGGACTGTGGAGGTAATTCTGGCAATGTTGGCCTGACACCTTCTGTTTTCAGCTTTTCTTTGTGATTGATCAATATTGAGTTTCTCAAAATTTGAAACTTCAAAAGCGACTCTCTATATGCCGCTGCTAACTCCAATCTATACAAATCAACTAGTTCGTGGAAATTATTAATAATAATGATAGCCGTTCCTTTCATTCCTTCCAATTTGTTCGACATAAATAAGGCAAACAATTTGCCAAATGTATCTGTTGAATATGATATTAAGTTCTTATCATACCACTCTAGTTCAAATTGAGGGTGATCTTCTAGCAACTTAAACGGAAATGGGTGTAAACAATCTATAATGACGACCTTGCTATACTCGCTTTTGCGTAAATGTGATATAATTACTGATACTATAATCGAATATGGTGCTGTACAGCTTGGAACTGTCTGAAAATCATATATCCCAGAGGAGACGTTGCTTAATAACAACGAGTCTAGTGTTGGAATAGACGTAGACAAATGCGAAAAAGCTGAACTCTGCAGCAATATTTCAAAAAGGCTAACCATTTCCCTCTCTATAAACCATCTGTAACTTGATTGCTATAATTAACTTGGTCTGAAACACGTCTTCTTAAACTTGGTTGAATTATAAACAGCTGCTGTTGACATATCGGCACTGTATATTGGTCAATCGAGATTTTCGCTTGCTACATAATTTTTGGTGATGCACCCTTTCAGGCAAAATTTTGTAGTTATTCTAATTCCAATGGAAAGGCTATTTCCGGATTTATACTAGAAACAATTAGTGCCCTTATAAAGCGCCTTCTGATAAAGGATGCTTAGTTCAAATTCAACTTTAAATGGCGCTTCTTCGATTTCGAAAGGCCTGAATCTGCCACTGCAGTCATCGGTTCATAATCATAACCACACTCATAATCATGCAGCAAACACTAGAAGGCCATCATTACTAAGAAACCCTTCTTCAACTAGTGGTATTGGTTCAATTAACAATTCTTCGGCGAATAATAGTAATCTATTACAGTCAACACATTTAAAGAGATCTTCGACCCAGAGCGGCGCTAGCAACAATTCATCGACAAACAACACAGCGTCTAATGCAGATAATACTAATTCAAGTAATAACTCACTAGCGATGTTGGCTCCAACACCTAATTTACCTCATTTCAGCCATGGTAGCAATAATGGAAGTCAATCTACATCACAAACAACAGTCAATAGATCACGTTCCCGCTCATTAACCCAAACCCTTTCACATAATTTACAGCATCATAATAATGCCCAATATTTGGCCCAGGAAAGAGCATATTTAAAGAAAATCAGGAATCAGCTAGTTGATGATTACTACACTAAGGGCATCACTGGAGCAGATGATCTTAGGGATACGGAAATCAATGAAGATGATGAGGAGGAGCTTGACGATTCCAATGGGAATAGTGATTTATTAGCGGATATGGATGACGATAAATATCAGATTGATTTCAGTTTGGCATTCTCCATGATTAAAGATGGTAATAGCAACTATTATATAAACCCAAATAATATTATTACACAACTAAGAAAAGATACGACCGATGATCCTGCTGTTATAGAAAGATTGGAATGGCAGTCAATGTTGACATCTGTTCTTACTGGTGATGTTGTTAAATCTGAAAAGACTAAAATAATTAACAATAGTAACCCAGAGAGTGAGCAAGAGTCTTTATTGCATGCTACATATAAGGAGAACTTATGGTTTGGTATTCGATCTAAACTTTTTAATAGGACGGAACATGATCAGAGGAAGATAATATCGTATCGAAGGACCTTAATAGATCAACTAATTGATGATGTTCTCAAATATGAAGTTAGTTATGATGACCCTATAGGCAATCCTCCTCGGGAGCAAGTTGTTAAATTACTTGATAGATATGACAAAGCATGCGAGTTATGGAGAACTCTAGAAGATATGAGAAATGATAAACCAGCTTGTCGCAGTGAGGAATTTCAGAATCGTATAGATGCATTAAATGCTTGGTTATCAATTACTGATGCTATCGCAAGAGAAACCAAATCTTTAAGGATTTGGATTGGTAACGATGAGTTAGATATAACGAAAGGTCCGGCTGATTGTCAGAAAACTCCGCCCTCATCTAATAATTCAACTAGTAGCTCAAATAGAGCGGTCAAGAAAATTTTCGATGAAGATAGTAAATCATTAGCGGAAAGGCTTATGAAAGAGAAAGATGTCCATACAATTTTCAAGAAACGTGTTTTTACACCTCTCACTCCGTGGATGATGAAATCAAAAGAGACCTATATTAGGTTAGGTCATATTTTCGAAACTTTAAAATTACCCGATTATACACACGATTTAATTCAAATTTGTATTATACCAATGAAATTAATTAAAGAGATTATCAATATTAGATTAAGTTATGCGATGAAATTACAGAATCCTACATTAATGATGATTGATCAAATGATAGATGACTTTAAATCTTATATTACAATTGCATTAGAAGTTAAACTGAGAGTTATGGAATATGGTAAACCAGATGTTGGCAAAATTTGGGTCCCTAATGATTTATTTGATGGGGAGAATCTGGATTTTGATCACGTTGTCTTACAATGTGTTAAGTACTTTTTGGTGTTGTTAAATAGAAAATTATTAGATAGTTCTCGATCTTCAACAAACTTTAGAACATTTAAAGAACCAGAAGAATTAGAAGAAGCATGGAATTATCTCAAATGGCTAGGTCACTATATCGAAGGTAGTAGCATGGTAATTTCACAACATATCACCTTATTGACACTGAAATTGATCCATCGATTATTGGCGTATTTCAACAATCAAATGAGATCACCTCCAGCTCAAGTTGCTTGTAACTCTGATATGATTAGATGGTATAGTTCGACAACTGAAAACTTTGGTCAGTTGCGTCGTAAATTAGCTAGATTCACTGGTGAAATTTCAAGGGACTTTACGAATTCTTTGGTCTTTGATTTACCTTCTAGTCCAAACAATAAAGTTAAGCATTTATTAGAAGTTTTGAAGGCAACCAATCATTTTTTGGTTTATACTGGTACAGTTGAAACACAAGGTATTTATTTCTTTGCTAGTCCAGAGTTAATGGGTAATGAACATGAAATTTTGAAATTTATAAACGGCTCATATATTGGCATTGATCCAAATGAACCAAATTTAGTGCTTGGGGAGCTGTTAAGAATGATTAAACTGGAAGAAGAGGATAATTATATTCCTCAAGCTCTACCATCGGAATCAAATGATTTAGCATATGTTCTTGCTTTATGTCCACCAAAACCTATCGTATGGGAAGGTAACGTCATAACATTAAATATTGATGAAGTTCCTATTACTGATGTTAAGCTTGGTCAAATGTTATTAATCAGTAAATTGCCTTATTACAGTTTGCATGTTATTAGAGAAAAATTTCTAGACATTGTTAGTGATATTATGTTGGTAGGTGGTATGACGAAACCAATTGAACAGAGATGTTCTTTGGCTAAGGTACATATTGAGCTAACCAAAATCAATAGAACATTTTTTAAAATGTCTTTAGCTGTTTTAGATTCAGTTAAAATTGTTAGGGAAAAATGCAAAGAAAAATGTGATTTATCGTCCGAAGGTGGTTGTCAGGAATTGATTAACAATTTTTTCATTTATGCTAGAGATTATGGTAAAAATTCTATTAAAAATCTTGATTCTTCAAGGAAATCTACTGTTATCATGAAATTAATTCAATTATCAATTGAATGGGTCAGTTTTATTTGTGATGATTGTATACCTACTGATAGAAAAACATTCAGGTGGTGTGTTTCAGCATTAGAATTAGCCATGGACATGACAAGAGGATTAAATGTTTTAGTATTAAGTGACGAACAGTTTGATACATTAAAATTAAAGGTGGCACGTTGTATGTCATTACTTATTTCACATTTTGATATTATGGGTGCAAGGTCAAGCGAGGCTGAAAAGAGAAAGCTATTAAAATGGACTTCACAAAGACATAAGATTGAAAATTCAGACGATGATGAATATATTATTAAAGCTTATAGAGAAGATGTTATGAGAGAAATCTGCGAGATTGAAGAATATCGAAGAGAGTTACAAGAACAGTTACAGTCCGTTGGAAGAGTGTTAGACGTAACTGATCTGGAATATCAATTCGTTACATTATTAGCATCATCTTTTTCAAGTGTTTCAATAAGATGGCAAAAAGGTAGATTTATCGGAGGCGGTACCTTTGGCAATGTCTATGCCGCCGTAAATTTAGATACTGGTGGCGTGATGGCTGTTAAAGAGATTAGATTTCACGATAGTCAATCAATCAAGAATATTGTTCCATCGATTAAAGACGAAATGACAGTTTTAGAAATGTTGAACCATCCCAACGTTGTCCAATATTTTGGTGTTGAAGTTCATCGTGATAAAGTCTATATTTTTATGGAATTTTGTGAAGGCGGCTCGCTTTCAGGTTTGTTAACACATGGACGTATTGAGGATGAAATGGTTATTCAAGTTTATACCTTACAGATGTTAGAAGGTTTAGCATATTTACATCAGTCGGGCGTTGTTCATCGAGACATTAAACCAGAAAATATTTTATTAGATCACAATGGTGTTATTAAATTCGTTGACTTTGGCGCTGCAAAAGTGATTGCAACAGGTGGTCGGACTAGAGGACCAGGGTCAGCTACGACATCATCATCGCGTCCATTAAGTGGTGACCAGAAGAATCTAAATTCGATGACAGGCACCCCTATGTATATGTCACCAGAAGTAATTACAGGAGCATCTGCCGACAGAAATGGTGTCGTTGATATCTGGTCATTGGGTTGTTGTGTCCTAGAGATGGCTACAGGACGTAGACCATGGTCTAATTTAGATAACGAATGGGCGATCATGTATCACATAGCTGCTGGTCACAAACCTCAGCTTCCATCAGCAGATCAATTAAGTGAAGCAGGTATAAAATTTCTTTCTAGATGCTTAGAGCACGACCCTAAAAAGAGGCCAAGTGCCGTTGAATTGTTAAATGATCCTTGGATAGTTGCAATTCGTCAAGCTGCATTTGATTCAAGTGAAAGCGGAAGCACTCCATCTTCAGAAGTCGGCCCCGATCTTTAGAATAACACAACTACATTTTACCATAATTGTCATTCTTATTTTATTTCTTTAGTGTAATTTATTTGGGATATTTTGTAATTTCTTCTTAGCATTTTTATCTTTATGTTGAGTTTTTTATATTGTTGTTTATAAGTGTATTAATTTGTAATATACATAGTGAAACATTACTTCAGTTGATGATCGTTTTTCAAATTATTTACATTAAATAATAATATAAAGCGTATTGACTATATACAGAAACGTCTCTAACAAAAAAACCAGTCTAGGCTTATATAGTGATACGTTGATTAAACAACTCCTTAATTTCATCAACAAAATCTCCTTTAATATTTGCATAACCAATGTTTTCATTAATAGTAATTTGTAAATTAGGCTTTAACTTTAACAAATCTTCTCTAAATTGTTTTAAATCTCCTTTAATTCTTTTGATCTCGGTTGTAGTTTTAGTGTTTTGAATTTTTAGATAAACTGGCCAATGACCGTATTTCGTCTTCTTAATTGAATAATTGTTAATTCCAAATCCATTATTTGGTAAGTCTCTATAACTAATACTAGATAATGACGGAAATTCATATGGTTTTATAACTTTAGCTGGTAGAGGAACTCTAACAGATTTTAATATTATAGAAGATGGTCTCATTTCAAATTGTATATTAAATTGCTGTTATTCAAGATAAATAGTTCTATTTAATGTAAGATGTATTTAAATGTTTAACTTTTGGTGTTGTATTTTGTTTCCAGTTTGATATATCTTGAACAAGGTTTAGAAAAATTTTTAAAACTTCACAAATTCGACAATGTCGTTCAATGTCGTGTTTTCCTAAGTTATAGAGTATCAATAGCATTTACTTACTACTACCAAATTGTAAGTCCTATGATGTATTACTATATATATTAATAGCTATAAGCCTTTAAGATATGCCGTAAAAAGTCTATAGAAATTTCACCAGAAGAAACAAAAAAACAAAAAAAAGAAGAAAAAATTGGATCTAGCAGCCTCTAAATTACATGGTTTCAATATTACCATTATTGTCATCATTACTTTCCAACTTATGCATTTTCATATGTTTTGTATAATTTGGTTTTTTGTCAAACTCTAAACCACAGATGTCACACTTGAAAGTTTTTAAATGGATCTTCATATGCTTCGTTAAGTTTGAACTTTCACTAAACCTTTTGTTACAGCCGGGCCATTTACATATTAAAGGTTTTTCACCAGTGTGCACTCTATTGTGAATTGACAAAGATGATGAAGTAGCAAATTTTTTACCACAAATAGAACAGCTAAACGGTTTTTCACCGGAATGGGTTCTCATATGCTGTTTCAACATTGCATCAACTGCGAAAGTTGAACCACAAATTTCACATTTGCATGGTTTAAAATTAGTATGGATATGAATATGTCTTAATAGCTTTTGTCTTTGAGTAAAAACTTTACCGTTATGTCTCTCACAGCCAACCCAATTACAATGATATATCGATCTGCCAGAGCCAATATGATCATTTATCAAGTGATGTTGTAAGCAACCTGCTGAGTCATGGGTTTTCGAACAGTGAATTGGATTGCCTGAACTATCTAAACCAACTTGCCAATGACAAGTGAACTCTGGATCATGAAGACTATTCGTGCAGCAATTTGTCTTTTTAGGTAAAATTTTCATAGATGTGATGTTAATATTATTTGTAGCTGAAGTTGGCAAGTCAGTTCCAATAGGAGAAGAAATAGATGATTTTGAAGTTGAACTTGGTGTTAGTATACTATTTTGTGATTGTAATGTTGGCAATTGCTGTGGTTGTGTACCTTTATGAGAATCTAAATGATCTATAAACGAATCTAAAGTTCTATCCATATAATTGCAATCATTCCATTCACATTGGAATTGAGTATCAGCAATTGCAGTTTTATCTAGACCATATTCTTGATCAATATGTTGATTTATTAAATGTTCCATGAAAGTGGAATCATTGACTTTTCTCAAACAATTATCCCATTGACATATATATGAAGGTTGATATGAGTCTGATTGCAACGATAATATATTTTGGTTATCAGATTGGCTACTATGTAATAGCCCAATTTCAGAATCTGCTTTTGTGCATTGCTTCAATATATTATCTGTTGGCCCACAGGAATTATTTAAAAACTGACTAAAATTATTGAATTGAATATAAAAATCAAAATCTGACAATAATTGATCAGATTTCGAATTAGCACTTGAACTTGAGTTGGGTATACTAGTATGAAAACAAGATTGGTGGAAGTAATGATTTGAATTACTTTCATTTATAATTGAACTATCAGATATTTCATGCTGTGGATGACATTCATGGGGAAAATGGATTTCAAATGCTTTATCATTATTCAATCTCCTCTTTTTTATAGCTAATTCTTCATTCTCCTGTTCTTTAAAATTTCTTTGTACATTATCGATTAAATCTTCAAAGATAGGCTTTTTAGGCAACTGTAAATTGCATAGATTATTTTCATGGTTAGCCGGGTTACAGCAAGTAGGCGGTGGGTCATTGTCACAGATTTGACCGTTACATTCTGCGGATGAACTAAGATGGCATACCGACTCATCGAAGCAATCAGAATTCCTGCAGCATTCCGAACCCTTGTTTACTAATTCCTCACAATTCCTTCCATCACAGTAGTCACTTTCATCTTGAGTACAAAGACTGTCAGGGCAGCTATTATTGCAAGTAGTGTCACAATGCGATATCTTGGTATCGTCACAGTTTAAAAAGAAACAATCATCCAACTCATTGCAAAATATATCTTTACAAACTAAGAACTCATCAAGTTCTCGGCAGCTTTCGTCATAAGCGCTGTTGGTTATTCCATCAGCACTGCTTGTGCTGTGTTGATCATGATCATGATCATGATTATGAATATGCCCATGAATATGAGTGTGATCCTTATGCTTATGAATATGTCCGTGAACGTAACCATGTGTTAAAATTTTATTATCTTTATCTAGTTGTGGATAAAGATATTCTGAAACTAGTTTATCACCATTATATACATTTAGCTCTGGATTATTATTTAGTTTCTTCGTATCTGAATGATTAATTAGACTCAGGGCGGCTAGTTTCTTAGTCCCCAACATAATTAATTACCTTCTGTGTTATTATTCCTAAATAATTGAAAGAAATAGCTACCATCTAGGAGAAAAAAGACTGAATTACGAAACCGCTGGCATAGCTGGATAGTCCATTTGCTGAGATGATAGTAGCTTTTACAGCATGTGTTCCAGCGACCCTGGTGGTTAAGGTTGTAACACCGCATCACGACATTTATAGAGATCTCTAAAAGGAGACATTATGGAGAGACATTTATGAGCAAATTTTACAGATTATACTTCCCAATTACAGTTTGTTTTTTGCATTTCTTTCATTGTTGGTACATACTTTGCACTATATGTCTAAGCGCCTCCTGACTTTTCTCGGTAATAAGAAATGAGTGTGATACTTCTTTTACTTTATTCACAGAGGTAAAATAGTTTTGATTTGAATGATAGTTGCAATACCTAGTGTAGATGTTATATATAACCATTCTTTTGAGAGATTAAGCTTAGTATGTTCTAATTATAAGTGGTTTTGATTATGGTGTCTTCTTGTAACTGGTCTCGCTACTCGGACAGTAATATTTTCTTGCTAAATCTGAGGTGAATTTGAGAGGGACTAGAATGTCCTTAGCCTGTCCATTGGACCCAGGATTTATTTATAGTTGACTTAGCAAATCAATATGTGGCTATAGGTGTCAAATGTAAACATGCAGTTTCGATTTTTCTCCTAAGGCGCCCTAAGAAAACCACATATGACACGGAATGGGTATCGGTATCTATATGTGGTATTTTTTCTCAATCACATCTTACATGCCCATTAATACAAGACTAATATCGTTGATCAAACAGAAATAGATAGGCGCTTATAATCAAATTGTTCCTCAGTCTGGATAAAGAGAATCTTAAACAAAATTGACCATGATCAAGGTTCTATGGATACCCAAGAAGTAACAATTTTGCGTAGTAAACATTGAAGCGGAACGTAGCGTCACCTAAAAATTATTGTCAAAAAAATGATAACAATTGCTAAAAGTTGACATGTGATTGTAGACAATAATGTGTTATTGTACTTCTAAAAATGATATTAAAATGAGACTAAATAACACAAACTAGTTAAGCAAGACTGAACGCATATTTCCCAATTAGGCAATTTATCAATAAAATCTGCAATCACCTCAAGGATGGTAAATTGGATTGACTTAATACTTCCAATTATAACTCATTTTATGGCATTGAAGACTCTTACCAACAAGTAGCTCAAATATACTGTGGTAGAAATTATCATATGATGCTTGTACTAAAGTAGAGTTTCAATAGAACTGGCAAATTTAGTCGAGAACGCACGGCGAACATACATTCACTAGTGCTCGTTGTTTCTCGCAATTATTAATATTTTGGATCTATAAAGATATTTTTGGAAAATAAAAGATGCTTAGGTCTGTAATTCTAGGTAGCTTGAAATTTGATAAATATGTGGGAATTGTTCTGGGCCAAGCAAAAAAATATTATTTGTTACCACATTTTATTCTTTTGTATTCGTTTGTAATGTCCCTTTCGATCATTTAATTGTTTATGTTTTGAACCTACATATCTTTTATCTCCTTTTACAAAAAATCCTAATAAACCTATATTCTTTTTCTTTCAAGATACGCTAATTGTTCTGCTCATAATTTTAATTACTACATTTTAGTATTCATCAAAAATGACTCTAAGTCAAATCCTCTCCAGAAGGATAAGTCGCATAAAGTCTGTTAAACAGGAAAACTGCCCCAATCCTACTTCAAAATCTTTAAAAAAGTCGAAGAGTCTTTTAACTAAGTTGAATTTAAAGAGCCACAGAAGCCCTCCAAAAAGTCCATTTCGTACAACGTCGACTTGGTTAAGGTCACCTAATAGTCCAAGCGATAGTCACAATCCAAATGATAGAGTAAATGATACAATACTACCCTATACGCATAATTTAGAAGACAAGAAAGATTGCTATCCAGAAACTTCGAAAGCCCATGGGTCCCAGAAAGACTCAGATATTCTTTTTCATCGACAAAATACTCTACCTAGTTTGAAAATTTCTATTGAAGAGTTTGAAATAGATCCAGATATTGGATCTATTCATAATACAGTTTTAATTCAACAATACAATCCTACTAAGAATGCAGCTACAGCTAATCAGAAGAATATAAATAATAGCGATGGTTTTATATTCAATATTACTGAAAAAATGGATACCATTTCCTTTGATAATGATATTTTAAGCCATAGCACCTCTAAGAACAATTCAATTTCAGATCCTAATGAACATGATAATCTAACCGATTTCGAATCGCTTAGCGATACAAATTTTCAAATTTTCAAGTACTATTCAGAATCAAAAGCAGAACTAAATTTGTTTGAAAGTAAACAGGTGAAATGCCAGAGGCAACCTGAGCCAAAACAATCTCTACCATATTCAAATGGCAGATTTTTATCATCAATATATCCACTGAATTCTTCACCAAAATTGGAATTTAAAAGCATTCGAAGATCAAGCCAGACAAGCCAGGCTTCATTAGCTGGTAAATTTGATATTTTTTCAAATAATGGTCGATTTGACAATGCTTCAAAGCATACGAAGTCGGAAAGGGAGTCAAGTTCAGATGTGCAAGTATATAGACATGAATTGATATCATTAATTGAAAAACATAATATAATTGTGAGTAAACAACAACAGAAAATAAATCATTTGAGAAACCTATTAACTCAAGAAAGAAGAATTAATGCATACTTGTCATCTCCAAAGTCTACCCCAAAGCCAACAACTTCAACGACAAATAACGAATGTAAGAGAGTCAGAAGTAAGTTTATTCCAATTAGTATAGCTTTCCCCGGGGATCCAAAAGTCAAACCTCCTAGCATGAGTTTGTTACCACCCTTTAAAATTGAATCGGAGAAACGATCACAGGGGAATATCCACTTATTAAATGAAAAGCTTAGAGATCCTACTACTCTTAAGACATCAATAATGACAACAAAAGCAAATCCAACAAGTTCCTCAAGTTCGTCAGTGTATTTTTCAGCACTTGAAGAATATGATCAACAACACGGCAGCAGCCAATGGGTTAAAGATTCCCCAGTTCCATTAGGCGAAGTTGAAGAAATAAAACGAAGTGATTCATTTTCATCATCTATTTCATCAGTTATGAGCACTTCTCATAATATTCCATATGTTGGATCATTTAATGAAAATAAAAAGACTGATTCGGAAGAATTATCTAAAGATTCAGTTACAACTTCAAATTTTCATTCCTCTTATACTATCCATTCGCATTTGACCACTCCAGACTCTTTGAATTTGCAGCTGGGTGAATTTTATAAATTTCCGAATGGGAATCCTAATAATAATTTTTCTGCCCAATTCGATTGCTGAAATAATTAATTGTTAAAATGAATTCTAATTACCGTAATGATATAATCTTTGATACTTTAATTCTTCTTTTGCTCATTGTTTGGTGACTCTGACTTTTAATAATCTTAATTTGTATTAATAATCTCTTATTTCTTCTCGTTTTAAAAGTTATATTCATCCTACCCACATATTCCCCTTCAATTCTAATTCTTAGTTATATTATCAACCTAGGTAATTATTTCCTCTCAAAGAACTGGAACATTTGCAACCATAATCATGTATCACAACAATCATTAATATCAATTGCTATTGATGAAAGGTCTTAAGTTTAATGTAAATTCGTCCATTTCTATATTTATTAAGTTCTTATAGCTATTTCGAATAAATCCATTTAATGAAATTTTGTTTAATAAATAATATTTATACTTTACCATAATTTTGTAAAATTGCAAAAAATGGTTAAAAACTATTCATGATTAGAGATTCCCATACGACCAAAGCAATGGCACTTGCGAAATAATTGCGTCTTTAAGTGTTCTCGGTTTCGGCCACAGCTTAATAACCTTAATCTTCTCGTCATTAGGTAAGGCTCCTCTTGGTGTAATTGTAAACCCTAGGAACTCTAAAGATGTTTTAAAGAATTCGCATTTTTTCATTTTGCAATCCAGTTGTTCTTTCTAAGTATGTTTAACACTTTTCTCAAGTCTTCAACGTGTTGAGTTTTATTCTGGCTATATATTAATACATCATCGAGATAAAATGCAGCATTAGGACAATATTCAAGGATCTGATTCATGAACATTTGAAATGTTACCGGCTCATTGATCACTCCGAACGGCATTACTCTCCCCATTGATAGTATCCAAAAGGTGTAACAAATTCAGTTTTTTCTTCATGATCAGGGTGCATTCGAATCTCGAAATACCGTGAAATTAAATCTAGTTTTGAAAATACATTTGGTTTTCCTAATTTAATGAATAAATCATAGATCCCTGGGATTGGAAATGAGTTTCTTACGGTAGGGAGATTAACTAGTCGGAAGCCTACACATACGTGTAATGGCTTGTCTTCTTTACAAATAACACTGGTGCTCCAAATTGTGAGTTCGATTCTTCGAAGAATCCTAGTCCAATAGATCTTGTATCTGTTTCTTTAGTTCTTCAATCTCAAACATTGACATTCTGTATGGTATATAACAAACGTTTATAAGCTCTACCCTTTGGTTTTATTTGACATTCCTTGTTTATCAACTTTGGGGGTTTGAGATTTAACTTTAGCAATCTTTACTAATTAACTTATATGGTTTATTCTTTATTTTATATTATACTTGTATTATGTATATATATATATTACATTTTACTATTTCCTTTATATTTAACTTTATATATTTGTATAAATGTCTATTTTAACTTAACCATTTGTTATTTTATACATATTCCAGTATTTAATGAATTCTATTTGATTATCTCGATTGTTCTATCAGATAACTAATTGTCCGGTTTAATTATACAAAAGCTGTGTTCCTCGTATTTAATAGTGAATTTCAGACAGAATAGTCATACCATTTATTAGTGTTGCACCCGTATTCCGCCCAACCACAATCATCAACATTGCAACCACCATCGATGCCACCATAGGTACCGATGTAAAATTCTTCATGATCAACATTTACACCTGCTGATTTGTAATTGTCATCAAAACAGGGACACCATTTGTTCCAAACATAATTGCCGTATAGCTCATCATAAATTACCCATGAGGCGACGTTATCGGATGCTGAATTTATCGATGAACTACCATGGTTATGGGCGTTCCATAAGCCTTGATTGCTATTATCCCGATTGTATGACATTAAATCATTCGTAGATCTCTTACTAAGATCTAAAGTATTGCTAACTGGTACAGTTAAGTTAGTAGCTGTGAACCCTAACCCTCCGAGTACCAAATGGGCGGTTTTTGTTTCTGTGTAATGGTAGAATAAAGCCTCCGTTGTACTTAAGAATTCATGTATAGTGATAGTGTCTCTCTTCAGTATTATATTACCGTCATCGACAAAGCTCTTCACTCGCTCTACTACATGCGGTACTTCTGATAAACTACCAAGGCTAACAAAAGTATTACCAGGAGCTGAAATATTCCGAAAACTCCAAGTAGATATAGTAATTCCCCTGTTTCTCTTTCCGCGTGTCCTGGAAAAGCAGTTGGTACGTCATAAGACCATTGATAAGAACCTAAGAATATAGCAACAATGGCTGTAATACCCACTGCCAAACAGGTTTGAGATGTGAATGTACAAGCGGAGATATCCATAGCTGAGACACCTGCCACTCCTTGAACAGTTAATCCAGTTCCTTCATATCTAACCCCCCTACCCAGTAAGGCTCTTTCAGATAGTCTGTCTAAGAAGTCAACGTGTGATTACCTACTATGTATTACAGATGGTAAGGATTTTGTATGAACTATGTCGCACAGTAAAAGCAAAGCAAGCGAAAATAAAACAAGTTCAGTTACCTTCATTACTAATTACTACTATTTAGTACTTCAAGAACCCTTTTGGTCTTCTCATATTATTGAGAAGATCAACCCCTTTGATAGTCGGATATCCACGGGTATACCTGTTTGCTCGCATATGTCTGTAATCATATTTATAGTATTACTCTGCAGTCACGCTCGTAAGGCAACTGGTTCCAAATATAGTAATTCTTGAAATACTGGATGTTATAATAAGTATTTCATTTTAGCTACTCAATAGCATTCTAATTTTAGCAAGAGTCGCGTGAGTAGTGGTAAATGTTGCTGATGTGCTATATTATTACTTTTTTTAATATATGGTTTCCAAACATAAAGAAATAATAATCGTACATTACGAAACTCTATTTTAACATGTCAAATTCTGAGGGTCAAAATTACAAATATAAGGTATATTATATTAACCAACCATAATTCTTCTTTTTATCAGTTGCTATAAATTTCTCCAATTATCCAATGCCAAAGAAAAATTAAATGATAAATAAAACTTAGTATCTCGTATTTGGTAGTATGAACGTAACCTAATTTATTATCAAGAATGATATATTTATTTTTTTGGATGCTGCCTGCATTCATTATCAATTACAATGCAGGCAGCATACTTTCTAAAATATCTATTTTGCAAAATTGCATTTGTCTGAAATCAGCATTTTCCTGTTATTCTTCTAAAAACTTTTCTTACCTATGAACTATAAAAATGACTTCTGAGAAAAGAGGATTGTATAAAAGGCCTAGAAAAATAATTGGATATTATTAATATATTAGAGAATTTACAATGGTGTATTCTCAATATTCTTGCAGAAATAATTGATTTGACATGATGAGGCGTGATACACTGATGCCTCAATACGAGAAACAATACAAGGTGCGATCTTTTAAACTTTTTTATAAGTTATAAATATTTTCTGTACTTCCAAGGTGGATTGTAGGTATTTTGCCACTTGCATAATTTGTAATCTTTTTTGGCTTATTACCAAATAATGTAATAAACCATATAGTTTGCGCACTCGTAAAAGACGCATGGCATGTGTTTTACTATAATTAGATAGACATATTCGTTAAAACTTTTCTCAATAAATTAATAATACATCAAATATATTTGTAAAACGTCTTAACATATTCACATTTTTTACGGCAACCTCTAATGACGCGGCTATTCACATAAGACTAGTCAAATATGAATATTACAAGGTATGCATTTTTAGTAATGCTCCGAAAGGTTGGAACCAGAACAAGGATAAAGCATTTAAGTGGAAAGCCAAATACGATCCCCTTTGGAAAGCTGTCAAACCAGAGTGTTTAGAATAAACTTCAACAACATATTTCACAACACACAGCTTCGGGAAGATTCGGGTTTTAGAAACCTTGGGGGTCCGTCTTTCTGAATACTTAAAACAGACGCAATAATCGTTGCCGTTTTCACACTAGCATAACCGAAAGAGGAAGTTTAGCCGAGATGTAAATTTCAATACAGCACAACACATTTTGAGATAACAAATTTCGATTTCCCCGCGAACCGAGGAACATATAAATTGCAAAATGTTTTCATCTCTTTCTTTTCTACGACCTTTTTTTCTCTTCATACCCTTTGAAAAAACATGATTTATTTGTTATTCACATTCATTGCATTCTTAGTATAGGATATATTGAATATAAATTTGCATGGCACACCCAAAAGACAAGCAGCTCTACTACTAGTGTACTATTCTAACTATATATTCACCTTATTGATACTACTAATAACATGGTTTTTATTCGAGATGTACTTGACTTCCCGGTATCTGGTCAGCATTAGGATGGTCTATTGGGACAGGCATTATAGTCTCTATTTAAAATATATCAACTAATATCGCTTCAGTTACCTGTAGTGCAGCATTGATTTCATGGTACACGTCTGCCTTATTCGGTGGTGGTATGATAGCTAGTTCTGCTGGTTCTGCTGTTATCAATATGGTAGCTAGTGCTGCTTACCAAGCCACAAAAATGGAGGGCTGATCACTGGAAAGAGAGATGATAGACATTATTCCCATCCACATGCTACCAATATAATGAGTGGCAAAAACGGGACATGGTTTATTGGTGAGGCTCTAGATAGTAGACAAGTTATTAGTAAATTCAAACATGAATTTGACAGACACGGATTAGAATTATTGGGAGTGACACGTCATTTACCATGCGTTTATGATGATCAAAACATCAGAATATACTCTAAGCTGTTCAGATTTAGTGATAGTAATGAGTCTGATAATGGCTATTTAGATGTTTTAAACTTTCAAAATGGGACTGTAGGCACAGTCGCGATAGGGGTGATGATGTAATAGACCTTACGAATAATGTCATTGACCACTTAAATAAGAGATCATTATACAACCTTGAGAAGCGAGATGAATGTTATATTGACTGGGCCTCTTACCTGTTTGATAATAGGAACCACGATATTGCCTCACACTGGTATAGTGAAAAGAACATCTTTGAATGGGACGAAAGATACGATGACGGTGGTGCCTCTTTCTTTCTGCAAATGGGTCAGAAACTATGTGCAACAGCTTTTCAATGTGACCATATAAATAGTCAGTGTCTGTCACTAGCAGATGTGGAAAGTGGATCAACATTCCACGATGAGGTGTACTGGAATGCATACGAAGACATAGACAACTTCTGTAATGATTACTATGATGACACATAACTGTTAGTTAACCTTATGGAGATAGATTATATGAGCGAATAAGCTATTGGTCCAATAAATTGTTAGTTTAAATAAAATCAAATAAATAAAATGTAATATAAATAAAATAAACATAGAATAAAATATAATAATACAAAATCCAAGTTTAAAAAAACAAAACAAAATAAAACCAAAACAAGAAGACACAAATAATAAATAGAATAACAGATAAAACGATATACAACGAAAGTGGAAGAGAAGAATGAAAGTACGTATCGAATGAAAGATCATAGTAACGTCACAATATAATGGATAATACGGACATTTATATGATTACCATGAAACATTTGAAGTATGATACATGAGTTCATACTATGTAATTGATGAATATTAGTACTAAATTTGAATGCCAATAAAGAACAAACACACAAATTAATACTTTTATTATTGTAACACAACTGTTCGTTTAAATTTAAGTCCACTAATTAAAACATTTAAAATAAGTATTTAGGCTACATACAACTAGATTGCTTTAGAACACATTTCATCAGAAATTATTTTTCTACAAGTTAAGATATTTTTAAGTCAATTCTAGAAATTGATCAATAAGATTCTTAATAATAGTCTCTATTACATAAATAATGCTATCAATATTAATTGAAATTTTAAGATTCAATTAATTTAAATAGATATATATTATACAATCCGGTTCATGATTATCTCTTCGTACTAATACAGAAGTAAGGACAAATTTATCCCGAATACAACAACTAGATAAAAATTCAGTATCAAAATGACAATCACTTCTTATTTTAATTCAAACAAGGAATCGATGAACTAATATTAAGTCTTTTTTAAACTTTTTTACAATTTTTTATTTCTCAAACTCTTCGAAAACAACCAATAAAAGTTACAGGTTAAACTAATAACAATAAAAAGATGGAAAAATTTAAAAGCTTATTTAGCGCATAAGACATTTCAATTTTGCAATTCTTTAATTTCATTCTCGTCAGCAACTAAACCCATAACAACCAAATACATGTTTAAATTATTTAATAAGTTTTGTTTCTTGTATAAGTTAGCCAAGTCTGTGTTGTCAATAGCTTTGGCTCTGTTCATTACACCAAATATTTCATCTCTAACTTCATCAACAATAATTCTTTGGTGACTTAATTTACCACCTAGAGATAAAGTTGCCAAGAACTGCCAAACATAATTTTCACCTGAAGAACCATCATCAATATCTTCTGGATGTGGTGGGAAAATAGCAGCAATTCTTGATTCCAATGATGTGAACAATTCATCGTAGCATGATGACCATTCCGATAAGTCAGTAGCAGATATAGCACCTTCTCCTCTAATTAACTCAGCACGAGATAACAAAGTAGTTAATATTGATAAACCTATCTTAGTAGTTGAAACAAAAGAGACATTATTGTGTTCAATTAAAATAACTAATAATCCGATAATTTCATTAAATTTAAAGTCCTGAACTGCGTTCATCAAAACTTTTGAAAATGTTAATGAGTATGCTTCAACTAATTTCAAGATTGAGTCAGGGACTCTTTTAGACTCATAAGTTGTATATGAACCATTTCTAACAACTGATAAATTTTCTAAGTTTGACATTATTAATGTGACAATAGTTAAAATTTGTTCTCTGGATAAAAATTTGAATAAACGTGGTAAAATTTTTAAGGCTTTGTTATAATTCAAGCATTGAATGAATGGGTTGACTTCTAATTCATCGACACCGGACGAAGATGGTTGATCCAAAACATGTAATGATTCCCATAACTGAGTAGTATCAATATCTTTAGTTAATCTTGATTCCCTTTCCACTTTCATAAGGTTAGTAATAATGTTTTCCAAAATACTCATAATATCTTTTTTAGTATACTTCTTGATTTGTTTAGAAGGAGCCGAAATTGATGGTGATCTGAATTTTTTAGAAATTGGAGCAATATCGTTGATTGATTGTTTATCATCCGATGATTCTGAAACCGCAGTTTCTTCTTTGTTTTCGGCTTCTTGTTTTTCTAATTCTCTTTGAGCAGCTTTACTGAATATTTCCAATTGTTGTCTAGGCTTTTTTCCACTACCAAATGAAATTTTACCTAATGCGCCTTCTCTAGCGTACTGGGTTAATTTAGGTCTTTCTTTAGCGACTGTCACTGCCTTTTGAACTTGTTGTTGCATCCTCTGCAAAGCAACATCCGCTCTCTTATAACGACCACCTAATCTATGACCACTTTGTTCTAAGTAAGCCTGAGCAATTGAATTATGTTGTTGAGCCAGTTGTTGCAATGGATTATTATGAACCTTAGGATGAATAACTTTGAAGACTTGGGCATAAAAGTCCTCATTATAAGGATCTTCAGTAACAATCTGTGACAATTGAAAACGGGTGACAAAATCTTTATCTTTTGGATTCATTATACCAGAGTATTTCATAATACGAGCAACCTTTTCTTGTCTTCTAGCCAACTTTTGTTGTTGTTCAGGAGTCAATTCCTGTTGAGGTTGATGAACATGGTGCTGTTGAGGTGATAGTTGGTGCAATTGTTGCAGTTGCAGTTGAATTTGAGGTGTTGGTTGATAATTTTCAGCTTCTTTAGAGCCTAGAACTGGGAAATGTGATAAATCAGCTTTAGAAGCCTTTGGGTGTTGCTGTTGCTGAACTGATTGTCGTTGTTCTTGTTGTTGTTGCTGAGAGACTTGTTGAGTTGGAATTTGCTGCGGTTGCACAGGTTGTTGAATATGTTGAACTTGCTGAGGTGGTATTTGACCTTGCTGACCTGTGACTGACTGGGGTGGCAACTGCTGAGGCATTGGGGCCCCAGGATATTGACCATATTGCCCTGGTGGTGGAATGAATCCTCCTGGTGGCATCATATAACCTCCAAATTGTGGTGGTGGCATCATACCTGGAATGGCAAATGGCTGAGGTGGAAATTGTTGTTGAGATTGTTCGATCGAAGTTAACTGGGCTTCAATTTCTTCTAGCGATAAAATCTTTTTTTCCTGTTGCTGTTGTTGCTTTGGTTGTTCAGGTTGAACTGATTTTCCTGGGGTGTTCGAAGTTCCCCATAAATCTTGCATGAACTCATCATCATTAGTTGAACTCGACGCAGCTTGAGCATAGCTAACAGTTTGCTTAGGTTGTTCCACTGGTGCTGTAGAAGTTCCTGTAGTAGCACTGAAATTAAAATCCTTACCAATCTCTCCAGCATTACCAAATGTTTCATCATTGAAAACATCATCAGTATCATCCAATTTTTCACCTAATCCATCAAAAGTATCTTGGAAGTCATAAGCTTCAGTAGCTTCCTCCTTCCTTTTGTGAAGAGGAGGAGCAGTAGGATCAAATCCATAGAAGGACATATCTTGATATACTTAGTTAATTAAACTTCAAATAGTTTGCCGTTATCCCTTTTGTAAACTGGGTGAATATAAATGTCGACAAACTTGAAAATAGCGGAAAAAATTGTTAAGCTACAATCACGTGATTATTATAGTTAATACAGACGAAGAGCTTATATACATATGTTGTTCGTTCTAATACTATTTACAAAGAAGTCAGTCTAGTTAAAAGCCTGTAGAGCAGAGGATAACTTAATTCTCATTTCTTCCCATTCACCAGCTATATCACTTAAAACAGTAATGGCGCCGCCAGCACCAATTCTCCAATTGCTAGTGAGCAGATCATTTTCCTTATCATGGACGTAGTGATATATTGAACGAATGACAACGGACCAATCAGAGTCATCAGTCACAGACCAATAGCCAACAACACCACTATAGATACCTCTCCTTCCGCCGGGATTGCCATTGACCTGCATACTTTCTATTTCTTGTAAAAGTTCAATGGATCTTTTCTTGGGAGCACCAGTCATGGAACCAGGAGGCAAAGACTTGTGTAAAATATCAATTCCATGGTAGCCGTTACCTTTCAATTCACCTTGGATGACACTAACTAGCTGATAAACGGTCTTGTATTCCTCCACAGACATTAGTTGAGAAACAGATACGTTGTCAATAAATTGATGCAAATCATGTCTGATAAGATCTACAATCATTAAGTTTTCACCCATTTCTTTCGGAGTTTTTAAAATTTTGGTAGCCTCATCTAAACTTATATCAGGAGTGTTTCGAACGGTGCCTTTAATCGGTCTAAGCTCAATCAATTTATTTTTGTTCTCGTTGTCTTTCCATGACAAGAACCTTTCTGGAGAAGAAGAGATGAGTATACAATCCTCAAATTCGATGAAACATGAGAATGGAGAAGGATTCTTGTGTAAGGTTAGAACCTTATAAATATCCCATGCGTTAATGTATGATGGTAAAGTAATTTTCAGCTGAGTGGTGAGACATAATTCATACGAATCACCAGAATGTAAGAAGTCTTGACAAATATCAAACTGTTTTTGATAAATATCCTGCGATGGAAAATCAAATTTGATCTTGTATTCATCTCCTATCTTCGACAACTCTTTAACACTAGCTGGAACTGAACTTATATTTAACTTTAAGTGGTTGTTTTCATTTGTTGTAATAAGCTCTCTATATAACTCATCAACCCAATAAGTGTCATCCAGGTCTTGATTGATGGATACTACAAACCAATCATCGGTTAGATGATCATAAATAATAAACCTTTCAATAAAAATCAATTTTAAATCTGGTGTACTTGTTGTGCAAAGTGGCCTCAATTTTTCAATAATAACATGTTGCCCTTCTTCATAGGAGATAAAACCTAAACAGCCACCAAAGAATGGTAAATCACGAGTATGGTATGATCTTCCAAGCTGTGAATTAATGATGTCTCTCAGAATGTAATTCGACTCCATCTCATCACCAATAAACGTCCAAATAGTCTCTGCTTCATCAAGTTGAACTTTCCGGTAATCAGACGAATTATATTTCAGGATAATGACCTCTTTGATGTTATCAACCGAATGTGTTATGATTTGTGACTGACCATTAATTGGCAAACCAATAATTGACCACTCTCCTGGCACAGAAGCCGAATTCAATAGAACAAAGTTAGACTCTTGATCATTCTTATTATAGAAATAATCACAAATGTCTATTGGTCTGACCTTTTCTGCTGATGGATCCTGATTAAATTTAAATTTCTTTAAATATACTTTTGGCAACTTTTCTGACTTATAGGAAAACAAACCACCCTTGATTAACAGGTTTTCATGCAACGCACGTTTTTCTTTTAATTCTTTAACTAAATCAATCGAAACATTTTTATCGTTTAAGAAACAGTCTATTCTATAAGTTTTATTATATTCATTAGCAATATTATCAAAATTACAAATCAAATCGCCTCCATTAGAAGAGCAAATAGATTCTGGATGATACTGTACCCCATAAAAAGGCAACTCTTTATGTCTTGCTGCCATTAGAATCCTACTGCCTACTTTTATTTCATCATTAGGTTCATAACAATACGCCAAGGGTATTATCTCATCATTCAATTGATGAACGTACAAAGAGTGATATCGAACACTTGGAAACTTAACTTGATCGTCGTTTGGAAATAAAGAATTTTCTGTCCCTTGCGGATAAACATTATATACCTGACCATGCTTAACGTCTTTTAATTTAGAAACTTCATTACCAAATTCATGGCACAAACATTGGAAGCCTAAACAAATACCCAATATTGGAATAGACTTGGACTTATTTGCACAAAAATACTTAAACAATCCTCCAATAATACCAACATCCTTAGAAATTGATGGATGACCTGGACCAGGTCCAATGACTATGTATTCAAATAATGATAAATAAGTCTCAAAAAAATTCTTGTGCTCTTCTGGTTTAAAAGTATCATTATGTATAGTAATCACTTCTTTATTCGTGTTGTTAATTATCAATTGGGAAAGATTATTCGTAAATGAATCATAAGAATCTATGAGAAGAATCATTTGACTAAGTACGTATAGTTTATCTAAGGAAGAATGTTCAATATTGTTATAAAGAAGTAATAAATGTTTATAATCAGTTTGGTCAACTTTTTTCGAAATATTTTTTTACTCTAGCCGCAAAAAGATCTTCAACGATCTTCAAGAATCTTTACCAATAAATTAATTATCGAAGGCTATTAAAAGTTATAGTATATATTATATATATATAATCTAAATGCAATATCAGTTTTATTTTATCGTCTCAATAGTGACATTCATTATCCATATCACTCATCGTCGCTTTGATCATCGCTTTCTTCGTCACTTTCATCACTTGAGACATCTTGATTTAAAGCTCTTAATCGTTTCTTATACTTTTTACTATTTTCGTCCATTTCGGACATCAATAACATTAAATCATCCAATTCGGATTTAGGAACCATTTCGGCTGATTGCTCATGTAATTTGTTTCTTAGAGTTTCAATTTCTTGTTTGAGCTTAAGTTCAGTTTCTGAAGACTTGGTTTTCCTTTCCTCTAATTCTTGTTTCAATTCGTCAAACTTGGGTAAATGGGACTTTAATGATTCTATTTCTTTCTTCAATGACTCATTTTCCAGTTTGGATGCTTTTGATGACTCTAGGTCTTCCACCAAACCATTTTTCTCTTCTTCAAGTGTTTTCAACAGTTCTAACTGGCTCTTCAAATCTTTGTTTTCCCCTTCCAATTTTTCAGCTGTCTTCTGTGCAGCTTTTAAAGATATCAATTCTTCTTTAATATTTTCGTTTTCACGCGTTAAGTCTTCAGACAAATTAAGATCTTCCTGTAAAGATTTGATTTTATTATTGAACCCTTCCACTTTATCTTCAAAGATTTTCTTTCCATTTTCAAAATCATTTTTTGCTACTTCATACTCCGTAGTTAAAGTTACAAGTTTGTTATTTGAAGCATTTAGCTCAAGTTCTAAATCTTTTAGTTTCTGTTCAGAACTCTTTCCTAATAATTGGTTTTCTTTAAAATCTTCAGCTAGTTTCTTGTTGGTAAGCTTTTCCTCATCTAAAGCCTCTTGTAGTTCATTTCTTTGCTTTTCTAAATCTTTTACAGTACCGGAAAGCTTTGCAATGCTTTCTTCAAGTGAGTTTCGATGTGCATTCAATTTGTTCAAATTTTCAATCTCCTTAGATTTAGCGGCAATATCATCCTTCAAAGATTTTATTTCTTCTAATGATTTTTGTAACATCGTTGAAGATTTATCGCTAGATGATTTTAAATCTAAACATTCTTTATTTAATGAACTTTTGTTCTCCTCTAACGTCAAAATATTACATTCAAGTTCTTTAGTTTTAACTGACCAAGTATCAACTAGCTCTGCCTTTTGTATTTTTAATTGTTCAATATTGTCGGATAATTGGTCAGAAACTGTTTTCATTTCTTTTTTAAATTCAATGGCTTGGTCTAATTCATTTTGAAGCTTTTCATTAAGCGTTGTAGATTCTTGAAGTTTGGATTTTACAGAATCAAGTTCTTTATTATTTGAAGAAGCCCCTGCCTTGATATTCTTTAACTCTTCTTCCAAATTATTCATAAGTTCTTCTTTTTCAGAGAACCTAGCAGCTGCAGCATCTTTTTCTTGCTCCATTTCAGTGTGAAGCCTTTCAATTTTCTTCTCACATTCTTGAGAACTACCTTTAGCAGTTTCTAACTCTAAGTTAAGCGAACTAATTTTTTCAGATAAAGATATTTTTTCTTTATTTAATTCTGTCACTTTGGCACAATATGATTCTTTTGTAACAGATAATTTATCTTCTAATTTTCTAATTTTGTCGCTGTACTCTTTGACGACCGTTTCAGAACTTTCATTTAACATTGCACGCTCTTCTTCAACTTCCTGGGCTTTTTGTTCCAAATCAGCTTTAAGATTCGATATTATTGTCTCCTTTTCGTCAAGTTGAACTTGAAGAATCTTGATCTCGTTTTCAAGCTTTGACTGAAGCTGTTGTAATGCCTTTGATGAGTCATTCAATTTAGAAGCTGACATTTCATTCGCAGTTTCCAATTCTTTAATCTTTTTTTCGCTTGACTCAAAATTTCCTTTTAATGTATTGAATTCATTCTCTAGTGATGATTTCTCTTCTGCGAGTGTTCTAATTTTTAATCTTTGTTCATCTAATGATATATTCATGGATTTAGCGGTAGTTTCTTTCTCTTCGATGCATTTTTCTTTATTCTCCAATTCTTCTGCTAATGACTGAAGTTTTACAGCAATGGTTGAACGGTCATGTTCAAGGTTTTCAATTTTTAGATTAAGTTCTGATATTTCTTTTTTTAATTGTGATTTTTCATTAGTAGATTGAACTTTAAAGTTTTCAAATTCCACATGGATACTACTTTTCTCTTTCTCGATTACTTTAAGTTTCTCATTCAGAGAAATCAAGTTTGCTGTAACTTGTGATGTTTTTTCTTCTAATTCAAGATGCTTTTGTTCATATTGTGATGTGACATTTTTTAATTCCAAATCTTTTTCTTTAAGCAATAACTCTAATTCATCTTTACTAACTTCAACAGATTTGATTTCTTCTTTTAGTTTAGTAGAGAGTTTGAAATTTTCTCTCAACTTCTTCTCAGCTTGATTAAATTGCGACTGAGTCTCTTCTAACTTAGTCTTGAGATTAGAATACTTTCCTTCACTATCTTGCAATTTTGTTTTCACTTCTGCGAAATCTCTTTGTGACTTCTCTAATTCCTTAATCATAGAGTTTTTGGCTTCCAACTCTTCATTAAGTTTCGAATTTTTATCATTCAATTCGGAAACCTGTATATTGTTCGACTCTTTTAATGAGCTTAGCGATTTATCTTTGGATTTTAAGTTTTCAGTGACTTGTTTATGCTCTTCAATTTTAGCATTTAATGATTTTTCTAAATTGTCTTTAACTTGAAGATGTTTTGACTTAAAATTTTCTAATTCTCCCACTATTAACTTGCGTTTACTTTCAAGTGATAGTTTAGAATTTTCAGTAATCTCCAATTTTTTTTTCAAATCGTTATTATCAGCTTCCAATTTGTTTAACTGTTTATCAGTTTCAGCTTTAAGGTTTTTATATTTCTCGTTCTCATGTGTTAATTTCTGCTTTAGATCTTCAATATCGGAGGAAAGAGTGGAATGTTCTGAAGATAAGTTATCCTTCGAAGTTTTTATTTCTTCAATATTATTTTTCAAATTATCTATTGTGGATGATGACGAAAGCTTCAACGATTCATATTCCTTACTTATAGATTCCTTTTGCTCTCTTATTTGATCAATTTCTAAGTGTAAAGACTTCAAGTTTTGTATTTCAAGATCCTTACTATTTGATTCTCCCTTCAACCTTTCTATTTCTTTATCTGCTGAAGATTGCGTTTGCTTAAGTCCTTGGAAAGTTGAAGCAGCTGTTCTTAATTTATCAATCAAATGCTCGTTGCTAGCCTCGGTATCCTCTAGTTTTTCTTGAATTTCACGTATTTTGGAATCAGTAGTCTTACTATAAGCATCTGCATCAGCTAATTTCTTCTTTAGCTCGTCTATTTTATCATTCAAGGAATCATTAGCTTTTTGCAATTTATCAATACGATTTTCATATGATTTTGTAAGTTTAGTTATCTCATTTTTTAAAGAATTTATTTCCTTTTCAAGACTCTTAATAGTATTTTCAGAATCCGCTTTTTGTTTCTTAAGATGAAATAAATCACGAGTCATATTATTAATTCCATCTTCTAACTTTTTTTTAGCTTTTACTGTCTGTTCTAATTTCTGCTCTAGGAGTTTTACTGATTCGTCAGATGTCCCAACTTTTTTCAAAGCGTCTTGTAGCTCTTTAAAATATTTAGTGGAAGAACTTTCGAACTCCTTCTTAGATTGTTCCATCTCTTGCAATTTTTCAGTAGTTCTTTGATAATTTTCAGATATTGAAGAATGATCATGCCTTAGGTCTTTTAGCTCAGCTGAAGTATTTCCGAGAGTGGTATGTAAATCTTTGCATTCTCCATTTAATCTTTCAATTTCCTCATTAAGTCTAGATTCATTATCAGAAGCTTTATTCTTTTCTTCTTCTAATTGATTTTGTAATAAATTGTATCTGGTATCGATGTCTTCGAAAAGTTCGTAAGATATTTGACCATGTGGTTCAGAATTTGGATCATGGAATAAAGCTTTTTTGATTCTGTTGAAATTAGCTTTAATTAAATTAACATATATAGGATCAAAATAAACATCTGGTAAGCCGGTTTCATCCTTAGTATTATTAAAAATTGATTCTTCGTCAAAATTCTTGAAAAGATCATTATCTTTAAATTGTTTAACTTTAAGTGAATAATTATCCCTTCCCATTGCTTTAATTAACAATGAATGCAAATCAGATCTTGGAAATGGGGAACCTTTTGACGAAAACTCGTAAGATATACCTAACAAAATTGTAGCCATACCATGAACCAAAACCTTCAGCTCGGACGAGTTATTGGATAAGAATGCTAAAATTGACCTGACGACTGACAGTTCGCTCAAGAAGTCGTTAATGGCGTCAAAATTTTCATATAACCAAACAGTTAATAGCATAAAATAACCAATGGAGATACGTGGATCATCACTTTCCAAGGTTGTTATTAATAAACCTGAAATTGCCTGAATAGCATTCATTACCTCTTCTCCGGCTTCTTCATCACCTGTTTTAACCTGTCTTGCTAGATCTTTATTTTCATCACTATCTTCAAAGAGGTAAATTAAAATAATGGCAGCAAACCATAATTTATAAGGATTCAACTTAAGTTCAGAGTCATAATCCATCAATATTGAAAAAATGTTACCAAAAGGAGCTGGGTTTTCATTTTCCTTCAATAATGAACCATTTTGCACAACATAGCCATTGGAGGAATATTGTGAATCATTTTTTTTCTCCTTAGACAAATCAGTATAATAATTCGGTATGGTGTAAGCTTTGATTTGATCAGATAGGAAAGCAGATTTGCATTCCTTATTATCCTTAAAATATGAATGCAAACAGAATGCTGAACTTACTCTAATATCAAAAGCATGTACAGAATTAATAAATAAAGCCCAATTAAGCAAAGCAATAGTGACCGGAATTGGATTGTCAAATGTCTGTAGATGGGCAGGTAACGATGGATCAAGATATGGAACATCTATTTGTGAAAACTGTAGTTGAATATCCGGATTACCGTTAATTAAATCACCAGTAGCAAGTAATGCAATTGACCTAACTTCGTTTGCAGTAACAGGTGAAAATGCCAACTTAAGAACGGTATAAAGAATACCAGATTCGAAAAGCTTTCCTTGCTTCAACTTGAGATACTCATTATCTTCAGTAACGAAAGCCCTACATATTTCTAATGCAATGATCATATTCTGTAACCTTTGTTCAGTCCATACAATTGGAGGAATGGCAATTGGTATATTATTATCATCGGAAGTGCCATTTTCATATACTTCATCAACAGTTTCACTTAGTAATTTCGCTAGTCTTGGAACACACTGTGTTTCTAAGAAAAACTTTTGGTTTGAGGCATTATATTGAATTAAATTAGTAATTAAAGTCAAGCAATCTTGAACTAAAATGGAACCTCTGATGCCACCTTCTTCTTGAATTATATCAAAAAGGGTATCGAATGTGTTTTCAAAAGCAACCAATTTTTGAATATTGAAATTCTTATTAATTACTGCCATCAAGAGCAAAATAGCTTCATTCCTTACAGGATCATGATTCTCATTAAGAAGGGATACTAATATTGACACAGACGTAGGAATACTCAACAAGCAGTCTTTTGTTCTAGTTGCTCTTGTGGCCACTAATGCTTCCAACAATTGTAGAGAATATAACCTTATATGGAAATCTTTATTCTCTTGAATAATTTCTAATAACACCTTAATCGAACTTTGATCTTGTGTTAATTCATCAGCAATCCATAAAGAAAATTGATCAATAGAGACATTTTCCATCAATAATGGTGATGGATATTTACCATTTTGAATACGTGACTGTTGTGAAATCCAACCTCTTGTTAAATCTTCATCACCCTCCCCTCTCATGAATAAAACTAATAAAGTTTCTAATATTGCTTTAGTTATTACTGCGTTCTCCGAATCTTTCTTCAAGGTCGAAACTAATGCTCTTAAACCATATTCAACAACCGATTCTCTATATTGTCTACTAAAAGCCTTTAATCCTAAAATAGCAGACCGTCTATCTGATGCCAAGGTGGCATGTTGTAACCTATTGGAAAGAGTAGGAATTGCCTCCTCTACCAGCTGAGGTTTCTGGTTTTGTTGGGATATAATACTATTTAAATATTCCATAACCTCTACAGCTGGGAAACCGATTGATAGAAGTAATATAGTCTAGATAGATCTCTTAATGAGGTTAAACGTCTGAGAGTCTATGTTTCCTCGAAAGAAATATCAAGTCGCGTTAACAATATTTGTTGAACATAAATACATTCTTTTTGTAATTTGTAAGAAGATCTTAGTTAACAAACTTAGGATATTATTATATTTCCTTCCGATTAGTTTAGAATAAATACTTAAATGTTTTAATAGGGATATTTTAAAGATTAAAAAACGGCATATAATACATCATTTTACAGTTAAAGTATAAAAGATGGTGTTCAACTATGATGCTGTTGAGGATTCAGATAATGTTAATTATTCTTCTACGGTAGAGTTCTTTCCCGATATGAGCCAGTTTTGTGAGGCTGGAGAGGAGTTAGAGAATAATGATGAAGAGGAATATGAATTATCTGAGTGGGCAGTGATGAAGATTGGTACGTTACAATCACGTTTAGAGTCGATGCAAAATTCTAGGGATTCAAAGAAATGTTTTAGATCTAAAGATAGTTTAAATTCGCTTTCTTCCCATGTTGTTGTTAACCTAGCAAATGAAATTTTTGGTTATGATGGATGGTCGTCAGAAATGCTTAATTACTACTTAATCGATGAAAGTATTGATGATGAAAGCCAACAGTATTCTGCTACGTATAATGCAACGGTTAGAGTCACTTTAAAAGAGGGTATTTATAGTGATGGTTTAGGAACAGGCGAAGCAATTAATTTGCCACTGAAATGTATGTGCTACAATAAAGGTAAAAAACAAGCAGTTACTGACGGAATGAAAAAAGCCATAATCAGTCTACGTGATATTTTAATGGAACATGAGTTGAAAAAGCTTCAGAGAGATTTAAAATTAAAATGTGAAGATTCTAGGCTTTAAATAAATACTTATTTATTCATCAAATATATACTATGCATATGGAGGGGGGATTTGAAAGTTAGTTCAATAATCTAAGATACTCTTTCTAGGAAATTCGTTAATCTTTGGTACAGGGATTTCAGGAATTAAGTAAACTTCTCCATTGTCATCAATCCTTTCTCTATCTCTTTCACTCATATTATGGATTTCTTCAATATTTTCGCTGATAAAATCAGTTAATTCAACCCAATTCTTTTGTATCTGATAAGCTTGTTCTTTCATATGTCTTCTAATTAAGCCTTCAATTAATCTGATAGCATCTGGTTGAGTTTGATCTAACCTTTCCAACAAACGACCAACAGATTTAATAAGATATTCCTCTTCGTAAATAGTACCTTTTCTACCCTTAGCCCTCTTTCTTTCCTCTCTCTTTCTATTTTTAGCCGTTCTCCTAGAGGCACCAGTCTTGGCGGTACCTGCTGTTTTACCAGTATATCTGGTGAAAAATGAAGGAGTAGTTGAAGTTTCGGAAGCTGCAACTGAAACATTGTCGGGTGTATCTAAATCATCATTTGGAATTCCATAAAATGAATAAGGATCTTCTTGTTTCTTAAGTCTTAACTCTCTTAATCTTTTCAACTGGGAATTAATTTGACCTTTACAATCAGCTAATAATTCAGCAATAGTACCGAAACCTTCGCTTAATTGAACGTCAACGATAGACTCAATTAAATCTAATCTCTTTTCTTTTGAAGCTAGTAATATAGCGTTATCATAATAATAATTCTTACAATATAATTTAATTGCTTCTTCAGTATTATTCAAGAAATTGAATTCCACTTCAGCTGCTTCTGCATATTTATGTTCCTCAGTTAAAGTGCTGACCAACCTCTCTGCTGATTCAACCAATTTTTCAGAGAATTCAGCTTTTTGAACTATGGCTAAGGCTTCTCTCCATTTCTTACCTAAAATATAGTTCTCTAACGCATTTTCAAAATCATTTAAGAACTCATATGTCAATGCTGATTCATTGAAATTCTGTTGCTCATGTAAATGATCAGCGTATAATTTTAAAATATCATTGGATCTTTTATCAGCATATCTATATATTTTCAATGCTGGTTTGTACAAATCATGCTCCAATACATAATTATTAAATTCTTCATAGGCATCTTCACCAATTTCAAACAACCAATTCAATGATTTCTCATAATTCTTCAAGTAATCATCAATTAAAAATTGCTTTCTTAATTGTGATTGAATATGCAAATTTTGTAAAAACGGCAAGTATTCTTTTGGATCTTTTTGAGAATGTTGGGCTATAACTAAAGCTAGCTTAACATCATATAATCCTAAAGCTGTATTATATAGTTTATTAACATCTTGTAAGAAACATAAATGGGTAACTGCTTGTTCAATTTGTTCATTGCTTTTAAAATTACCAACCAATTCTAAAGCACCAGTCAAATTTGGCGGTTTTTCACACGCATATGCAGAAAGTATAGTTTGCAAATAAGTTTCGAAATATTCTGGTTTCAACAAGACAGACAAAATACCCTCACATATTCTATTGACTTTAGAATCTTTGAAGTCTTTATAAGTTTCTTTATTTTTAATAATTCTTTTAAGTCCTTGTTGAGATTCCTCTTTAACTGGAGGTTTTTCTTGAACCTTCTGAGAAAGTTGTAAATTATTAATATGCCTCGTAATTTTTTCAGTCTCATTAATAGTATCCTTATATTTAGTTAAAGTGACATCTTCTTCGTGTAGACAAGAAACAAATAGATCTAAATGTTCAACCTTTTTAATTTGATTAACAAATAATTCAATATTGTCGAAAAATAATTGAGGATCATAATCATGTAAAATATCTAAATCAATTCTATGTGTACGACAAGCTAAAAATGCATCTTTATAATCCTTTTGCTTGATAAATTTACGAACCCCTGAAACTACCATAATCCTCGGACAAATAGTTTCCAAATTACCTCTGGGTGCCTCTAGGACTACTGAATACTTTGAAGGCATTGTATTAACCAATATGGAACCTCTTTCAATTTGTCTTATTCTTTCGTCAATTGAACCATCATTATTATCATTATTATTTTGGTTTTGAAATATTTCGTAATCACAACCACTGGTGGCTGATTTCAAATGAAGAAAACACAATTGTGAATGAGCAGTTGTAAAAAGTAGGTGTGATTCAGTAATCTTTAAAGAAGTGACGGCAGTTGCAATTTGTTTGTCGTTAGCAAATAATTTACCATTAGATGAAATACCAAATGAAGCATACTCGGGTTCTTGGAAATCAGATGGTTCATTGCAGATGGTTAACTCAAAGTCAAGACATAATTGGGGAAAATGAGTAACTTCCTTCAAATCTTGCGACTCATTTAATTGGTATATTCTACCGTCTATAGTTTCAATAGCAACTGCATTAAAATCAGATTGAGACTTCAAAATTACTACTTTTGGTGTTAAATCAATTGAATCATTGAAAGCTGGATTTTCGATATCTGTTATATCAAATAGAATTACCTTGGAATATGTTGTGCCATCAACAGCAACGACTACAAATGAATCTTTTATAAAGGCAATTTGCTTGGTTACTTCCGCTGTTTCAGTAATGATCAAACTAGAATCAATTTTGCCGAATAATTTAGGATGTCTACCTATTTTCATATTTTCAATGCTTAATTGGCCCAAATGGATTTCATTATTACTAGTTAAAATGGCGTAAATTTCATTCGATTTACTGACAGCTAAGTCAGTTATATTGCCTGGAACTTCTAATTCTCTGAAACTAATTGGAGGTGGAACGTTAGCAATAGACAATGGGGTAATTTTAGCAGTGCATCCATCAGTGACTAAAGTCATTCCAATATCATTACCTAGATGTGTTGGACCAGTGACAATTTTATAGGCTAAATCGATTATTTGTATACCATCGTGTGAAGTACCGACCATCAATCGTAATGGCTTCTCTGGATGAAACTTGACAAATAATACCTGATTTAAGGGATTATGACTGTTAACATAAATTTCTTGTTTTAAGTACCAGTGATAATTCTTAGTTGCCCATAATTGAATCCTATCGTGTAATTGGATAGCTAAAACCTCGCTATTTGATGACCACTCTAAATTACTAATGGTTTCACTATATGGATTCAATCTAGTGTTAAATTGACCATGTCTTAAACCATTTCTTTCATAAAATACTAAATCTAATGCTTGTTCACCATCCTCATCTAAGTGCCTTTGGGTCGATGCTATCAATGAACCTTGAGGTTTCCAAGATAAATTATGCTCTAAACCATCAACAGCTTCGCTAACACTGTCTAACTCACCCTCCCTATTGAAAACCCTAATTACTCTTCTATCGTATAATTCTTGCGTATCTTCGACCAAAACTGGTTCTATAGTTGAAATCGAAAAGTATTCACAATCTCCTCTCCAACTTATTTTAACCTTATGATTGTCAAACTCGGAGGTAGTTCCTCTTTCAAGTTCTGCAACAGTTGGATCTCTTAATGGCGAATCTTCCCTGAGGTCCAAACCTGCATGCTTCAATGCTTCCTTTTCTCTTTCTAAAGCCTTAGCACCCTTACCTTTAAATTGAGTCTCTTTTCTACCCCAACCAACTGAAACATGTTTTGAATCAGTGATTTTAATATCTTCTGGGTTCAATTGCTTCTCACTAATCGGTTCAAATAATCTCGACAATAATAATAAATTATTTTCTTTCGTTAACATGGACAACGTTTCTTCGTCCGGTGACCAGCAAGAAGCTAATAATCCATCATCAATTGAACCAACTATTTCAACAACAGCAGTATCTGGATCAGGGGATGAAGGTTCATACGTGGCAGTTATGATGTCACCATTGTCAAACACAAACACTAATTGACACGAATCAACAAAATGATTAAACGATAATAATTTCGATTCGGTATTTGAGATTGGGAACGACGCTAATACATGAATTTCACCATTTTTCATAAATTGTTGTACTTCGACTTGGCCTGATGTTTGTGAAGATAATGCAAATGTTATACTATCTGACACACTATCAAAGACAGAATCGATGAGTTCTAAATCAGGATAGGTTCTTGATTCAGGAGATATATGCCCTCTATTTAGAACTATTAAGTTTCTCATGATTCAACTTTATCTCAATATAAGAAGAGTATACGTATATTATCTTTGATCAACTTGAAGTATATTCATACAACTACTGCTCATCGAAAAAATTTGATAGACAGTATCAAAGTACTGCATATAGCTGTTTATAATAGTATTGGTATTTTTGCAATTATATATTCATTCTTCAAGGTCAATATGCAATATACAAAATTATACACTAGGGATATCAGCTTCCTTGGACTTAAAGTATTCGACCACTGCATCTTTTATGACTAAGTTCGGGTATAATTGGTTCTCGTTTAAAGGAGTTCTAGTCAATGGATCAAACTTGCCTTTCTTGATTAAATGATGGATTAGATGACATTTTTCGTAGGTGATGCCACTTGGCGTTATGACAGGATCATTGAATAGATTGAAAGAAATGGGGTCTACTAAGTTATCAGGGGCTTCTGCTGTTATTTTGTCTAAGTTTGCTGAGTCTATCGATAAACACATCGAATCCAAATTGGAATACGATCTTGATGATGAACCCGAGACCTTGGAATGGTTTGAAGAGTTTTTGTTATTCCTGTTCCTATACTTTATAATGTTCGACTCATAGATTCCATGGTTATAATTGTTTTCAAAGATATCTAACAAATGTTCATATTCTTGTAAAAACTTTTTATATAATGAAACTAATTCACGATGGTAGTTCATGTTCTTGGGCGAAGTGTCGTACTCATGCTTCTTCTTTAGCAGGTTAAGCTCTTGATTATGATCAGTTTCAATCAACTTGTACAATTTATAATAGAAACCGTTAGAAGCCAAGAGTCCAGTTACTTCATTATATTTTTTGATTTCATTCTTTATTAATAGAATATCCTGGTAAACATGTTGCGCAATAACGACAGGGGATGCTTTTATTATTTTCGACGTGCGGTTTGTGCTTTTGTTTGCATCCTTAAGAGAGAATTTGGAAAATATGTTCGTGCCACATGTAATAAGTCCCATCGCCGTTTGAATTAGGGTGGGTGATTATAAGGTTTGTAAATAATAGTATTGCTGAACGTAAGTATGCAAAGGGAGCATCCGTTTAGGATGATTAACAATATATGAAAGAAAACTTGTCAATTTTTATATTTCCTCCAGCTTTGCTAATAAACTTTTCAATATCCCGATTACGTTCGTCGTTTAGGCTAAGTTTTAAATGTGTAATGATGTTATATCGTAAACCTAATTGGTAAGGGTGCTTCAATTATATTTAGCACTTGCTTATCGAATACGTCAAAAATGTAGTCTCAATCGCTTCACACTTACCGGAACCGTACACCGCAGCAGAAGAGACTTTAAGCAATTCATCATACTACATAAGCCACTAAGCAAGTTAAAGTGACTTATGTAGACATTGCTCTCTTATTTATTTTTACTTGCTTTGAGGTAGCTGAAGTTAGTAACTGAGTGTCGAAATACATGATTCTGATTTGGAGCAATTATTCGCAAGCATCCTGCGTTTTCCAGATGAAGGTGTTTGGATGTTTTCCGAAATTGGTAGCTTTATTTATTGTATTTTATCACAAGCCACTGTAACACAGTTTGGTCATTGCTGACACCCTAAAGAACTTAAATTTTGATTAAGAACATCTAATTCGTTAAGTTGTTTTTCTTCTTCAAAATTGAAAGTCCTCTGCTCTAGCCTGGTCTAACTTAGTTTGACCTAAACCTATACATTGAACCGATTGCGTGCTATTGTTTCCTCGACAATGAGTAAGCGATCCAGCGCTCCAGGCTCTAACTAATTAACCGCCGATTTTTATATCTTCTTCGCAAAGCTGAAACATTGCCGTTGATTTCTCTGACGAGATCTCACAGACGTCATTCAAGGAATCTTAATGTTTGTCTCTTACAATCTAGCGTAAGGTTGAAAATATAAATTGCGGCGTTTATGTACTTCTTAATTTATGTTTTCAGCTCAATAACCGACCGCTGTTACATTCAAATTACTACAACTGCAAGGGGTAGTCCTCCGAATATATTTACACTCTTGATATTGGTGTGCTTGTGGCAATAGCTTCAACAGAGCCAATATCGCGATTGTCTCTGCAACTGCTGCAAAATGAACTCTTGCCTATTTAAGCTATCAAAGCTGACTTATATGTAGAGAGCAGAAGTTTCCTGTTTTCAAAACTCAATGTAAATTTAACATCTTATGGTGTAGATGGTACAACTTTATCTACCGGTAACAGAACAAAGTACAATTAACATATTGATTACATCCAGGCAGGTAAAATTGAAACTGTTTCGGATCATTTTCTTGGGATTATAAAAATCAGCTTCATAGGGGAGCATAATGATTGCCGCCCGTTTTACAGACTTCAAGACAATAAGTTAGTCCAACAATTCCATGGCCAGCTGAATTCAGAGTCTATATTAACTATATCAACCACCATAGTTGGCTTCACCCGTAGACTGCATATTAAAAAGTCGTGTATTGTCGAATTCTTGATAATTTCGATACTATTTATCCCTTCTTGTCATCGTATTCAATATGTTCAACAAAAGAAGTCAATCAAGGTATTATTTTACAGCCCATTTGCTAGATTATCTATAGGAAAATATAATGTCTGAGAAAGAAGAAGCCATTTTCCGTAAGTAGTTTAAAGAAGTTAGCTCTGTTTGAAAAAGAGACCAAATTTTGGTTGTATTTGTGCTCAACCAACAAAGACCATACTAACATATCATAGGTTCTGCGGAAATGTCTTTGGTTCAATTATATGTTCCAACAGAAGTGTCGAGGGATATTATTTATGAAATTGGACAGCTTGACTTGATTCAGTTTAGGGATTTAAATTCTAAAGTCAGCGAATTCCAGAGAGCTTTTGTTAAGGAATTGAGAAGATTAGATAACATTGAGAGACAATACAACTTTTTCAAGAAAGAGTTAGACGAAAGAAATATTCCTATCAAGGCTTTTCCATACGAGTTTAAATCAATTGTGCCACAATCTGAAATCGATGAACACGCAGAGAATGCTCAATTGTTGGAAGACAGAGTCAGCCAGTTAATTGATTCGAGTGAAACATTGTATAATAAAGAAAAGGACTTTAAACAATTTAGGTATTCCATCCAAGGTGTTGAGAAGTTTTTTGCTTCTAGTGGTGGCCCTCAGCCAGAATCTCAAGAAGATACTGCTTTATTGTCCCAATTAGAATCTCAAGGTGGCGAGTCAGCCAGCTCATCATTTATTGCTGGGATTATTAATCGTGATAAAGTTTCAACTTTACAGCAAATTTTATGGAGAGTTTTAAGAGGTAACATGTATTACCACACGGAACCATTAGATGAGCCAATTTATGACGTCAAATCTAAATCCTACGTTGATAAAAATTCCTTCATAATTTTTTCGCATGGTTCGATTATTTATCAACGTATTAAGAAGATTTGTGAATCATTAGATGCTGACTTATACAAAGTTGATTCTACGAAGGAATTAAGATCTGAACAATTTGCTGATGTTAACGCAAAATTAACCGATTTATCAACAGTTTTGTCTCAAACTGAAGTTGCATTAAATTCAGAATTAATTGCTATCTCAAAGGACTTAGCTAAATGGTGGGAGGTTATAGCTAGAGAAAAAGCCGTTTATCAAGCGATGAATCGCTGTGATTACGATAATTCCAGAAAGACTTTAATTGCTGAAGGCTGGATTCCTACCGACGAAATCCAAACTTTGACAACGACTATCAAAAGTTCAGATAATTCTCAATCAATTCCAACCATCATTAATGTGTTAGAAACTACTAGAACTCCTCCAACGTTCCATCGTACTAATAAATTCACTACAGCTTTCCAAAATATTTGTGATGCTTACGGTATTGCTACTTATCGGGAAGTTAACCCTGGTTTACCGACTATTGTCACCTTTCCTTTCATGTTTGCTATCATGTTTGGTGATTTAGGTCATGGATTTATCTTGACCTTAGCGGCCTTAACTTTAGTTTTGAATGAGAAAAAATTGGGCGCTATGAAGAGGGATGAAATTTTCGATATGGCTTTTACCGGCCGTTATATCTTATTATTGATGGGTATATTCTCAATGTATACTGGTTTGCTATACAATGATGTTTTCTCGAAGTCAATGACATTATTTAACTCAGGTTGGAAATGGCCAGAAAATTTCAAAGTTGGAGAAACTGTGCATGCTAAGCAAGTCGGTACTTATCCATTTGGTTTAGATCCTACTTGGCATGGAACTGAAAATGCTTTATTATTCTCCAACTCATATAAAATGAAATTATCTATCTTAATGGGTTATTTACATATGACATATTCGTATGTGTTCTCTTTAGTAAACTATATCCATTTCCAGAGTGTCATTGATATTGTTGGTAATTTCATTCCTGGTCTATTATTTATGCAAGGAATTTTTGGCTACTTATCACTCTGTATTGTTTATAAATGGTCACTTAACTGGTTTGCTCTAGAGAAACAACCACCAGGATTGTTAAACATGTTGATTTCAATGTTTTTATCACCTGGTACTGTTGCTGAACCATTATATGAAGGTCAAGCCACGGTTCAAGTCATTCTTTTATTAATAGCCTTGATTTGTGTCCCATGGTTATTATTATTGAAGCCATTGTATTTTAAAAGAAAATTAGATCAGGAGGCTCATCAATACCAACAGTTGTCTATTGATACTGAAAGTCTAGGTTCATCAGTTATTAACGATGAAGAAGACACTGCCCATGACGGTGACGATGAAGAACATGAATCTCACAACTTCGGTGATATCATGATTCATCAAGTTATACACACCATTGAATTCTGTTTGAATTGTGTTTCTCACACCGCATCATATTTAAGATTATGGGCTCTTTCCTTAGCCCATGCTCAGTTATCCACCGTTTTATGGACCATGACTATTGGAGCATCGTTTGGATCTACTGGTTTCTCTGGTGTTTTCATGACTGTGTTTTTGTTTGCTATGTGGCTTGTTTTAACTGTTGTCATTTTGGTCATAATGGAAGGTACATCTGCTATGTTACATTCATTGAGATTACATTGGGTCGAATCAATGTCTAAGTACTTCGAAGGTGAAGGTACATTATATGAACCTTTTAGCTTCAAGGGCTTATTAAGTGATGTTTTGTAAATCAGATAATTTTAAAGTTTTCCTCATTTCTGTACGTTAATCTGAAAGCACTTACAATTTTTGTTTATAAAAGGACTTGTTCAAAGTTGACATTTATTATTGTTACAGTTTTGTTATAGTTAGTTTGTTTTCCGTTTTTTATATATTTAATTCTTTTTATATAAAATTTCTTTAATAATATTCATTTCATTTTGGTATGGTTGTAGAGACTTCATTTTGTGTATACCGTTCTCGTTGTTCCTCCTCATCGCTGTTACTGAAAAAAATATAATTATACAAGTTATACTACTACTGCTACAGCGCTAGAAGAAGAATCTAAGTGGATAAGCAATGTCATTACCTCTAAGTATAATCCTTAAGGAGCTAGAATCATCTCCTACTTCGATAATACCAATTCTTTCTACTTTATATTACGATAAATCTATTTTGAGTACTATTTCAAATGCAGATTTAAAACATTTAGTTTCTCGTGCATTGAATTTATCAAGATCCCCAAATCAATTTAATAAATGGTGTGGTATTAATTTGATTAAAGTGTTAAGCAATAACTATAATATTATATCTAATGAAGGTATCAATATGGTTAATCAATTAGTTAAAATTTTGGAGAATTATAACGAAACGATCGATTTAAAGATTTTTAATTCAGCTGTTGAGAGTCTAAATTTCCTTTGTAAGAAGATTAGAGGCAAACCGACGTTAACAAGAGAAATCTTAACACCAAAGTTATCAACTATAATTGGAATATATTTGGCTAAAATCCATCATAATTCTGATTTGATAATTCAATCGTTGAATGATTTAATGAAGAATCACCCAACAACATTTCGTCCCTTTGGTAATAAATTAGGCAATAAGTTGTTTGGCTTAATTGAGTCAAAGGATTTTGAAAGCTTTCCAGTCACTTTAAGAAATACAATCTATGAAACTTTAGCGACCTTGCCCGTCATTGAAAAGAATGATCCGGATGCTAAGTGGGAAGAAAACGTCCATAATTTGATCAAAGAGCTATCTTCGGTTTTATTTGTTTATAATGAATTTTTAAATTTAAATGATGATAATAGCTTATTGAGCCTATTTAAAAAATTGCCGAAATATGAGGAAACTGAATCAGAAAGATTATTACCCAATTTATCAATTGATATAAACGAACCTACTTCAATTTTTCAGGTTTCAACAAGAATTGAAATCTTGTTAAATTTGTTGAAGTATTTCTTGATTTCCGAAACTCAATTTAGCGTTAAGGTCCCAATAGGATTGGTCTTGATTGTCAATGAAATTATTTGCTCCATTAATACAAAATTTATTTCATTTAGAAATGATATTCGAGACGATTTGATTAAGAAGACGATCGAATCATCCACTTTAATTAATCAGTTAAACTCTATTAAGTTCTTAAATGAAATAGCGTTCACGTATAAAGGTAATTTAGTACCTCATTTGAAGAACGTTTTGTCATTTTTGGAAATATTAATTTCTTTTAAGAACAAAAAGATTGATTACAACATATTGCTTTCTAATGAAACTTTTAATTGTGAATTAATTGAATGTGTTGGTAACTATTTGTCCCTCGTTTCCAATTTAAATGATTCTTCACAGTTACTCAGATTTATTGACGTTGCACTTTGTCTAGCTGAACCAAGAATTAATGATTCGCAACAACAACCGAAAAGTGATACCACGTCAGTTTCAAATGGAAGTAACAAAAAGAACAAGAAAAAGAAAAAGAATGCCTCCTCTGTCCCGCTATCCGATTTGTTATCTCATCAGCATTTGTTCACAGATTCAGTTCCAATATCAACGATAAAATCAGTCCGCAAATTTTTGAATGCCATTATAACTAGAGTTGATTTACCTCCTACTCAACGTTACAAGATCATGAGATATTTAATTATTGAAACTGTCCATGCGAAATATAGCAACTACGACAAATCAGTACCATCAGAATTAAGGAGCTTATTGATTAATTCTGTTCTATTCCCTGACTTTGAAAAGGTATCCTTATTACCTATAGTTTCGAGCCTTTTGCGTGACGATCCATTACTAAGTGTCTTTAATAACCCTAGGTTTCCTCCGTTACCAATTTACATTAAGAAAGCTGAGGCTATCGAAGATGTTGTAAACGAGTCCGATGAAGAAGAAGACGAAGGTGTTAATAGTGAAGGTGAAGAATCGTCAAATATCAAACGTAGAAAGATTAACATTGAAATGACTGGCGACCTATCTCTTGCATCTAACACTAGTTCACACGATCAACCGATGGTGGACGTCGAACTTAAAGAAAAAAGATATGATAGCGAAAAGTTGTTTACTAATTTGAATATTAATCCAGAACAAATAATCAAATTTGCACCAGGTGTAGTGAATCAAGATGAATTGATTGCTGTTCAGAAGGAAGAGATTGCTCAGGAGAGGGCGACTACTCCAAGCATAGTTGAAAATGAGATATCAGCCACTTCAGCTGCATCTATTGAAACTAGAGATGCTACTGCTACGCAAGAAAAGGCAGATGAATCTGATTTTGAAATGCCTTCAATTGATATTGATGATTCAGATGATGAGTAAATAGTACTATAGATTTTGAATAGACACTAATAAAAAATTTTGTTACCGCGTATACTATTTAGGAGGATTTTTAGATTTGTTTGTAAACAAACGCATTAACTAGTACAAGAGAATAAACTTTTTAATCGAAACCAATGTATATAAAATAAAGAATCTAATGAAGTCTAATGGAACGAAAGTAAAATTATTATTAACTGAAGATTTATCGCCTCATAAAATTTCGTTGTTATTTCTAATTAATTTGTATTGTTTGAACAAGATCCCTGAAATAAGATTTAGATCAACCTTAACAACTTTGGTTCATTTTTTAGAAAATGATACAATTTATGATGAAAATGATGAATTAGTTGTTATTCCAAGTCTAAAGGATTTATGTTTTAGTTTAAATAGGTCTATCGTTTCTGAGCAGTATGGAGAAGATTCAGCTCACACTGATTCAATTAATTTACAAAGACTATTATTAGAGTCATTATGGAATATTAATTCAGTAGAAAATTTGGATTACAATATATCAAAGTTTTATAATTTGTTGTCAAATCCTTCAACTGTATTAAGTAAGGAAAATGCTGAAGTAAAACATATCTCATCAAGATCCCTTATTGGTTCATTTATTCATAAAATCATAACAGCATTTAGGTTATTAAAATTCGATGAAGTGTTTTTATTATTCGAGTCATTTGTTGATTATAGAGAGCCTTCCAGAGAATTGTATTTGTCGTTGGGGGGCATAATTAGAAGTAACGTTGAAGAAGTTCAGGAATACAAGGTTAAGTTCTCATCAATTATTGTTATGGATAGAGATCAGTTTAGAAAAGAGAATCCTCACGAAAATAATGGCAATGATGATATATTATTCGATAAGTTAAATTCACAGTTGTCTGAAACTGTTGGTACAACCATACCAACATCTTCACAGTCGATATTGAGTCAAAGTACTAAATTATTGCCAGTTCCAAAGCACGATTTACAAGTACTATTAGATAAACAAATTCATTTACTAGAAACACATGGTACTGAAACACCACATATGCTAAAAGAAATAATGTACTTGATGACATCGCCAATTTCAAATACTTGCCTGATTCAGAACATTAATTTTAATAATTTACCATCATATTATTATATTAAATATTTAGAAAACTTACATGATTCTAATTATAATGGGGCATTTGAAGCATTGCATCAATATTTTGATTATATGGTTTCAAACAATTCAAAATATTTTTATCATTTTGCATTAATTTCAAGAGCTTCCTTGCATCAATTCTTTGGAGAGGATGAAAAAGCGATTGATGCAATTGAAGAAGCAATATCAGTTGCGAGAGAAAATAAGGATAATTCGACACTAACATACATATTATCATGGTTATTTAATTTTATGAAAAATAAACCTGAACTATGGAAAAAGCAAACTTTTTGTAATAATAATGATGAATCGCAGTTATTAGACTTCCTTATCAAAAAATCACAGCTGGTTTCATTGCTGTTGTACTCGATGAGTTATAATTTTGAAACGTTACAAATTATGAACAATGGAGGTTCTATGAATAAATATTTAGAAAGTCTATTAAAGGCAACATATATATCAATTAATGATCAAATTGCATCATTTATTAAGTCAACTGAAATTTCCGCTACTGTATGGAGTAGGATTGGTATACTGTGTTTAAGCGATGCTTATAATGAAATTTCAATTGATTCAACCAACAAAAAGAATGATAAAATATCAATTCAAATTAGATCAAATTTTCTACAATTTCTAAAAGGTGAAACTGAATTAGCTTATCAAAACCTAGAGCAATTAAAAGAACAAATTAAGAATGATCATTCGCTATATAGTTCCATCCAAATCAGAGGCTTAATCATGTTGATCAAATTAAATTTATTTAAAGGTAGATTTAGGATTTCCAAGGAAATTATTGAAATTCTATTGAATAATGAAATCAAAGAGATTGAATTGAAAAATGAATTGATTTTATTGAAAATTGAAACTGAAATTGTATTGGAAAACTATTCTAAGGCGTTATCAATTATATCACAAAGATTGAATGATTCAAACAATTCTAATACCTATTTAACTATAAAGCTAAATCTATTAAAATGTAAGGTATTTAATTTAAGTGGCTGCTACTCGAGAGGTGTTACATTGGTTATACAACAAATTCAACAAGGGAAGAAGATTGGATTTTTAACGATAGTTGTTGAAGGGTTACTTTTATTCATCTCAATTTTGAATAATATGGGCTATTACAACGACTGCTATAGAATTTTGCATCAAATTATGCCGACAGTTTTGTCCATTGATAATAAAGAATGTATTTCTCATGGATATTATGAATTTGCTAAGACCTCCTTTAATTTATATAAACGATCCCAGAACAATAATTATTTGTTTAATAAAGTTCTTAAATACTTAAATCTAAGTATAATTGGATTTAAAAGTTCTATTAATTTAATCATGCTAACTAAATGCTTTAAATTAAAAGAGGAAATGGCAGATGTAAAAGGGGAAGCCAATTTAATTAATCATTCCAAAACTTCTATTGAAAAATTAGATATTAGAGCAAAAGAAGAATCAGACTATGGATTTGTGTTTAAAAGATAAATATATATATATATGTGTGTGTGTTGATAATAATAATATTAACTCTAATTGGGTAATATTTAGTCTTTCTTTGATCTATCCTCAGCATCCATCCTTGCTAAGATAACCGCTGCACCCTTCAATTGGATCACATTTGCAAATTGTTTGAAAAACCAAAGTGGTGCACTCAACCATGCCAATATGGTGCCAAGCCAGAAGAAATTATAATAGTGTAAATAAATGGCAACGTAAAATAACTCATTGACGAGACAAACAATAAATAAAACAGTTCTATTGGTATAGTACAATGACAAGATCTTGGATTGTTTTTCATCGACATTCTTATGATTAGTAGAACCAGAAGACAACATCGCATACATATGCATATAATGTGATGCTAAATCTAATGATACTAGAAATTGCCAAATAATGCAATACTTTGGGTAAATAACTCCAATATATAAAATTAAGGAAGAAGTTGCACATCTATCAGTAACCATGTCCAACACTGCTCCAAATCTTGTCCCTTGATTGAACTTTCTGGCAGCATAACCATCAAACGCATCCAAAAACCCTGATATGCCATATAATATTAACGTACAAATTGGATGATTTTTCATACACATAAAAGACAACAATGCTGTCAAGACACGGAAATATCCAATTAAGTTTGGAATGTACAAGAAAATATCTTTAGTTGTAACATCTTGTATTACTCTGGTAGAAGACATTATGAATTGTTTTTTTATATACTGGAATAGATTGATATCTATTATGGATGGTTGAAGATCAATATATACAGATGGTTTGAAAGAAAAAGAATTAGAAAGAAATTTATAATAGTTCGTCGGTAATAAACTTATAATTCGGTGAGTGCTTCAGCCAACTTTTTCTATATGTTTAAAAATCCGAGGGTTACAGAATCTAATCTAAGAATCAATAGATATACTTGATCAAGCTAATAAGCTATATACGATATGAGTTAGAGCTGTATAGTGTCAAATGTCAGATAATTCTGTTATGAAAATAGTTAGATTGTAGTCATTGGGCCGTCCGACACTATCCGATTCACCAGCGCTACGAGATATACTATGTAGAGTGCTCTGTTATAATTTAATAGTATTAGTATATACCGCAGAAGGGCACATATTGACGTATCGTTACTCTTACCTTTTTGGTTATGACATTTGGGATATATTGAATCATTTAGCCCCGTTTTGAACTTCTGATGATTGACGAGAACAACGATTGGATGTACTTTTTGCATTATAGGTTGAGCAGCATAACGATCAAGGTTTTGAGTAGACATTAATGTAGCTGATCCTCTTCCCTAACACGGTCACAATTTAGATGGAGACAGATTGATTGACGCTGCTATTGTAGTATAATATACCAATACGCATCTATCATTACAACTAACGTAGCATTCGATCCAACCACACCTTCAAGGTGTCTTCTTAGAACTTCTATGGCTTTAATGTGTATTTGTTATGCGGTTAGTCAATTTACTTTCTAAGCATTGTCTCTTGATAAGGGCTAGTGATACATGTAATCTACTTGTAGCAACGAAAATATACCATGGAACATGCTCTAGTTACAAAGGCAAAGGGGGTGAAAGACAGGCAAATATCAAAGGCTAGTATTTGTAGTTCAACGGCCTCAGAATCTCTTACTTACTCTCTATCTTATTGATTAGAGTAGCGACCATTGGCAAACTTGGGCTTGATGTCTTGTCGAAACTAAAAATTGTCGTGATTCAGGGTAATACTAAAATCTGATCTTCAGTCTGATAGAGCTACACTGTTTATCAAAACCAAAATCTTATTAGATAGAGCGGTCAATACTTGCGTTATAAATGCATTGATAACATATTTTACTGTTTTACAAATGCTGATAGACTTAATGGATCTCTAGCGATTACTAAGATCTGAACTCAAATTCAGTAAGCAAAAATTAACGATCCAGGTTGCTATCAGTGATTCACCGTTATCAGACTTAAGATAAGGTCGACTGCTTACTCATTAGACATAACATAAATTGCCTGCACCTTCCCTATGGTTGTCTAAATTATATTATTTTTGGTACCGCTAATAATTGAACAATTATGACTGGCACCATATTGATCACCGGTGGAACTGGCTATGTTGGTTCTTGCATTATATTGCAAGCTCTAGAAAAAGGTTATACGGTAAAAGCTTCAGTTAGAAATCTAGACAAAGAAGAACAACTAAGATAATCTCTTATGTTAAATAGTGAAAGATTAAGGGATGAAATTATCAAGAATAAACTATCGGTTTTTGAATCAAACTTAACTTCCGATACTAACTGGGGGAAAACCTTAATGGTGTTGATTATGTTTTACATGTTGCTTCACCATTTCCATTAGTCGAACCTGAAGATCCAAAATTATTTAATTATACCTGCAAAAGAAGGTACACTAAGGATGTTAAAATTTGCTAACGAAACGCAATCGGTAAAGCAGGTAGTTTTAACTTAATCATTTGGCTCAATTAGTTATGGGCATGATCCATCACGTACTGAGCCATTCACAGAAAAGGACTGAACGAATATAAGTGGAACTAAAAGACCTTACATTATTTCCAAGACATTAGCCGAAAAAGCGGCTTGGGATTATTTTCTAAGAATGCAAAATTTGCATTGAAAGTTATTACTCCAACATGTATATTCGGCCCTCCTTTGAAAGGGGCACTGGATTCTCAACGTCATTGGTCTTGATTGGAAATTTATTGAATGGTATTAATAAAGATAATGGAGGTGCTCCAAGTCTTTATATAAGTGCAGTTGATGTGAGAGATGTTGCTAAATTGCATTTACAAGCTTTGGCCACTCCTGAATCTAAAGGGGATAGGTTTCTAATCCATACAGGTGAAAATATTCCAATGATTGAAGTTTGCGAGACCTTAAAGAAGACTTTAATTGAAGAAGAAGGTAAAAATTTGCCGACGAAAGAAGCTAATGGGCCAAAAGGTTATTATAAACCCTCCAGCAATAAAAAGGCTGAGAAAATATTCTCTTGGGACACAATTCCACTTGAAGTCACTCTTACAGCAGCAGCGAAAGAGATTTTAGATGAAGGTATATAAATCAGATATCAGAAAAGCAAACATGGGGTAGCTAGTTAATATATATATTCAGGTTTATACGCTTGATAGATTTATTTAACTAGCATAGAATATGAGGGTTCTTGTACAGAGTATTATGATCTTAATAGAGACTGTTAACCAGGAAAGGTTAAAATCTAAATTTAAATCTATACCGATATTCTTAAAAGTACCTTTAAACGAATGTTTGAAATATGCACTTAGCGGTTTTCAGTATGAGATCTTTTTTTCAATCATATTTATATCAACAATTTTCTTAAATAATGAAAAATTTAAGTTCGTGGCATTAAAGATATGGTTTCAGTTTCAAAATTAATTAACAGAGGGTTGTTCTTTATTGGTCCAAATATTTACCAAGACGTAGCTACTCCTCAGCAGGCGTCAATTGAACAATATAACGTTGTAAAATATTTGGGTGGTTCAGGTCCATACATCCAGCATCCAGGTTATGGTATCTCCACCGACATTCCAAATGGCTGTGAAATTGAACAAATTCAAATGTTATCAAGACATGGTGAACGGTTCCCATCTGAAAGTAAAGGTAAAGCGTTTGAAAAAGTTTACAAGAAATTTAGAAGTTATAGACACACTTTTAAAGGTGACTTAGAATTTTTAAATCAATATGAATACTTTGTTAAAAACAATGACTTATACGAATTAGAAACTACACCTGCCAATTCACTTGGTCCATATAATGGCTTCTCGACTGCTGCAAGACACGGTGCCTATTTCAGACAAAGATATGGTTCCTTGTATAACGAATCAAGCATATTGCCTGTTTTCACTTCTAGTAATACTAGGGTTTTTGAAACATCCCAGAACTTTGTCAGAGGTTTCTTGGGTGATCAATTCTCAACTGAAAAGTTTAAAACTGTTATTTTATCAGAAGACTCTGGCATGGGTGCTAATAGTTTAACTCCAGCTAGTGCATGCAGTGCATGGGATGAGGACGAAAATATATCTGTTTTGAATAACTATTCAACCGAGTATCTAAGCCAAATTTCACAGAGGTTAAATTTAGCTAATAATGGGTTGAATTTGACTAGCGACGATGTCGAACTATTCTTTGATTGGTGTGCTTATGAATTAAACGTTAATGGTCAATCCCCATTTTGCAATTTATTTACACACGAGGAGTTAGTAAAATATGAATATTCGCAGGACTTGTCAAGTTATTATCTCGACGGTCCCGGAAACTCTGTTATCAAGCCAATTGGATCAGTCTTGGTAAACGCCTCGTTAGCTTTATTAAAGGACAATAAAAATGACAATAAAATTTGGCTATCATTCTTTCATGATACCGATTTAGAAAACTATTTAGGTGCCTTGGGGCTATTTGACAATGGTGAAAAACTACCATCTGAATACATTGTATTCAACCGCGCATATATCAGATCTTACATGGTCCCCCAAGGAGCAAGGCTTTACACTGAAAAGTTGAAGTATGGAAAAAAGTCGTATGTCAGATTCATTTTAAACGATGCAGTGATTCCAATATCAAACTGCTCAGACGGACCAGGATTTTCTTGTGAATTATCTAATTATGAAAAATACTTGAGCAAGAGATTGCAAGACGTCGATTATGCAACACAGTGTAAAATCGGTAATGCCACTGGTAAACTAACCTTTTATTGGGATTATAACCAAGTCAATTACACTGCACCATTGAAAAAACAATCCTATTAGATTACTTAGTACATTTTTAAATATGAACAAAAAGAAAAATTTTAAATTTTACTCTATAACTTTTCTGTATTATTTTCTAACCAACATCCTTAGTAATCAATTCTTTCAAAATACTAAGGTAGATAGATTTTGGATAATTTTTCAGGGTTAAGAATTAAATGTAGTAGAAGTAGTTATTATACTTTTGATGTCTACTCTGAGAGTCTGTGAGAAGTAAGCGTCCACCTTGTTACATCAGAATTTTAAAGAAAGTAAATACAATAATTAGGATGCTACTTGATCAGTTAAATAGAGCTATATACACTTTATATACTATATATTAGAGGTGAATAGTTAGATTATAGTACAACTGGACGTATCAATTTTATATGGTAATTTAGGACTAATACATCACGTCTGTCATTTTCTTACCGTGTCAATAATAAAATCATCAACGATCCACTTGAATTGACATCCAGTCGCCAACAAAGACAACAATACTTTTTTAGTCTTATAAAGAGATTATGACTGAATTTCTTAACTATAAAGTTGATTTAATTTTGACTGATGGGACAAAATCTACTGGTACAATTACCCATGTAGGTAGTCAACAAATTTCCCTAGGAAATGCGTACCAATCATCACATCCAAACTCTCCAATACCATGTTTGAAGATTAATAGCTCACAAATAGCGGATCTAAAGGTTATTCAATTACCACCAGACTTATTAAAACAAAGTAAGAATAAGCAATCAAAGCCAAATGGAGGTGCACAGAATGCTGAAGCTCCGGCAAATATCGCTGAGCTGGTTTTACTAGATGACGCAATTGTATTTGCAAAATCGTCGACACCAACAACAAAAGACACTCAGCACAATAACGACAAAAATAATTATGCTACTCCACAGGCATCTGTCGGTAGTAGCAGATCAAATACTCCGAGGATCAGATCAGCAAAAGTCAATAATTACCAATCATTCGCTGAGTCAGTTGATCCAGATTGGGGAAATGAAAGTGATGTTCAAGATATTAAATCGTCAACTGATTTTGATTTTGCTGCCAATTTGGCAATGTTTGATAAAAAGTCAGTGTTTGCAGATTTTCAAAAGAAAGATTCAGTTCACCCAGGTGAAAGATTAGTTGGCCACAACAAAGTTGATAATACTAATAAAGTACAAAAGGCTAAAAAAGAAAAGTATGATAATAATGAAATGGTATTAAACACCAATAAAACTGATAATTGGGACAATATCGGTGACGAAAAATCTAGTAAACCAGCTGATAGCATTAAACCACTTTCTAAGTCAGTAAATATTTATAAAGATACCCATGTGACACCATCACAAACTTTTAAACTTGTGAACTCAAATAATTTAAGTTCTATACCATTATCCTCATCAGTTCAATTATTGGAGATTGAAAGATTATCATCAGAATCGTATGGTGTCACACCATCTATCATGTCCGAAGTCTGTGCATCTAATTTATCTCAATTGATCACCAAAAATATTTTGGGTGGCTCTACAAGATTAAGTAACAAAAAGAATCATAATTTACCACCGTTAGTGATTTTGCTCATTGGAAGTGGTAGATGTGGTGGCCGTGCGTTTGCAACTGGCCGTCATTTAACCAATCATGGTGTCAGGGTATTGGCATATGTTATTAACAGCGATGAGTCCGATAGTGAGTTGTTGAGACAGTGGAACTTGTTTGAGAATAGCGGTGGTAAAGTCATATCTTCAAGCGTTGATGAGTTATTAAACATTTTGAATCATCAACTAGATACTCCTGTTGAGTTGATAATGGACGCTTTACAAGGTTACGACGATCATTTAGAAGATATATTTTATCAAGAAGAAGATAAGAAAGCTCTACAAAGCTTAATGGCTTGGTGTAACGAACCTCAACAACAGAATAAGATTATGTCCTTGGATATTCCTTCTGGTATTGATGGTGGTTCTGGTACTATTCTGGATCCGTCATTGAAATTGAACTGTAAATGGTGTGTATCCATGGGATTGCCTATAACTGGTTTGATTCATGCTTACAAAAATGGTCACTTGGATAACACTGAAGTCTTTCACTATTTGATTGATGTCGGTATTCCAAACAAAGTTTACAGTAGTAAAGGTAATTTAAGGAAATTTGATAAATTCTGGTTTGGTGCCGAGTCTATTATTAAACTTGAAGTTTCTAATGAATAGATATTTCAATTAGTTTATAAATATTTGTATATTAATAGTAATAGTTGCACTTATTGGTGCGTAAAAATGAGAAGATGCGCGTAAAAATGAGCATCACATCTCTATACACGACTCTTTTTGTTTACTATGAGAATTCTTCATTTACATACAATTAAAGACCTCTTCCTATAATTCAATAACGACAACGAAATAGTAGATTTATCTATAAGTGGTGATTATCTGATAGTGACATTATCATAGAGTGAAATTGTAACTTGAAGAACTTATTGTTTAGAGATTAATTAAAATAATATTGAGAAATTTTTAATTCATTTTGTATCCTCAGTAGAGTCATGTCGATACTAGGATCAAATACTGGTGGCACAGCCAACAACAATAATTGGGGATCATCAACAGGTTTTGGTAAACAATCAACAATTGGTGGCACAAACAATGGACTGTTGTTTGGAAATTCCACGTCTAATAGTAATAACAGCAATTCAACCGGAGGGTTGTTTGGAAATATGAATACAAGTTCGACTGGCGGAGGACTCTTTGGCAATACTAACAAAATCGAAACTGGTAGTGGATTATTTGGAAACTCAGCAAATAATACTAATTCTTCAACTCCTACAAATTTGTTCGGATCGTCGACAACCAACAATACAACGAGTACTGGTTTGTTTGGTTCGTCTACCAATAAGAATACACAAGCTTCAGGTGGCTTGTTTGGTCCTTCTGCTCAAAATAACACATCTAGTGGTGGGTTGTTTGGATCATCAACTAATAATCCGACTAGTATAGGTCCTAGTTCATTCGGGTCAAGTAGCAGTGGTGGATTATTTGGTAACAGTTCAACTAATAAGACGACAGCTTTTGGTAACCAAAATGCTCCACTGAGTGGTGGTTTATTAGGCAATGCAGAAACTTCTAGCATAGGAGATTTGTTTGGGGCCAAACAACAACAGTCAGGCTCATTATTTGGGCATCCAAATAATCAAACTAATATTCAGCGCATAAGCGATAATCCCTATAATTATGATCAGGCCTTTGTGAATTTACAAAATGCATTAGATGGCATGCCACGGTCAATTACTGAAAATATCATTACGGATAATAATATCAAAGTATCGTCAGAAAGAAAAAGAAGATTTTCATACTTAGAAAAACCATCGGAAGAAAGCAAGCCAAAATCATCACTATTACGTAAATTGAGCCAATCTTTTAAGTTTTTTAGAAATTCTACTTCACCAGCCACTGATTTGTCATATATTAAAGGATTGTTCAAGCAATCGAATCGTTTGAGTTCAAAAGATGCACAAAATATTTTGCCCAAATCTGCAACTTTAGCACCTAAAAGAATAATTAAGCAGTCTTACCGTTCCGATATTGACGTAAGGAATATGGGGAGTGTTAAAAGGCTAGTAATTAAGTCAAAACCTTTAAAATTTCATTTAATTGATGCTGATAAAGTTTTTAATGCAAAAAGAAGAAGAATCATGACAGATTTTGTTCTGTCTGATAAATTACTAACCGAAAATTATTCCAGTGATGAAGAAAGTGAAGATGAAATTTTCCTTAAACTGAAAGATCAAAAACCAGCGCCTCGCTTCCCATACAAATCGAAAGTTGGTGAAAATTTAACTACTGAAAACCCTCAGAAAGCCAACAAAATCATCAACGGAGAAAGTGTCAATACAAATGAGTCAACTGATGATGACCCTGATAATAGAGAGGTTAATAATGGTTATTGGTGTGCACCTTCCATTAAAGAGTTATCGAAGTTATCAATTGAACAATTAACTGCTGTGGGTAATTTCATTGTTGGTAGGGCTGGCTATGGTCAAATTGCTTATAACTACCCAGTAGACTTATCTAAATTAGCTATTCGAGCCAAACAGGACGGTACCGCTTTAAATAAAGTTATTTTTGATAAGGTAATTAAAATTCGTCATAAAAGCATTGAAGTATATGGTGACGAAGAAAATAAACCGCCAATTGGTTTTGGTTTGAACGTTCCGGCGACTATTACATTAGAACGTATTGTTCCTAAAGAAGGCACTTCTCCTAGTGATTACATAAAGTTTTTGCAATGCCAAGTCGGAATGGAATTTGTTACTTATGACCCAATAACATGCATTTGGGTGTTCAAAGTGAAGCATTTTAGCGTTTGGGGTCTAATTGAAGAAGACGAAAATAACAGTGAACAAAGTCGTTCCTTAGTCGAACTAAAAAGAAAGCAAGACGCCAAAGAAGCCGAAGCTGTTTTGGAGTATTCGAGGATTTATGAAAATGATAAATTTAGTCAGGAATTAAAAAAACAGAAGCTCAGCCATGACACTAATATTTTGCCAGGTGGTTGGACTTACAATAACACTACTCAGGAAAGTCCATTAAATATTAAAAGGGGTTTGGTTACGGAGGAGATAAATTCCCAATTAGATTTATTTAAACAGCAGCAGGTAGCTAATGGTTTAAGTTCCCAGGTTAGTGACATCACAATTGATTCAAGTGATTCCTGTCTGTCAATGTCACCAGAAACTGATTTTGGTGGTCTGGTTCCCTTATCATCTGAAAATAAGAATTTTGAATATTTAAAGCAATTAGTCAGTTTTCTTCCAAAAAATGTTAATATGTCTGATATTATCGATGAAAAGGCTTATGAGCCAGAAATCACAAATGAAGCCATATTTGATAATATTCAAATTAGACCAAATTTGGCTGTCTCTGACGATTGGTTAATCCAATTGGAATTAGCTAATGATATTAATTCATCATTAACTCCATTTATTACTGAAACACCAAAACAATCCAAAGTCACCATTGAAAATGTTGATGAGATTTTATTTTCTGATTTTAACAAGGCTTCTGCTAATAAGAATCAAATTTCTACCCCAATAAATGATCATGAGTCTCATGATGTGGATGATATTGAATTTGATTCGTACGAGGAGATTTACCCTCAAAGTATTTTAAAAGTTGTGTATCACTTATTACCAAAATCAAAGATCTCGAGGCGTACAAATAACTACCCAATTGTTGAAAGGAGTGACAACTTATCATTTAATGATCTTTTAATTAGTGAATGGTCAGCAGAGGAAGACCAACTTATTAAACTTGGATCATCTCTTTTTGATGAACACGATCTTTCTGATGAATATAGTGATATTGATAAATCTAACACTAAATTGATTGAATATTTAAAAGATTTACAGCAAAGAAAACTTTTCGCACAATGGTTAAAACTGTATAATAAACAGACAATTGAAGAATTAACTAAAAGGTATAAGTCCGACAGTTTAGACTTAGTGTTTGTCAATGTTTGTGCTGGTGACTTAAAAGGCGCTATTAGTACTGCTATAAATTCTAATAATTCACATTTATCTGTCATATTAACATTAACTGATTCCAATGATGATGCTGTTAAATCTATTGCTAAAAACCAATTAAGTAGTTGGACAGAGAACTCAGTATTTAATTTGATTCCTGAATCGATTGTTAAAGTTTACCAAATATTAGCTGGAGAGTTCGATGACATAATAATTGATTTACCATGGAATATTGCCTTAGCTTTAAAATTATTCTATGGAGATAATACTATCACACTAAAGGAATTAATAAAGGACTTCCATGACACTATTGTCACACTAAAGGAGTCAAGGAAGGACTTCCAGAACTCTATTGAAGATACTTGTCCGGTAACTGATATTTTACAACTATACGATCAAATTCAATCACTTGGCAAGAGCGCAGCATTAAGAGTAATAGGTTCATCTAAGTTAAATATTAAATTAAAATGGTTTTTTAATAAGATTTTAACACAAAACATTGAAGGTGATGAATCAATCGGCGATGAATTATCTTTAGCTTTTGGTATATATTTGGAAAAGAATAGGTTGTGGAAAGAAGCTCTTTTTGTTTATTCGCACTTAAGTAATGATAAACAAGCTGAAAGCGTTATTAGAGACGTAGTAATCTCCAATGTCAACAAAATTAAGGATCTCTCAAAGAATATCGACGAAGAAGAGTTCTTAATTAAGGTGCTAAGGGTTCCTCATGATTTGATATATGAAGCCATCTCAGTCAACAAAAGATCGGCTGGTGACTATTGGGGAGAATGCGAAGCCCTAGTCACTGCTAAATTATGGGACAAAGCCCATGAAACCATAGTGAATGAAATTGGCCCATCAACTGTAATCTCTAATAGTGACGTGTCCAGAGATCATTTACTCAATATAATTTCTAAGTTCCCTGATGGTGGTATGATTATACCTGGTTGGATTCAAGGTGCCGGTATTTATGAACATTACATTAAATTATCAAGAAATAGTAATATTGACACAGTCTCATCTTTGGACTTTTTGTTGTCCAACATCCCTCTTATCAAACAGTGTCACTCATTCCAAAGTCAGGTTGCTTTGAAATTAATGTCGAAAAGAGTCGGTGATATTGCCTTGGCTAACACAGCTCATATCAAGGATATAAAAGAAAAAATTCTATCATTGCATTTGGGTGAGAGTGAAGCTAATTACTTTAATATTCGTTTACAGAACGTCTTACAATAGTTTTGTAACTACAACTACTAAAACTATTAGTGAATAAAAGGTTTGTATTATAGTTATATATTTATATGGTATTGCATATAATTAAACGTCATTTTTGAGAGAAAATAGTGATTTTTATGTATTACTAATAGATCAAGCAAGATATATATCTATCTAATATCTAGAGCTTAGAAAAACATTTTATTTACAGTTGGTGATACTTCTAGTATATAAGTAAACAATATATTTATGGCACCATCAAAAGATATATTGAAAACACAGTTACAAGCGCCAGAGCCAGAGCACTGTCCTGGACCAGAATCAGAACAAGCGGGTAAAGAAGATGCTTGTCAAGGATGTCCAAATCAAAGTATATGTTCATCTCAGTTACCGAAAGGACCGGATCCAGACTTGCCATTAATTAATAAACGATTAAGCCAAATCGATCATAAAATCTTGGTGTTGTCCGGTAAGGGGGGAGTTGGTAAATCAACATTTACATCTATGCTTGCCTGGGCGTTGGCGGCAGACGAAGATGTTGAGGTAGGAGCGATGGATCTAGATATCTGTGGACCATCATTACCTAAGATGCTAGGTGCTGAAGGTGAATCAATCCATCAATCAAATTCAGGGTGGTCTCCGGTGTATGTTTCTGATAACTTAGGTTTGATGAGTATATCGTTCATGTTGCCTGATCCTGACTCAGCGATTATTTGGAGAGGAGCAAAGAAGAACGGATTGATTAAGCAGTTTTTAAAGGATGTCAACTGGGGTGAACATTTAGACTATTTAGTTGTCGATACTCCTCCCGGCACTTCTGATGAGCATCTTTCGGTGACCACCTATATGAAAGAAGTCGGAATTGATGGGGCATTAATTGTTACAACACCACAAGAGGTTGCATTATTGGATGTTAGAAAAGAAATCGACTTTTGTCGTAAAGCAAATATTAAGATACTAGGATTAGTCGAGAACATGTCTGGTTTTGTTTGTCCAAACTGCAAAGGTAAATCACAAATATTTAAGCCTACAACTGGTGGTGGCGAACAATTATGTAAGGAGTTAAATATACCGTTTTTGGGTTCAGTTCCTCTCGATCCAAGAATTGGTAAAGCCTGTGATTCTGGTGAATGCTTCTTTGATAGTTATGCTGATTCGCCTGCTGCTACAGCAATTCTAGATGTGGTTGATGCTCTAAGAGATCAGGTAGAATTATCAGTAGACAAATTAAATATCTAGCATTTATAGATAGTTATTCTCTTGTATATTAGAAAAATTAATGCTTATAAGTACTTTTAACTGGTAGTTTCGTAATTTGACGGTCAAAAATAGACTCTCTCACACAAAAATGCTTCTGCTGCTAGATAAGAAGTATAACTCATTAGATGAACTATAATGGTTGAAGCAATAGAAGAAGTAATCAAACATAATCCATATTTTAGACAGTCAAGGTTGAATTCATTATATTCGAATTTTGATAATTTGAAACATTTAAATCCAGAAGGATATGAGGCAAACATAGAAGCATGGAGCAATTTATTAATCTGTTTAATGAGGCAAGGTAAAATTGCCGATTCGACGATTTCTATTCCATCACAGAACCCAAGTCTTTTTCAGTTTTTAAGCATTCCTATTTATGGTAGACCAGAAAGTTTAGGTACCATATTGGATGAATTGGTTAATGCAAAAGTTTTAATACCTTTGTCAGTTTATGAGAATGTCAATGAGCCTTACTTTAATATAATCAACAAATCTGAGGGTATGGCAGCATACTTATTGCCAGGGAATTGGTTAAAATGGGGACTAGCATCAATTGGATTAAGTGGTCAGAGTAGTTCTGTTGACAAACAAAACAAATTAGTTAATGATAGATATATTTCTTGGGATTTATTAAATGAACTTGGTACTAAGTATTTTACAATAATAGAAGACGAAATCAATCGGAATGGCAATTATTCAGGCAAACTATTCAATAATTCAACATTATACGACTTGTTAAAGCTGAAAGTGAATATAACTCTAATTGATTTCAGGATTTTGTTGACGTTTTGGTCGAGAGATTTAAAGAAATGTCAAATTACAACTATTGAAGGTATAACGTACATCAAATTTGACTTTGCATCTGATATTGATAATGTGGATATTGGAATTGTTAATTTAAAATCAAATATATTAAGCTTAAGTAATAGAAATTGTCAATTAGAAAATAAGATTCAAGATATCGAAAATGAGTTGAAATTACTAGTTAAAACATCTTCGAAAGAAGAAAATAAAAATAAATTAAGGAATTTAATTAAATTGAAAAAAACTTTAATTGACTCATTAAGCAAGTCATTTAACTCCATCAGCCAATTAAATTTAATCATGATCAAAATAAATGATGCAAATTTGAATAATGAAATTTATAATCAATTGCTAACAAGCTCAAGGGTATTATCAACTTTGAATTCTAAAGTTAATTTAAATGAGATAGACGATTTAAAGATCGAATTAGATGAAGAAATTGAAAAAACATATTTAATTACCGAATCATTAATTGATACTAAGGAGGATGTTGAAATTGATGAAGAGTTGAATAAATTGTATAACGAAGCTGTTGAGAAAAAAGTGAAAAGTGAAGAAGATAATAAAGTGGATGTTGAAAACGAGAAATTATTACAAAGATTAGATAGGTTGAAACTTGAAGATACTAAACTTGAATCAAAGGAAATCCCTTCAAGTACATTAGAAACCGCTTAAATGGATGTCATTTAAGATAACACAGAATCTCATCGATTTCTCTCAAGCATATATTAAAGATATATTACGAATGAACCAGGGATAAAAAATAACAGGTGAGTAAGATATATCAATATAAATATATATAAATATAGATGGGATTATAAACAAAATTTTCAAATTAATTATGAAAAGGAATCGTAGAATTAAATAGAAAAGAACAGTTGAAACAATAATAAAAATTGTAAAACTCTTCTATCGGAAGTTATCAAAAAAAATATCAAAAATGCAATTTACCCATCGGTCAAATAATTGATCTTCGTTATATCCTTATTATCTGTCTCCATTGGACATTATTTTTCTTTTATCTAATCGATTATAACTTAACCTAAGATTTGTAAAATTTGCTGAGTTAAATTGAATAATTCAACTTTTGGATCATCGAATTGGTCATCATTATTAATCTGTTGATTGATTTGTTGCGATTGCGATTGTAACTGTTGTTGGCTAACACTTAAATTTTTAATTCCTGCCAAGATCGATTCATTTTCTTTAATCAATAAGTTAATTTCTAAATTATTTGACTCTAATAATTGTAAAATAGTCCATAATGCAATATGTTCAAAAGTAGCACTACCACTCTGTAAAAATCTGATTAAGAATCCGTAAATACCTTCGTTCGGTTCTGACCAATTATTCAAAATATATTGTTTATGCTCATTAGAAACCCTTGAACATAAATTAGCTAACGCAGCAGCTGAATTTCCACAAACCTCACCGTTCTCACTAAATGTTAATGGAATTAAAACTTCTATTATATGACTTTCATATAATTTTGGTTTTAAATCATCGGCTAACGCCAAAATTGCAAAGCATGCAGAAATTTCCAGCTGAACCGATAATGGTACCTTTAAAACTAATTCTTTACATTTATCCACTGCCCCAGCAGCTAATAATGCAGTTCTATTCTTTTCACTTGATGCAGCCAAATTTCTTAAGGTAGAAACTGCATGACATTGAATTTCTTCCAGATGGGTATAATCTAATAAGCTAACCAAAGGTTTTAAAAAACCAGCTTCAATGATTAAAGCTTCATTTAATGGATGAATCGAAATATTTCTAATACATGCAACTGCCGCTAATACTAATGGTTGGTGGTTACAAGTCAATAATTGAACCAAATGAGGTAAACCTCCGGCTCTAACAATCTCAACTTGATAACCTGAATCAGAAGCTAGATTTCTTAAGGCTAACGTAGCTTGACATTGAACCCTTGGCGATGGAGAATCCATCAAATTAACTAACTGACTGACTAATTTTGGTTCGGTTGCCGCCAATTTCTTTCTATTCACTTCATCAACCGCAATATTCGACAAAGCGGTAGTACAATAATATTGAACATCGGCATCTTCGTTTGATAATAAGGATACTAAAACTGGGACAGCACCAGCATTAACTAATTCTTGTCTATTTTCACCAGAATGTGTCATATTTAATAAAGCACCTGTTGCATTTCTTTGAACTCTTATATCTTTAGATTTAGCCAATTTAGTCAAAGGAATCAACGCACCGCTTTTAGCAATTTTTGATTTATTGTCATCCTGGGTTGCTAAATTAGTTATACAACCGACTGCATTACATTGAACTTCAATATTGGTAGACATCATTTGTCTAATTAATGGTTCCAAGCCGCCCATTTCAACAATTAAAACCTTATTCTCATTATTAACGGCCAAATTACCTAAAGCACCGCAAGCAGCTCTTTGGACTTCGGAATCAGTACTCTGTAACAAAATTAAAATTGGCTCTAATACATCCCTATTGACTTCTCTGACATCTTTTTCAGTAATCTCTGCAAAAGCCAAAGCTGCACTTCTTTGTAAGTCGATATTCTCAGAATAAACCAAAGTGCTCAATGCTCTCAAAGGACCATTACTAAAAAAGTCAACGTCTGACCTGTTTTCTAAATACTGTAACAATGCAGAAATTGCTTCTCTTTCATTTTCTGCTAATAAAAGCGGAGCATATTTACCATCATTACTACGAGAGGATAAACAACTGCAACAAGCACCCATTATAATTTTTTTATTAAAATTGTAACTTATAACTAATACTATCACCAGCAACGAAAGAAAAGATGTAATCTCAAAACACTAATCTTCAGATAAATACGGAAACTTAATGTAAATATGCGCTAACGAACAATTTGAAAAGGTACAATTAGTTAATAGTTTGATTAGAATGATTAAATGGATTGATTAGGTCGATTGATTAAGTAAAACTAAAATACTAGAATTTTGTTATTGTTAACTACATTCATTCTCTAAAGTATATGACTTCTATTTTTCCAAATATAAACGAACAAAATTTTGTGAGTGTTCGGTACTGCATACAGATTGTATACTTTACCTGTTTAGTATCTATCTTAACATTTAGCTATTATAGCTTATAAGGAATATTAGGCAATATTAATAATGCCAGCTTCCTAATGTTTAATGCTGGCCACAATTTGCTACCTTGTTTGTAATAGAAAATTGGCATTTATGATTTGATACAGTTTGTTTATATCGATGATAACGAAACAAACAAATAGGGCGTGTGGTCTAGTGGTATGATTCTCGCTTTGGGCGACGGTTCAGTTAACTGAATTGATTACTACAAGCATGCGAGAGGCCCTGGGTTCAATTCCCAGCTCGCCCCTTTTTCTTTTTTTTTTGATACTATTCTTTATAGTAGCAGTCTTTGGATATATGTAGCAAATAGCATATCAGGTTCATTCATATTATTGCCAGTACATTTTAGCAGTATTAGAAACAAATATTGTCGGAAAGAATTAAAAAAGGGTATCAATTTTTGGACTTTTCGGTGTAAAGATTCGTAGACCGCAATATCTATGTTAAGCTGTCACTGTAAAGCTGAATCTGGAGACAAAGCTGATCCAGACATTAGCAAAACAGTATTGTGGATACATACAATACAGCTAAATCCATTAAGGCTTAATATTATTTTAGTGTACTTAAGATCCAATTAGGAATAGAGTGTATTGGATGAATGTCTTGCCGCTGCTGATTTTTTGCGTCTACTTGTACAATAAGAATAATTCAAGCATTGATTATGGTCAACTTATACTTAACTGCTAACCCAATCTAGTTCAAATTTTGAGCTTTCTACAAGATTTCACAGAAAAAAATTTTGAAGTTTTAAAATCTCATCTATATAAGCGTAACATAGAATCTAGTAGTAAAAACAATGCACGATCATAAATAAAACAGAAGAGCAGAATAAAAGCAACCCAACAGAACTATTAAATATCAAAATTGAAATGAATCACCCAAGATTTCCTTGTCACAAGCTAGACTATCTGGGTCAGTAACACAGGTCAAAATTGGTTTGGAATCAAATAAGTTTAATCTAACCGGGCCACGGATGGGCATCCATTTACCGACTTCAAAATCTGAAGCTTTTTTGATAGCCGGGTTCATCAATTTCCTTCGTTCTTTAACCTTAATCGTTCTAGTTCTAGGATTTTGCACTTCTAGGAAATATGGCTGAACAAACATTTGACCAGTTTTATTTCGGGGAACAAGACAGGTATAAGTAGCAGAAATAGTAACTTTGGTGCCAACTTTAGCTGTGTAATCAATAGTTGGGGTAGCAGCACCACCATAGTCAAAGCCCATTGGTAAATCAAGAAGGGCAGTTTTACCAAATGTTTTTGAAAAGACGCCTTCTAAATGTCCTCCATCACCATGCTGGTTATTTAAACAACCGGTAGCGGGCAACCTTGGACCTAGAATACTTTTCGAGCCTGTTTTCTTAAACTCAATCCATGTATTTCTATCTTCGCTAGTTTCTTCATGGATTCTATATAAGTTACCTCCCGTCCTGGCTGCAGTATTCAATTTGATTTTATTAATAATAACGGAATTAGAGTCTTCACATAAGATAATATTATCTTTTTCATCAAAAAGCTGAACATCAAAGTTATCGTCGTTTAATGAAGAAACCTTAACCAAACGTGTTTGATCCAACGCTTTTGCTGGGTTCATTCTAAAATCCTTGATATTGGCTAATTCTGCAGTTCGAGTAATTCCGATGAATAGTAGCAAAGGAACGACGTAATTTAATAAAACAATAAATCTCATTTCTGTCTTAACAAAGAGGTCAAAGATTAAAAAGTCTCAAGTAAGAAGTAAATATGGAGAAATGTCCTTTTTTATATAAATACTAAGTATTTTATACTTATAGTATAACAAAATAAATATTGGTATTCTTCTTTGGTACGGAATTGCTAAAAACTTTTAGCAGCCAATGCAACAGCAGATTTTGTTAAATTCAGAACTTTGTTTAGAAACGCTTATTGTAACGTTATAATACTATTGACTTTATTCAATAAAACATATTAAGATTTTAAGAGATTTTAAGATGGAATCCAACTAGAAAATCCACTAGCCGATGATAGGTTTTGATAATGAGCACTGTTTAGAAATGAACAAGTGCACTTTCCGCATCTATTGTAGCATGCTACTAAGATTTATCGCTATATTATATATTTCTGACCAAGCATTATCCAAATGATTTATTATATTTTTCAAATACAAACAGATACATGAATAGATACATTACCAAATTTGAAATGTTCGCTACAGGAATTTGGCTATTTGATAGTATTATTGTTGATTGTGATCCCTTATTACTAATAGAAAACTTTCAATAGAATGAAGGCTTACTTTACCATGCAAACAACAAACTGAGGTAATGTTCTTTTCAAATGATACGGCTGAATATGACAGGCTCATTTCTTCAATTAAGTGTTCTAATTCATGCAACTCGAACCACAATTACATATGCAGATTAAGGCCTAACATGTACATATGCATGTTCTTGGTTTCGGTGCTTATTTCGCATTGAAGGTTTTATAGCAAGATATCTTGATACAGCATATTTTCTGTTTGCCTGTTTTACTACTACGAAAATCTACTGGGAACAAAAGAAGGGCTCATCTTGGTTCCCGTAGTTAGTCTTGTTATTATCGGCTTCTCATATATTAATCCTTTTTTCTTATATAGGTAAGTAGTAACTATGTGATCACTTATATCTGAGTGTGCGTGGGAGAAATAGTACTAGTTACCGAGTTACAATAATTCCTGAAATGTTAATCCATGCAATGTGACTATGAACAAATGATGACTGAGCTTTGTATAACATAGCTGATTCTTGTCATGACCTTCGTGATTGCTCACAAACTAGGGAGTTTAATTGATCTTGCAGCAAGCTGGCAGAATGCATTAACAAAGGGTCTACAATACACCTATTATCATCCAAATCTACAGTTATATAGTTTACAGATGATGTTTGTGGGCCAGATCAATTTTAAGGACCATTCATAGACTGTTGACGCAGACTATTTGCATACAGCAGTTAAATAGGCGCTGCGTAGACATTTAGCATAAGCTTTTGTCATCTTGGAGCATTCCACAATCAACTAGTTCGCACTGACAGTACGGATCAGTTGTATATGTCCCATAAGCATTAACAATATCAATTTGTTCTCAAATATATATACTCAAAGCTGTCATTGCAACTAGGAATATGGATCAGTTGATCTTCGACCCGGGAAAACATTTGTTCTTCCCTACAAAGGTACAAGATATATCACGAACAGGAGGTAGCAATCATTTGGTTATGCTGAATGGCATATTTACTAATTATAGTTACTCAAACCCAGGCATATAATGTCTCATTATGGATGCTCTTGTCGTATAATTACTTGTTTGTAATGTTAAAGATCTCCCCATAACAAAATTCTATAATGCCCTCCACTTTTGTGTAATTTAGTGGGAGGCACGGTTTATTTCTTGCAGAAGCTCCGTTCTAATGTCTTGATCATTCTTAATTCTTCTTTATATTATTAATACTGTTGAAATTGTTAATTTTTTCTTCTTCAAAGTTTAATTAATTATATTTATCCGTGTAAATATATCTGATCGCTTAATTAATAGAAAATAGAAAATAGTTTGTGTAATTAAAGGTAAAAGTGAAAGCAAATATGGGAATCAATAATCCAATACCAAGAAGTTTAAAGAGTGAATCAAAGTATGTATAATTTAATCAAACTCATAAAATTGTAGCAGAATAGGAAACCTAACACAATTTTAATAGAAAAGCAGCAAAGGTTCTTTCCTCATTTGTTAAACCAAATCAAATTGCCGGACCAGACCAAGTTATCCCTACTAAAGTTTTAAAGAATGCCAAAGGGTTGGCTGTTATAACTGTTTTGAAAGCAGGTTTCTTGTTTTCTGGTAGAGCAGGGTCTGGGGTTATTGTTGCAAGGTTGCCGGATGGTTCATGGTCACCGCCATCAGCGATAGTCACTGCTGGTGCTGGTGTTGGTGGTCAAATTGGTGCAGAACTCACTGATTTTGTATTTATTTTAAACACTAAATCGGCTGTTGACACATTTTCTCTGGCTGGTTCTGTAACGTTAGGTACCAATATCTCTGTTGCAGCTGGACCTTTAGGTAGAAATGCCGAAGCTGCTGGTACCGCCTCATTAAAAGGAGCGTCAGCGATTTTTTCGTATTCTAAAACCAAAGGTTTATTTGCTGGTGTCTCATTAGAAGGTTCAGCAATTGTTGAAAGAAGGGAAGCTAATAGAAAGTTTTATGGTCAACATTGTAAAGCAAGGAATATTTTATCTGGTCAAGTTGAAGCTCCACCTGCTTGTGATCCTTTGATGAGAGTATTAGAAAGTAGAGTTTTTAATAGTAGATTACCTTATGAAGATGATGATTTCTATAATAATAATGATTATTATGATGATATCCCAGATGATTTTTCAGACTCCACCTCCGCCAATTCATCTCCTTCAAGAAGACGTAATAGAGCTTTTAGCAATTCAAGAAACAGGGGTTATTCGGATGATCATGGTTATTCAGACGACGATTATTCAGATGATTCTTCTGAATATGGAAGACATAGTAGAAGAAATAACTCAACTAGAAATACTTCATATAATAGCTCCAATGGAGGTAGAAAACCGACATGGGAGGATGATATTTATGATACTTCATCTAGTGGAAGAAGAGCCAACAGTGACGTTGATAATTTAAGTTCTAGGTTGAATAACACAAGGATTTCAAGTAATAATGGTCCTGTAAGGCCTCCAACCTCTTCCAAACCTAACTTTGGTAATAATCCAAAGACTAATACAAATCAAGCAATTGCTTTGTTTTCCTTTAAAGGGGAGCAAAGTGGTGACTTAGCATTCAAAAAAGGGGATGTTATTGATATTATTAAGAAATCTGATACTTCTAATGATTGGTGGACTGGTAGAAATAATGGTGTTACCGGAATTTTTCCAGCTAATTATGTTGAACTAATTTAAATTAGCTTTAAATTTATGACTCTCTGTTTATAATTTTTGTTTTGTATGGTTGCTATGTTGTATAGATATCTCTGCTATTAGTCTTGTTGCTTGAGGACAAAGAACACGATGTTTTCTCTGTAAATTTACTACCATACTTAAAATAGTGTAGTTCCACTAATAGAAAACATAAGTAAACATTTGTTTCTAAACAAAGCCATTAATGATTGGATTTTGTCTAGTGATATGTATAAATTTGATATCTTTGAGTCACACACCATGGTTACAGATTTAATCCTTAAAATATACCTAATTGACACACATTTGTAGGAATCAAGTAAAGGTGTATAATTCTTTACATATTAAATTTACATTATATTCCTTTTTGCATAAGTTTTTGTTACATCAAAATATCTACAATTATGCGTATATATTAGGTTGATCACCTAGCTTTTGAGTAAAAAACCAGATCAAAACAGCCAACAGCAGCTTTCAGTTTGTTAATAACGAAATCAATATCTTCCAGTTTAATAGAAAGGGACTAAAGTTGGTAGTAAACAAATACTAAAATTGTTTAAAAATTGAATTTACTTGTTATCAATCAAATTAGTACTTACTTGCGTACATATTGATCTCACAAAACACAGTAACATCAAATTACCCGATTTATTTAAGCTGGTGATATTTTTTTTTATAATAAACTACTTTAGATCTTTCAAAAGCCGCTTCGTTTTCTTTAATGATTCTCCTTCTGCTAGTATACTTATTAGAACTTAATAATAAGTGGAACCGCTTATTAACCATTTGAATGTTTATAATTTGTATATACGAGAAATAACAGTTTCACAATCTATTAGAATTATTGTGAAATAAGTTTGCAGCTATTACTAAATAATTTAATCATTGACACTATTAATTGCTTCTTTTGGTTAAACTAAAAAGTTTTAAACTTCCTCTAAGTACTATAGTTAGAATAATTTAAAGTAGTTTGAAATTGTAAATGCTTTAATGGACGCAATGTGTCAAATATAGATTTAACATCATAAACTATTGATTTCATTAAACATATTTAAAGTATATAAATACAAATATCAACTAAACATTTATGTGAGATTGCAAAATATGAGAAATGTTTAAAATTTCCTTGATGCAAACATTATTTATTGTAATATATAACACTTATTATATACTGTTTTAATACAAAATAGGTAATTCAAATATATAAATTTCTAATAATAATTGTTCGTATGAAACCTTTTAAATTTTAATAAAACAACATAATAAAACAAGGATAAATGTTGAAATGTCTCCATTAAAAAAATATAAAAAAATCATTAATCCGATTTGAACACTTCTTTTACAAAATGGTTAATGACAGTTTTACCTTCTTCAAAGTTTATGTCAAAATTTCTAACGATAGCACAAGCATGAGTTGCCTTAGTGTTTCGAATTAGAATTGGATATTTATTCCAGCTTAATGAATTTAGTTGAGAAATAATATTAAATTGATTTTTTGATAAGTTTAATTTAAAATCGCTACGAACTTCTTCAACTTCCATGTTTTCGTTCGTAATGTTGTAGTGATAATCATTGTATGTTTCACTATTCATAGCATCATAAACTGATTCGACCAAATTATCGGTTTGGTCGTTAACCTGGTTAGTGAGATCTCTCTCAATGGTGTCGAAAAATGATTCGTCAATATCCAATTGTGATTTATCTATTGGCATATGCTTCGACGACTGGAGATCGACCGATGATCCATTTTCTGGTAATTGAATAACATCATTTGCACAGCCATTAATATCATCATTAATGATATCATACAAATGCAACAAATTATTTGAGGCATCACAAAAGAAAGCATTTACCCTTCTATTTAACTTAATTCTTTCTAACAACGAAGTACTGATGAAATAAATAGCCCACAATGGGGTGAATAAAATTAAATTTCCTAAAACCTTTAACCAGTTTAATTTTCTAGCCAAGAAATTTGATAATTGTGAGCTGTTCTCAAATGTTGTTTCTTCTGGTTCATTAGTAACCTTTTTGTATAATATTGGTTTCGAATAGTCAATGACCGTTGGCTCATAGCCTTTAATATAATCTAACTCATATACCTTTGGATTCTCATTGTGTATTGAATCGAATGGATCTTCAACAGAAATTCCTGAAGTAAACCAAGAAGTTCTCTTGTCGTTGATAATATTTGAATATAATGATCTGTATTTAAAATTAGCTAAAGCTTTAAAAAAGAAAGAATTTGAATCGGTCATCCAGACCAAAAGAGGCAAGTTGTCTTGGTTTTCATTGTTTTTGACATACTTCTTATCTCTAAGGAATAATTGTTCACCAGAATGCGCTAAGAAATAGGGAACAACCTTGTTAAACAACTTGACAGATATACTCGCTCCAGGATTTAATACCCCAACATGAGGAGAGCAAAACGTAATAAAGTTAATTGGTTCAATCAGCTCGAAGTACTTATGCGAATATAATATGCCAATCGCATATCTTGAAATCAAACCCCCTAAGCTGTACCCAACGATTGAAAATTTGGTTACCTTGTCTTTCTCATTATTCAACCTCTCAGTTTCGATCCAGATCTCATCTGAGATTCTCTTCCCATTGATGTCAATACCATCGTATGTCAAGAATCCTGAATGAGATCCTGTCTTATAAACAACAAGTTGTCCATTGGGGTCAATTGGTTCAATTTGCTGTTCAATCTGATTCTGAATATATTGCATATGGGAAGAATTTCCCCAAAGACTAGAACCCCAGTTAGTTACAAATCTCGAATCAACCACTATCCACATCCTGACAAGATAAAGGAAATAGAAATACGTACCCGTGTACTAAAACAACGAGGTGATAGTTAGCCATTTCTTAACCTTATAAAGGAATGTATGAGTGCTTATTTATGTAGAAGAAAGAAAAATCAAATTATCTGTGCAATCGTCCCGTCGAATACTAATTGATACTTCTACAATTATCTAGAAGTATATATATGTGTACATATAAGTAACTTTATATGCTTATATAAAGAATAGAAGAATATATATAATTTTTAAAAAACAGCACAGAAAGTAAAAGGCAACGGTCATTACTTAGTTGAGGGAATTTTAGCTGCTTAAATATATTTGGTGCCTTTTTTCCCCTGCGATAAACATACAGACAGATCAATTTTCGTCTCGTGTGATGTCACCAGAGTAACAAAACTATCCAACCAAGATCTATCCTAGATCTTGGTTGGATAGTTTAGACTGTAAGTACCATTTTTTGATTATAACTTAAAAATGATTATATAAGTGTCTTCCAAAAACTAGAACGCAGTATTAAATCTTTTATTTTTGAAATATCCAGTAATAATAGGAGATTGAATCTCGAGCCTTCAGTCGAGTCTTGTCTCAAACTTCCAAATTGGGTAATGCGTGATGATGAGAACAAAGTTATTCCACAGCGAAGGAGTAGAAGGACGGGAGTGGGCGCTTGTTTCGAAGAGTAATAGATGGCATATTGAAAATTTGAGGAAAAAAAAATTGATAACAGGTAAGTAGATGCAAATGTTCCATAGGCAACACTGTCTACAGCAATTGAAAGCATATATGGAGATAATTGAAGTAATACTACCAGAAGAAGTACGTTGAAATCTATTATACAAAGTCTATTTACAAGAACATAGAAGAGGTTTTGTACAGGTTATAAAAATATATCAAGGTTAGAGGCTCCACTTTAGCTAAAGCATTTGTTAATTAATAAACCGGCGGCAACACTCACATTCAAGGAGTCAACAATTTGGTCTTGTGATAACCTGCCCTTGCTTAGACCGACCAAATAGTCAGATTTAATCTTTAAATTGGTTCTAACACCAGAGCCCTCGCTACCCATAATCAATAAGATAGGCGACTCACTCATTATAGTTGATAAATCTTCTGGATCGATAAACTTGCTCTTTAAATGGTATTCGACTTTTTCATGCTTCAGTTTTAAGTCTGCTTTTTCTTGGTTATTTGGTCTTGCACTAGTTGTGATAACATTCCAACCATTGCGCTTAACCAGCTCAATAAGTTTTAAACTATCATCAGTTTGGTATATGTCCATTAAGTCCAAGGAACCTGCGGATGCCTTGTTTGCAACTGGGCCCAACCTAGCAGTATCATGCTCTGGTACTATAAGAAAATCAGCACCTAGATAATAGGCAGTTCTAATAATTGCCCCTACGTTCTGGGGGTCAGTTATGCCGTCAAGATAAATACCTAACGGGTATTTTTTGACGGATTCAATTGGGAAATTACGTACGACAGTTTTGGTTCTTTCAACTTCAGTATTATACAAATCATTGAAAAGCGAAATTTTATACTCACCGGCTTCTGTATCACATTCACCAAGAGATGCAATGATAGGCAATTGTAGTGGTTTTGTCTCAAGTACCACCCCGTTATGAACACCATTCTCGGCTAGAATATTCAAGTCACCTTTACTTTCTTTCTTAACCACCTTTAAGCCGTACTTTTTGGATAGCCTTAAAATTTCATTATCCTTTAAATTGTATGTAAACAATTTATTGAACAGCTCTCTTTTATTAGCCGTTAAAGCGGCCAATACAGAATGTGTTCCGTACACATATTCACTCAATGGACTTTTAAAGGCTTGTGCAAAACTTACTTTGCCATACTCATATCTTCCTTCGCCTTTGTTTTCTCTTCTCTCTGTTTGTTTTCTTAAATTTCTTGCCCTTCTTTGTCTTTCGACTTTTTGATTTAGCTTTTCTCTTTCCCCTTGACTGATGGACCCATATTTTCTCATAAAAAACTCATCTTTACTGATGTTTTTCAATTCCCACGGCTTAGCAGCTGAATGTTTAACAGGAAAGTTTTTATCGAAAGTTTTAATACCTCCATTCAGATAATGAGGTTTAACCACAGGTTTAATGTCTGAATCTTTTAAACATTTAGTAAAGGTTGAAAACCTTCTTGTTGAATATCTGAACATGACTTTTTAAAACAATTCTAGAAAAGATATATATTGGCTAGAGTACTTTGATATTTTATATCTAGAACATTGTGCTAATAAAAAAAAATTTGTTAGTGCACAACTAAGATGATCTACAGTTTTGAGACAATTCAGGCCTAGTATATGCTATCATTAAAACTTCATTATATAGTTATGTGGTATGAAACAAGAAGTAGGCATCAGAAGTTAAAGATCCTACTGGCTTCTGATGTCACGTTAGGTTCACACCTTAAAATAACATCCAGCGAACAAAAAAAATACAAGAAAATGTATTAAAGCGTCTATACTGTAAATAAATAAACAATAATCTATATTTGCACTTTATTCCTTTTTTTGTTACAAAATTCAGCATCAAAACAATACACCTTTGGTGCTTGGAACGTCGTTAGTTCCATTGCTAGATATCGCTTCTTTGATTGCAACTGCTAAAGCCTTAAACGCACTTTCAGCCCTATGGTGATCGTTGAAACCTCTTAAGCAGTCAACATGTACGGTAATATGAGCACCCTGTGCAAAACTTTCTATAACGTGTGGAATCATTTCACACGATAAATCTCCGATCTTCTCTCTCTTTAATCCCAACTCAACAACAGCGTACGGCCTGTTCGACAAGTCAACTACCGCTCTACTCAACGCTTCATCCAATGGAGCAAATCCAGTACCAAATCTCTTAACTCCTTTCACCTGTCCCAAAGCCTTATGAAATGCTGCCCCTAATGCGATACCAACGTCTTCAGCGGTGTGATGATCATCAATGTGCAAGTCACCAATACATTCCACAACCAACGACCAGCCCGAGTGCTTCGCTAACGCATGTAGCATGTGGTCTAAAAACCCTATACCTGTTTGAACTTGAATAACTTGAGCACCAGTGGCTTGAGTAGCATGTTCTTCGTCCCTTTTAGTTTGTGGAGAACCTTTGAAAATTGACTCTTCTAGAGCGATGTGCCCACCATCTAACGAAATTACAATTTGGATTTTTGTTTCATTGGTGATTCTCTTAATAGTTGCTGACCTGACCATCTTTATTTCCCTAATAATAATAGCAAATATCTAAATTAACGAATACTATGATGACTCAGACCGTTGATCAGTATCAAAATTTGTGTAACTTTACCATCCTGTACATATAATAAAATTGACACTACTCATCGAAGATACATTGTAAAAGTAGTAGATCACATAATCAACATATCTTTACACCCATCTGATCTGATCTTTTTATAAATCCGATCAATCAATCTATCACCGTATATATAGTTCATTGATCAAAAAAGCAAGCGCATGAGTTCAACGTCTTTGTTCAAGCGAACAGAAGTCATAGGACGTGGTAAATTTGGTGTGGTGTATAAAGGACATAATAAACAAACCAAACAAGTAGTTGCAATTAAGGTTTTAAATTTGGATACTCAGGAGGATGAAGTTGCAGATGTCCAGCAAGAGATACAGTTTTTGACAGAGTTAAAGAACGTACCAAATGTGACACATTATTACGGATCATTTTTGAATGATACTAAGTTGTGGATTATCATGGATTATTGTGCAGGCGGGTCGGTAAGAACGATATTGAAATCAGGGGTATTTGAAGAGAGATACATTGGGGTGATAGCGAGAGAATTGTTGATTGCATTACAAGCTGTTCATCAATTGGGAGTTATTCATCGAGACTTGAAGGCAGCAAATGTTTTAATTACGAAGGAAGGTAATGTTCAGTTATGTGACTTTGGTGTCGCTGCTAAGATCACCTCAAATGCGCTAAAGAGGACTACGATGGCAGGTACTCCATATTGGATGGCGCCAGAGGTAATTCGTGAGGGTGACACTTATAATGTCAAGGCAGATATCTGGTCTTTAGGTATCACTATTTATGAAATCGCTACTGGAAATCCGCCATACTGCGATAAGGATGCAATGTGGGCCATGCAGATGATTTCAAAGCTCACACCACCGAGATTGGAAGGTAGAGAATATTCTTCTGCATTGAAAGAATGCATTGCCTTATGTTTAGATGAGAATCCTGAAGAAAGGCCCCTGGCTGAAGATCTACTTAAATGCAAGTTAATAAGGATATATAAAAACCATCCAACTAGTATATTAAAAGAAGTCATATCGAGATATTTGTTATGGAGGGATCATAATTCCACAAGGGATTCAGTATTCATGAATCTAGAGAATGATATTCAAAACAATACTGAAAGTGATCAAATTCAAGTTAAATGGGATTTTGATTCTTTGAGTAGCAGGGAATATATAATTGAAAATGATATCGACATTGATCAAGTTGACGATGGTTATCAATATACGGACGATACCGAGACTTATCAAACGGAGCCCACATTACAAATCGGGAATAGAGATAATAGTACCAGCAATAATGGTACAATTGCACTAAATAGTACTTCAACACTAAATACATCAAAAGGGTCTACAGTCAATGAAGTTCCTAAGTCCTTAATGCTGTTGTTTGAAGAAAATGAACCATCTCCAGAAATCAATCCGGTTACAAGCAACGTTGGTTGTGGTTTTGAGTTACCTCCAGCTGTTAACTTTAACGAGAGAGTTGATTCACCAACTATTGAAATTCCTGATATGGATAATCTTGCAAATTTTGGCAGCACCAATAAACATGCAAGCTCAACTCTGGCAGTTAATACTTCATCACATCCTCCATTAAACAAACCGCCTGCATTATATCACTCCCAGTCTGCATCAGGTAATTTGGAAACTAGGTTTTCTACGTCGTCGCCTGTTACAGGGAGTAGACCTAGAAAGAAAACATTGTCAAACTCTTTTGGTAGCACATCAAGTAACAATAATCCACAGCCAGCACCTCATACACCACCATACACTAATTTAACCTCCTCTTTGAAAACACCATCACCAAAACCGCCTCCAACTTCAACAATCTTGAATTCTACTAGTGTTACCAATACAAGTTCACCATCAAAATCTATGAAAGCTTTACATTCAAATTCAAATCCGTTGCTACAACCAATTAACTTCAAACTAACTGGAGAAAATAACACGGTTTCTGTAAATAATACTATTTCAAATATTTCATCTCAACATTCTGCAGGTATCTCAGACCAACAGTCTTCAAATACTCAGGCCCAGCAATCTGCACCTGTGTCAGCACAGTCTAATTCAGCACAATCTAATTCAGCATCAATCAAACCTAAAAGAACAAGACCTGGTCTTCATATCCAAATGCCAACTCCATCCAATACGATTAATAATTTGTCTGCTTTGACCAATAATGGATATGACCAAAATGCTCAGCAAGTAGATGAAAATGTCAATCAGTTTGGTATCAATCCTTCTCATGTTGCTAATTTACCGTTGACAATGACCCCAGTTACTGAAAATGATACTAAAAATTTGGCAAATAGTAGTTACAGCAACAATAAAAATAATGAAAATGAATCTGACAATACTTCCCAGCAACTTACCAGGGAAAGAACAGAATCTATATCTAATCAAAGATATTATGGGAGTATCCTGCAAAAGAAACTAAGCATCTCAAATCCATCTGGTAATCCAGCGACAGCTAACACTTCCTCAAATCCTAATCTATTTTTCCCACGTACAAGTTCGATTAGTGGTAGTTCACCAGGAAATATGGCATCAACAGTGAATACCACTGGTTCTAGTAATACAGGAAAAGTAAAATTCCCAAGCTTACCTAATATAAATGGGGAGTATTTTCTAGACACCACACCAAAACAAAAATTGGTTCATGAATTAGATTTAATGATCAAGCTATTTAACCAAGGGTTGGAAGCTTTGGAATGTAATATCTAGATACTAGAATTTTTCTTCATTTTTAAAGGTTATATATATATAGAATGAATTAATGAATATTATTTTAATTAGAATTGCAATTTTCTGAAGGATAGATTGCAATAGTTCTTTCCCAAAATGTCGTTTACAAATGTCGCGACATGGATTTGAAGAATATAATGAAGCTATACATCAAAACTACGATAATTATCTTATTCCTCCAATATTATCTGATAGAATTTCAAATCAATCTTTCCAAACCACAATGCCACCTCGTATGAGACGTCGTATTACGTCGGCTAAAAGGGAAGAAATTGAAAAACAACGGGAAGAAATCTCACAAACAATTGTTAGGCCCTTTGAAGTTCTTTCAGGATTGCCCGTTTCATTTAGTGCCCCTCCAAATGGACATTACGAAGATGTGTTAAAACATCCATTAACTATTAAAGATTCAGGAGTTTTATACCGGTCACTAATGAAATCAAGATATAATTATGTTCATATCTGTCCAATGTTCAAGTTATATTGGATCAAACAAAGTTCGTATGCAAAGAAATTGGCTGAGCAAGATAAACCACTACCGAAATCTAGTAAAGATGAGAATTTAATTGACAGGAGTCCAGTGTTAGGTAACGATGTAAATGCAAGAGATGTAATGGTTAAGCTATGCGACGCGTCTTTGACTTTGGGACCTCATCATTTTGAAATTAGATTGTTTATTGCTAAAGATGAAAGATCCGATAAGCAAAACAAAAAGAAAGACAATGAACAAGCAAACGCCAAATCCGAGAATGAGGAAAATATCGAGAAAAATGAAGATAAAGAATGTTCAACTCCATTAGAAAATGGATCAACAAAAGATATCGAAAAAAAGACGGATGATGGGTTACGAAAGAGTTCTATATTGACTACGGGTAGAGAAAAAGATCAAGGTATAAATATGGAAAATAGACAGACAACGTTACAAGATGAACACCAAAAACAATATAATGAGAATGAAAATAAACAACATAAGGATGAAGGAAAAAATGTTGCAAATGAAGCATCTAATACAAATGAAGAAAGAAATGAACGGAATAAAGAAGAAAAGAATAACGAAAAAGAACTGAAAGAATCAGATAATATTTCCAATAAGACTTCCTCTAATGCAACTACAACAGGAAATGTAAATACTTCATCTGAAAAATTAAATCCATCTGAAAATAAAGAAGTGAATGCAAATCCAACAGATGCGAATACAAATTCTGATGATAAAAATCTAGCCTCAGCTTCAAAAATAACAAACGAATCTTCCCTGGCTGTACTGAGTTCGTCCCAGAATGTAGATTCCAATGATTCAAACACATCAGGAACTAATATTACGACACCCGCTCCACAACCACCAGTTCCTTCACGTTCCATATCTGGACCTTCTTCTCAGCAACAACATACTCCAACTCCTGGTCCGTCACATCAACAAAATCCCCCACCTCCACAACCAAGTAATGATCCACATAATATGCAATCAATTGAAAATACAATCATGATTTCAAATTTAAATACTATAGCTAGAACAGATCAGTCCTTGAATGTATTGATGAAAATTGTTGCACTGGGTAATGCTTCGCCTCAGGAAATTGTAAGATTTCAAGGCTATATTAAAAGAGCAAGAGAAATGGGTCCTCAACCTCACCATGCATATTTATTTGCACCACAACTACCTTATCAGAAGGTAGCACCACAAGTACAAAAACCAAAGAAACTACAGAAGGAAAAAAAGCCACCGAAAGAAAAAAAACTACCTAAGACAAAAATAAAGATCCCTAAAGAACAGAAGTTAACAGCTTTTCAGGAAAAATATCTAACTGATGCCACACTATTGTTTGAATTTGTGGAAAATGCTAATATTAGATTTATGGTGCCCAAATATGCCATTTGTGAAATATTGTCTCCTTCGAATATATCAACTGCTAATAATGAGGAAGATAACAATGATACTAAGGATATATTAATTAGTTATATTTGGATTTACAATCAGAATGAAGTTGATGAATATGAAAAGAAATTAGCGGAATATGAAAAACTAAAGAAAGAAAGAGAGGAAGAAGAAGAAGCAGCGAAGAAATTGAAACTAAAAGAAGAGGAAGCTCTTAAGATGAAGAAAAAAGAAGATATAGCTAAAGATGAGAGCAAAGCTACGCATGATGATGAGCAACGCGATGACGTTGAAAATACAGGAGAGGCACTCGAAGATAAATCTGTGGTGGTATCAAATCAATTTAAAGATGAAAATGTTCCAATAGAAAATGAGGATCAACCAATGGAAGATGCTAAAGAAGAGGTTGAAACAGTGCAACATATACCTACCAAATCAACTAAAAGGATACCGCCATCAAGAAAGGGACGCAAGAAAAGGCGTGGTCCTTTCACAAAGAAAGCAGATACTCCTAAAAAACTTGTCCTTCCTGTTGAGCCAGAAATTAAATATACTGCATTCTCCTTTACTCTTCATAATATACCTTCGAGATATGTTCCAATTATAACCAATAGCGTGAAACCATTAGATGAAGTTCAAAACCATATGTCACGTATATTAAAGAATGGTACAAGGTTACCTAACTATTACTTATGGTACCAAGTTGATGGTAAATTAGATGAAGCACTTTCTGAGGACTTGAGGATACAATTAAATCAAGAAGAAAAGAAAATGCCAGGCATTGTGAGCACTTCTGCTTCATCTTCCAATGCTTCAGCGGTCTCGAAGAAAAGAAAGCAAAAGGATAAGCCCGCAGGGAAAACAAAAAAAGTTAAAACGGAACCAGAGAACGAGGTCAGTGGTGATGCAATTTCTGACTCGACAGCAAAAAATCCCAAAAACTACAATACACCTAATTTAGGAGTCAATATTCCAAAAGATAACTGTACTTCCGCAAAAATATCAGATCTAAATAAAAAGCCAGAAATAAACAATAAGCAACCATCAGAAACTTCTCATTTATCTGTTGAAAATCAAGAAACGACTGCAACTTCTAAATCTGCTGATTCTATACAACAAAATAATATGGAACTTGACACATCAGCTAATAAATAAATCTACATATGTACTATAGGAACTTGATGAATCCATCTAGGTAAATAGAACTATTGTAAAATATATATATACAAGGAAAAAGTATTCTGAGTACTGATTAATTGGAAGTATTAATTAAGTTTAATAAATTTTCTAAGTTAGCATTATCTTTGGCATTTCTTTCAGAGGCATTACCAAAGTTTGGATTCGATGCTTCATAATTTGATCTATCAAATGATTCAATGCTAGTATTAGTTCTTTGCATCCAGGAACCAGCTTTAACACCATCAGCATAAATTTTTATTCTACCAGTTTCAGTTATTTCTGCCTCATTAATCTTAAATGGCATAACAAATTGCCTTGAATGTTTACCTGGGTAATTCTTCGAATAATTATTTTGTAATAAAGTAGTACGGTCATTAACACTCGTAATGAAACCACCAATCGCGGCTTCTCTATCACCTACCATTCTACCTGGCGCAATAACACCATACTTTACACCATTTGGCGTATTGTTTAATCTGCCCTTCTGAGCATACGAAAAACCACCAGTACCTTGAATTTTGATTTGTTGAGAATAGCTACTTGATCCACCATCTTTTTTGATCAAATCATCTAAGGTCAACTCCTGTCTTTTAATATCTGATGAGGTATTCAAGAATTCTTTTAACAATTCCAATATCTTTTTAGTTGGAACTGTTGATATAATTGATTGAGGGTTACTCTTGAGTAACCACTTGTGAAATTGTTTATATAAGTTTGGATTCTCTTTCAACAAATTCTTAACATCTGCAGTAGTCGCATTGTTACTTAAGTTGAAACCAGCCAAAATACTATCTTCTTTTGCAGATAAAGCGGTCTTCGTGGTACTTGATGGAAACAATGGGTTATTCTCGTTAAAATAATTCTTTAAAGTAAGTCCAGTTTCCTGAAACTTTAATCTATTGTGTAATTTACCAGAATACTTTTCAACATCAGGCATATTTTTGGCATTATCTATATCATTAAACACAATATTAGAATACCCTATTTGCTTCGGTAATGTCGTTTTAATACCAAAATTTGATCTAATTGCACTTGACTTCGGAGTAAAGATGATTTGATGGGTTGGAATGTGGGATTGACCTCTTAATGTTTTCGATAAAGGCGTAGCTACTTGAGCCAACTTTGAGTTTTTAACCAACTTGTAAAGCTCCTGATTATTCATATTTCTTTCAAATAAGTCTAACGGTTAGCTTTACGTACAAAAACATATATTTTATTGAATTATGATGATCCGTTGAAATTTTGAAGAAATTGAACGTATGGACTTCTCGGTTTTGTGTAATTTTACTTTCCATTACACAAAGATTCAAAGATTACCCGGATATTACTTATAAGACAGTATATTGTATTGTAATGTATATACTTATTTATCAACAAGCATAAGATAACGTTACACCAAACCGATTAAATTCAGGTGTATTATTAATCGTGTTTAGCCCTACTTTAACCCCAGTACTGACTAAAAAATCTTTGCAGCGTCCTTCCCATAGTAACTTAATCATTCTATTGTTCAAACTGGTAGAAAACTTAACAACACTTGAAAAATCACTTTCATTAACAAGACTCTGAAAAGCCGTCATGACCGATTCATTGGCGATTTCTTCCAGTTGATCTTGACTATGAATGTTAACGTTATTTTGTCCTTGACTTGATAACAATGTAGGATTTATATGATAATAGTTATCTAGGTTTTGAAATGGATTTATTATATGATCTGGGCTTTTGTATGCAAACAAGATTGGAGACTTTATAGGTATAGTATGATCATTATTATTGTATTCATTATGTGACTGATGGCCTTGTTGTAATAAATGTCTATTTTCTTCGGAAGATTGGCCCACTAATTGATTGGTAAATAGCTGATGTGTATTCTTATTGGAATAATTATATAATTCAAAACCTAGTGATAAATTGCTAGCGTAAGAAAAAAAATTAAAATCATATTTTGAACAGAATGTGGAAGAAACTGAGGTTTTCACCGTGTACGTTGACGATATATGGCCCAAAATTGGATTACATGCTAATGTCATGGTTAACGGTTTTCCAGTAGATGTGGATCTAGTAGAGTATCTAAAAGCAGTAGAGAGGCCCGGACTCATACTCAAAGCTGCATACCATATCTCAGTTCCTATTGAAATAACCGAATTGTCAAATTTTGGAATCAATAAGTTATTATTCTGATACTTACTTGAACTGCTGTTATCGCTGCTATTTCCAAAATTGTATAAGCATCTAAACCCAAACAATGCCTCATTGGTTGAATAAATAAACTCTCTCAGAAACCTTGGCGTATTCTTTTGCAAATAAACAATCATAGTGCCATTCTTATCTAGATGTGGGTTGTTGATGCATTTGACTAGTAACTGAGTCTGTTTTGAAATTCGTTTAATTAGCATCGCTTCTAAAGCAGAACCAGGAAAATACATTCTACCATACAATAAAGTGTCTCTAATACCATTGTACGATGCGTCTGTATTCAAACTCGAAAAGTTTGGTTCGATTATTTTAAATCCAGCAATGGCATCTTGCAATGACACTTCCTTCGTTCCCATTGTATTTTTCAAAGGAATTGAAGAATATAAATACGCCAACGATCCATTGACTGAAAGATAATTTGATAATGTGAAGCTTGATGCCAGATATTCTGTAGACTTGGAAGATATATCTAATTTACAGCCGTTTGGAATTGGAAACTCCAAGAGCGCTTGTGATGTTGCCGTTATATTCGAGAGAATATTATCTTCATTCCAATTTGTGGACTTATAAAAGCATTTTTGAAGATATTCCATATATGTGTACATTTAGACAATTCATATACTGGTAATGTTACAATTAAACCGTTAAAAATAAGATAAATAACCTATCATGTAAAAGGAATAGATATTGTCAACAAGTCTGAATAGAAAAGTGTTTTGAAGCATCTATAAAATACCTATATACAGGTCATATACTATCCACTAATATCTAAATAGAAGAATACTACTTTCATGGCTTGGCCAGTACCATATTAGGGTCCATTGAAAGGGGAGTAAGCTATACGTATGGTTTGGGAGCTAAAAAAGGTGTTCTAGGCTGCTGTCAGATTAAAATAGTAGCTTTAGTCGGCGAAGAAGGATATTCGAAGGATGTACATCTTGAAATCGAATTCACTTCCATATGACACAAGCAAGGTGAAGAAAAGCATTGATAAGACATTGCCAAAAGCTAAAGTATTGTTATTGAAGTAAAAATGTGAACGTAAAAAGACCAGCATTGCCTTGCCTGGTTGCCAAACATTCTTCAAATATGCATAAACCTAGCACCTATAGATTCTTTAGATCATTCAAGTTTTCAACTAAATTGTCAATTTCTGGAAAATCTTGTCTAAAAAGATCTGACTTTTCTTGAATCGATTTGGAAATAAGCCCGTCTGCGTAGACATTTTCTTCATTTTTTTCATCAATTAAATAGAATATTAAAAATTCAATTATTTTGAAATTAAGATCTTGCTGATTCAAATCCCTGTTAGAACGAGAAACCAATGGCGGTCCAAATGATGATGGCAATTTAAATTTCCTAATTATAACTGAGCAGCCGTTGTTATCTTCAAAATTTCTAAAGTTTTTAAAATTCTTCAACAAAATATGAATTAGTGTCGTTATGAATGATATCGTCACCTCAACAGGAAAGCTAAACCCTTCTGATTCGTTGGGTATCTCGAGAAAATGTAGCATGAGTCTCATGTTCATAGATCTATTGAAGAGTTTTCTGGAGTTTGAATGGAGCAATAGCAACCCTTGCAACAATCTGTTGCATGTTAAAGTATATTCGTTGTTAGAGTCCTCGAGACTCCTCCATGTCTGTTTGTAGTAATTAATCAAATGCCCAACTATGTTATATTGGAAGCTATCTTGCAAACTAATGAATTTGACCAACCTTGTCACCTTGGATGTTTGAGGGTTCTTCCGATAGTTTATTATCTGAGGTAATAACTGCGCTAAGAGTAAATCCAACTGGTCTAGACCACGCTTTATGTCATTTATACTTGCAGAATCTAACAAATCTATTATATCTAGTATTGTGTCTTCCATATTCGTTGTTCTTCTTTAAATTGGGTGTATCGATAAAAGGTAAACAAATACCAAAACTGGTTGGACTGTATAGTATTTTAAAGAAGTGGCTGAATCAGTTCACTTCCATAATAAGAAAAGGTGATTCTAATATATACAATCTATGCCCATAGTTATCCTTTTGTATTAGTTTGATTATTAGTATATCATCTTAGTATCAGTGCATATATAATCTAAGAGTTACAGGTGTTGATCAGTGTAATTTGAGATCTCCATATTTAGTTTAGCGAAGGTACCTTTCTTGATCAGTATGATAAGGATATCTACAGATGAGCCATCAACGCCGACATCATCATCTATTGTACTAGGATGTTCAGTGGCTATAATATCATCAGCGGTTCAATCTTTGGGAATAACTCTACAAAGGAAGTCACATTTGGTTCATTTTCATAAAAACAATTCAAACGCATCGAACCATCATCACCACCAACGATACAAAAGAAATATGTGGTTATTTGGATTCACATTGTTCATTGTAGCAAATTTGTTAGGATCATTGATACAGATAACAACATTACCCTTGATTATATTATCGCCCTTACAAAGTATAGGTTTGATATTTAATTCCGTTACAAGCTGTTTATTGTTGCCAGGAGAAACATTTACCAAAAACTTGGGGCTAGGAACTTTAGTAATTGCCGTTGGCGCATGTATTATTGCTTATAATGGGAATGTACCGCCATTGCAACCATCAGATAATGATAAAGTGGATCAAAAGTTTAAGTTGGTACTATCAAAATTATTGAGGAAATCGTTTTTAATTTGGTTTATTGGAACATTTGTAATGATTGGTATTTTATTATTAATTAGTCTAATTATATCAAATAAGAAATCAAAAGTAAAGTTGAAACTAAAGAGACGAACTAATCGGATTTTAGTTAAATCGTTAAACAAGTATCAATTTCTTAAGGGTATTAACTATGGTATTATAAGCGGTACATTAACTGCTCATACCTTTTTATTTGCTAAATCGTTGGTTGATGTTATAGTTGAGACTATTTTAAGTGATCATCATAACTTTAAACAAATTTTTACCTCCTCAAATTTTACACCGTACCTACTATTAATTATAATGTTAACCATCGTTGGCTTTCAGCTAACTGCTTTTAACTTGGGATTGTCACAAATTTCAACCTCAATTTTATATCCCTTATGTTTCCTAGTCTATAACCTATTTAATTTGATTAATGGCTTGTTATTCAATTCATTGATTTCGGATCATAGGATGTCGATTTATCAGCTAATTTGGATAATAATTGGATTGTTTGGAGTTTTATTCGGAGTTGTCTTGATTAGTTGGGATAGCGCATTTGGTAATGGTATTAAGGACTTAAGCGGATTAACTACAGAAGAAGAGTTCATAGTGTGCCTGAATTTTCCATACAACCAGCAATTTAATGAATCAACCAGATTACAAAATAAATTATCTTCAAATAGTTTTGAAAATCCTGATCATAATTATTCTAGTATTAAACCAAATGATTCTGATACAACTATCCAAGTATACCAATTAGAAGACGACTTCAATAATCCTACAAAAGATCATAGGCGAGTATTATCATTTGAACAGAATCAATTATTACATCTGATAGACTTTTAAATAGGAAATATATAGATACGTACGAAGTGATTTTTTAATAAAGAATGCCTGCATTCTCACCTCTTTCTTTGATAAACTGGCAATGGTATCGCATTAGCAATAATGTAAGAATTTTGTTTTGTAGCAACACCAGCAAATGCATTATACCAGCCACATGAAGCAGAAATGACTGCCATGATTCCACCAGCTTTAGTAATCAGTTCCTTACCAGTCATGTTTGCTGCTGCTAGTAAGATAAAGGTCATATCCAAAGTAGCAAATAATGCAATAAACATTACTGTTGATTTTAAGGTGCATAACAATAACATGAACGTAAAAATAGCCCATCCTATTAAGAAGAAACCAATAGCGTTGGATAATTGATCAGGCGCATCTTCATAAGCTTTCGAAATTCCAAAACTTTTAACAGATATACAACCAAATGCAAACCAAAATGGTCCATAACTAGTAAATGCTGTGGCCGCAAAGGTATTTCCTATAATAAGTTCAAAAACTCCTGCCAACATTTGAACAGCACCACCATAAAAGAACGTCAACGAAATAATAACATTTGGAATCTTGATACCCATGGCTCCAGCATAGTACAATCCTAATACAAATGTTGTCAACGAAAAAGCACATAATCCCAAAGCTGATGCATTACCAAACTGATGAACAGGATAAGGTGCGTATCTCTCTGGCATTAAATTACCACCAAATGCTTTCATCAACTCATGCCTATAATATTTCTTATTTCCAATCACAACAAACTCACTTCCTTCCCCTGATAATTCTACTCTTCTTTGCTCCAAACTTTCGTGTGATGTATGCATCTTTTGATTTGAAATTGATGAGGTGATTGAAGACATCTTTTACTGCTACAGATAGTGTCTTAGGTTTCAACACTATTGGAAATTTGGCCCTCTATATATTTATATATTAACTTAATTTGAGGGGTCGTATGCTTTAAAAGTCCAAGTTCTTCAACGTATGTTTAAGGCCATCATTATTTCGTATTTGCAGTTACAAGGAAAACAATATTCCGGACTTTGCAATGATATGCGGCGTTTAGCACTAACCAAGTAATATTTTTTTCTTTACCTAATTTACCTTTAATCCGAGCAGTCTATGCCATTCTATATTTCCGACTTAATTTTAAGTTTAGCTGTAATGGACTATGAAAGATCTAATAGATCGAATAGAGTTCAATCGGGGATGAAATATATTGTTACTGCATTCAAAGTCTTTGATCATACCCAAAGCAGAAATTAATATGAACTTTTTAACACCAGAATGCTAACGAGCCGCATGGAAATATATACCCATATTGGCTATAAATAATGGATTAAAAAAGGGCACTTAAATCCTTGTCACCTGAGGGTCTTTTGTGGGGTAATTTATTAGACGCACACACACTGACACTTTGATATACCTGAAATTGGATCATTATATTTTAGCATGGTTCAATCTTGTAATTAATCTGAGATTAGGTGGTAAAATGTTTCGAGAATAAGGTTTTAAGACACTGTATTCTAAATATATCGTTGTAGGTAACACATTATTGAAACCAATGAAAGGGTATTGTGCACAACTTTCGCCATATATTGAAGGGATTTTGAGGCACCTCTCTGTCCTTAGTTTAAGATAATTAGATTGACTAAACATATAACTTACTTATATTCTTAGCCTTTGGGTTTATAGAATAAGATCGTCAATAAAATATAAGAAAACGGATAACGTATTAATTCATATAACTTTCGAAGCTTGTAGAATACTCCTGTTGGGATCGCCAGAATTATATAAAATAAACTGTTGACGCTATTTTAAAGTCTATTTAATAATCAACGTCACCACTACTTATTTTATGTGTACCTGTTAGGGTATGAGGATTGATGATTTTAACAGAACATGAGCATTTGCAACAGTTAGAAGATGTGAGAGATTTTCTCTTTTTTACAACATTTTTGAGCAAATTGAATTTACTTGTACAATACCATACTTACCCAGAATTTTTTTAAGATACAGTATCCTTTAATATTTTGTTATTTCAATAATATAATTTTTAGAGGCATCACTTTCGTCTATGGATATCTACAGTAGATTGAAAGAAAGAATGAGCGCTAAATTGGAGGACAGCGCTAATGAAAACAAGTTCTTATACTGATTCTCAAATCTACACGCCTTTTGAGTCTAAAGTTATTATCAATAGCACTTAAGTAAAGATATAGTTTTATACTCATGCTACATTATTTTGTTTTATTAACAAGCATTAAACCTCTATTTGACTTGGCTTGTATGGTTTAACTTGTATTGAAAGTAGATACTCAAACGAGAGGGTTAAGTGGTAGTGTACTTTTGTTGAGAAAAGTGATATAAGCTCATCTAGAACAGGTTACTATTCTAAGTATACTCTAGAAACAACAGTTAATGGCCCTAAGTTCAGAGAAGAAGCTTCCTAAGCTTAAAAATAGGAATCCAACTATAGTTTGCTATAAAACAATAGATGATCTTATAACGTTAAAGGATTGGTTTTATAACTTTAGTGAGTCAAAAGACAACAGGTTCAGAGCTGTACAAAGAGTTAAAGCATTTTCGTCAAGAGGCAAAGTACCTCATGCAATAGAATCAACTTCGCTCCTAACATCAATATGTTTATCAGATCCGTCGACAAGCTCAAATCATGTTAAGCAGACGGATTCAAATATTTTACAACTATCGTATACCATGGCATTGATTAGATTTGTGAATGGATTATTGGACCCGTTTCAACAATCGAATTTTGCAATTCCCTTGCATCAATTGGCGAGGAATTTAAATCTTCCAAGCTTTTTTGTTGAATTACGACATATGGGTACTCACGAACTGTTACCATCAATAGATATCTTAAGACTTGCATGTACTAAGGCATTAAATTGGCTCTATGACAATTATTGGAACAGAATTAAAAGTTTAGATATTGAAAGTGATAATGAAATCGACCCCGAGGAACTATCAGAAAAAGATATAAATTTTATCAGAGATACAGTTAACAGATCGAATGAGATCATCAGTAATATTACGGCAAACTTAAAAGTATTCAAGAAAATTAGGAAACAGAATTTGGATGTAATTTATAAATTTGGTAATTCAAGTGAAGCTGGGATCAAGTATTGGAAAAGTATTAAGAATATTAAAAGCCATCTAAATAATGATTCTTTCCTTATAAACGTTCTTTTATTTAAAAATTTTATGATTTATAATTATGATCGAATTCTATTGAAAGAGACAAATAAAAAATTTAAATTCAACTCATTATTAGTCAAACTATATAAACCTTTATTTGATGAGTTTGGGATATCATTCAAAATCGATTTATTGATAACTATATTTAATGGAATAAGAAAATACAAGTCAAAAGAAGAAGAAGATATTATTACTTCTAAAATTAATGAAAAGTTAGGATTCCAATTTAAACATAAGGACGAAATAAATCAACTCTTAGAATGGTCTATATATTTGATTCGTGATATTCTACTGACTGATGTGAAATTAAATTTTAAAATTAATGGCGATGCAGTTAATTCAAAAAATGATTTGCTAGATTTAGTACTAATTGAAGTTGCTAAATTAACTAATGAATATAATTTGAGATGCTTAAACGAAATCAATGCAACAATTAATGAAAAGCCTAGTTCGTTTCATTCGGATTCGAAAGATGCCATTAAAGTTAAAATAGATAAATTGGAGAATGATATCAAGATTAAAAGTTTTGCTGCTCCACCATCATTAGATGAATTATTGGGTACCAATAACAAGAAGAGATCAAACGATTCAGATAACGACTTAGAAAATGGAAATAAAAAGCCAAAATTAGTTAATGAGTCTGAGCTAAAGCACACAAATAGATTATATTTATTCGAAGAACATTCTGGTTGGTTCCCAATACCATTTGGCAACTATGAGTAGACTCCAGCAATAGTTGTATTTAAGCTTAGTTATAGTTAGATAAATATTAAGTGCGGGTCATGTGCAATATGTTTTGAGTATGTAAAATTATAACGGTAATATCGTTATCTAATCATTATTAAACAACACCCTTTTTTTATCCTTAATCTTTAAAATTATACTTTACTAATAGAATATTTAATATAATAACTCATTTTCAAAGTTCATTTATAGAGTAAAAAAAAGTTCCCGCTTCAATCAAAGATTCAGTAGTCCACAAATAAGATGAGTCCTCAGTGGATCCCACAGAATATACAAAAGCGACTTTTGCTTTATGTATTACAACAGCTTTCATTGTTTTCAGAAATCGATTTGCCGAATTTAGAGGAAGTTTCATTAAACAATATATTATTAAGAGATATTTCGATAGATCCAGAAAAAGTGGGAAAGTTACCTGGTTGTAATTTGAGGTACGGTCAAGTTAGTACATTGGAACTAAGTGGTGGTGTGATGGGCGGAGTAAATATTGATGCTGATGGTATTGAAATTGTTATAGCGCCTGATTTTGATATTGATGAAGAGGTGAAGAATAATGTTCAATTTCTGCTAGCCCAGAGCACTGCTGATTTAGCAAATACAATTATGATTGAAAGAGAAGATGATAATGGTGAGGATGACGATTTATCTGATGATGAAAAGACTAAAGCTGAATTCACATGGAAATCAAGGTCAGATTCAGGCTCATCTAATGAATCAGCCAAATCAAAACCATCTGCCTTAAGTGGCGTTATGGCAAAAGCAGTTGAGATAGCATTGCTGAGATTGCAAGTTAAAGTTACGAATCTTAAAATCAAAATATTGTCCGAGTTAACTGATATGGTTATTGAGGTGGACGAAGCATATTTCAATACTATCAATGGAGTTAGGCATATTAGAGTCAATGGTATTAGACTAATTACTTTAAAACCAGATGTTAATCCAGGTGAATTTGGTGATGATACTGTTGACTCAGAGAAACATCATGGTCCTGATACTGATGATGATGACGATAACGATAATGATAATGATGACGGTTACGGCGATGAATCCCTAATGAATAGCATGGTTTTCACTCATGAAGAAGCAAGCTCAATTTATATGAGTGCTACCTCGCAATCGTTTAATGTACCCGCAGTCGATGAAAGTAATGCAATCGATAATAAAAAGACAAATATAACCAAGGAATATCCTGTTCTTCTACATATCGATAAAGTCGATATAGAGTTTGAAGGTCTAAATACAATTGCTAATTTCGAAGTTGACATCGGTGATATAAAGATTTCTTCAGTTCCTTCAACACCAAGCATTATTTCAATATTTAATGGCATTTCTCGTAGTTTAAAAATTAAGAACCACCAAAAGAGGAAACAAAGAGCATCTAATTATAACTTACCACAAAATTCAAAGTTTCCTCAGTACGTTGATGAAAATGATGAAATTGATGATGCTTTTGAAAATGACAATATTTCTGTTCAAGCAGAACCTTTCTTTAATAAACTTCATATTGGCAATATCATTTTTAGTGCTACTTCTGCATTATTACCGACAGGTGACTTTGCATCAACATCAGATAATCTTAGTTTCATATTTCAAAACTTCAACATTAAACAAAAGAATGAACTATTAATTTATGGAGGAGTAGAAATTTTTAAAATTGTGAAGGCTGTTAATGGTGAACAGATTGAAGTATTCAATTTTGAAAATAATAATTCATCAACTACGAGAACACCTACACCAGTATCAAGCCCTAAACACGATAGTGGTGATTCTTTTAACTCTACCGCAGTCCCAGGTGTAACTTCACCACCATCGCAACCACCTCAAAGTTCATCAGGTAAAGCAGACATTCGTTTTGAAATTTTTCGGAAAAATGATTCTGACTTATCAATTGAGATTACTACTTTACTTTCAAAGCCTGCATTTTTTAATTTAGATTCGAAAACTTTATTAATATTAATAAATTTTGGTATTTCAGCCAATTCGATTTATAGCGCATACAATTTAATGAAGTCAACTATCGAGTCCTTTAGTTCATTAAGCTACCAGAGAAAGGAAGTTGATAGTTCAATACCCATCAGTTCGCAATTTATTTTACAAACTGCTTCAATTACGGCTAATATTACTTGTACGGAAAATTTGAATATCAAAGCTTTAATCTTCCCAATTTCATTTAACTCCCTGGTCAACCAGTTATTAATTCAAAAGGTATTGATTAGCATAATCCAAAATAATAAAGAGAATATTTTTACAACAATATCAAATATACAATTGCTAACTAAAAATCAGGAATTCAGAACATTCGTTAATAGAACTGGCCTACCAAATAATAATGGCAGCAATTCGATACCTCGGGAAGTCATAATGAGTTCTTCATTAACATTAGTATTGTCTAGGGTTGATTCCAGTATCAGCTTAAAAGATTTGAAGCTTTTGGTTCAAGACTTGTCTGATTTTTTTGCAACATTTTCTGAATTGTCTTCGCAGATTAATTCTTTAGATAATTTACTATTGAGTAGTCCTAGATCTCCAAATAAGGTTGAAGCTTCTATGTTTTTACAAGCATCATTTTATTCAAATCAAAGGCGATCAAGAAGACCAGGACCAAGCTTAAATAATAATGCGACTTTAATTAATACTAATAGATTGAATTTAGCAACGTTTAGATTATTGATTAAAGAATTTGAAATCAATATATTAGAAGTTTTACCTGAATTTGGTGACATAAATATTCATTTAAATCAAATTTCATTTTATCAAATAAAAAGTGATATTCAAGGCTCAATTTTATCGTTAAACGTTCAAAGAAATAAGAATAATGAAGTTATTGATGATTTTATTTATGAATTTCAAAGAAAGTCAGGTCATCAGATCCAAATTCCGTTAGTTTTGATGCATCTAAAGAATAATGAAAAGATTAATAGTGTTGATATAATTGTTCGTAATTTTTTAATTGAGTATTATACTAGTTGGTTAAAATTCTTAGAAAGTAGTAATTTATCAGATGGAGATAATATCAATAGTGAAAATGTTAAAAGAGATAGACTTATCGCCCCACAAACTTCTCAAAAACGATTTGATTTAAGATTTACTTTATATGATTGTGTAATCGGTTTAAATCCAGATAGACTAAAATGTAAAAGCTTTTTGGTGATTAATAAAGGTAATTCCGATGTCACATTTGGTGCTAACCAATTTTATATAAAAAGTTCATTAAGAAACCTATCGCTATTATTGATCGATGATATCAAAAATACAAAGCTTTCAAATAAAGTTTCGACAGATTCTATGCTTCCTCACTCTTCATATGAATCACCATTATCATATTACTTATCAATCGGTTATATATCATTTGGCAATATTAATTGCACTCACATTGGGATTACTGTTAATACCGATATTGAAGAAATGATTAAACGAAACAAAAGTTTGGGAATCCATGATAGTTTATCATTTTTAGATATTAAGATTAATTCTGATGAACACCAACTTGATCTCTGTGCAGATTCAACTCATGTGTTGATTCAATTGGTTAACGACTTAAAATTACCCCTTAATTTCAAGAATGAAGATAAAATTAAAGTTATATTAAATGAACCAATTAATTTATTGGATGATATTTCGGAAGATCAATTTAAGTTTAGTTCTAATTCTAATTCATTAGACAGCTCAACTGTTCAAAATGATCCAAGCAAGTCAATTCATTTTAGTATGGTTGATGAATATTATAATGAATCACATAACTCATCCCTAACTATTGAGCAAACTTTAAAAAATTTAAGCATGAGTAATTTAAGTGATACTACTATAACTGAAAATGGATCATCAATTTCATTTGAAGAAGATCACTTTACCAATAATAGAAATCTTAGAAATAATATTAAAGTTCATCCAGTTAAAATGAATATCAACCTTTCAAAAACTAAAATTTATTTATATGATGGATATGACTGGAAGGAAACCAGAAAGACTATCAAAGGAGCAGTTAAAAGAGTGGAAGCACAGGCAATTAAGGAGATTGAAAAAAAGACGGAAAGAAAGAAGACTGATAAGAAGAAAAAAAATCAAAAAATCAAGTTTAACGGCCATGATGAAATTATAACTGGAGAAGATACCAGAGAGAGTGACGGAGGAACGCAGGAAGGACAAGAAAATTCTGAGCTTATTGGAGAAACACTATTTCAATCCATCCATCTCTCGTTACCAAAGGGAGCTAATCCGTCTGATTTAACCGATAATATTAATAGTAATGTTCAGAATGGAAACAAAAAAGGAGAGATTAATGTTGATATTGGAAAAAATTATAAAAATTTAAGATTACGTCGTTCAAAATTTCATAAAGTGTTAGTGGATTTAAAGAATATTGAGATTAATTTAACTATATTAACGACTAGAGATCCTAGAAAGGATAAAACCGATGAGAATCTAAAATATGAAATACTAAATTCAATTGATATAAGAATTGATACTATCGATATAATAGATAACGTTCCAAGTTCAACATGGAATAAATTTTTAAGTTACATGAATAGTCTAGGTGAAAGGGAAATTGGTACAAGCATGATAAAATTGTCACTAATTAATATTAGGCCAGACCCTAGTTTGGTTTCTAGTGAAGTAGTTATTAATGTATCAATTTTACCGTTAAGATTATATGTTGACCAAGATACATTAGACTTTTTAACAAGATTTTTGGAATTTAAAGATACTAGATTTGATTTACCAGTTGATGAAATTATTTATATTCAAAGGTTTCAAATTAATCCCCTTAAATTGAAGTTAGATTATAAACCCAAAAAGGTTGATTATTTAGGAATTCGTTCAGGCAAAACATCTGAATTCATGAATTTTTTTATACTAGACGGATCAGATATCACCCTACAACAGGTTAACATGCATGGAATCCTGGGGTTCCCAAAATTGTCTGCTAAATTAAAAAGTATTTGGATACCAAACGTCCAGCAAACACAACTAGCTGGTATTCTATCAGGGCTATCTCCAATTAGGTCAATTGTAAATATTGGTGGCGGAGTTAAAGATTTGATTGCCATTCCTATTAAAGAATATAAAAAGGATGGTAGGTTAGTTCGCAGTCTTCAAAAGGGTACCACTTCTTTTGTTAAAACCACAGGATATGAGATATTAAATTTAGGAGCTAAATTAGCCTCCGGTACACAGGTTATATTAGAACAAGGTGAGGAAATACTTGGAGGAGAAGGGTCGTCAGCTAGATTACCAAAGCACAAAAATAAGTCCGCTGACGATGAGGAAGAGGAAGATGACGATCAAACTGGCCTAGAGATTTATGATGCATCCAAAAATACCAGAAATCATAATATTAATTTATTAGCATCATCTCAACTACTAAATCAAAGTATTCAATTAGATAAAGATCAATACGGCAGCCGCAAATTATATTCTCATATCGAGTTAGATGAATCAAGTGGCATTGATAACAAACTTTTAAATGAATCGTTGTTATTGCTTAATCCAAAAGATAAGCGAATCGTCAGCGAGCAATTTAATGAATTTGAAGAAATCAATAAAGAAAGCGAAAGTGACAATGACAAAGAAGATGATGATCCAGAGCAAAAGCTTGTTAGTTTATATTCTAACCAGCCAGAAAACATCCATCAAGGAATCAAATTAGCTTATCAATCATTTGGAAAAAACTTGAAGTCAACCAAAAACACTTTATCAAACTTGAAAAAAGAAATTAATGAAAGTGACAATATCCAAGATTCTTTACTATCAATACTTAAATCTTCTCCGATCATACTTATTCGGCCGATCATTGGCACCACTGAAGCTGTTTCCAAAACGTTAATGGGACTAAGTAATGAAATTGATTCGACACATATAGCTGAGTCTAAGGAAAAGTATAGATGGGATAAACTCAAAGATGAATAAGGAATAAAATGAAGAAAGTGAATATGATTCTATATTATATATAGAATTTAAATACGGAATAATTCGTTGTATATTATATAATATTTCAAACTCTACCACTCACTTCAGTAATTTTTTTCGGCCTTTGATCTGTTGTCCTAATTTTTCCGACAGATCGGCTTTCTAGAGCCCTACGAAAAAAAAAAGATAAGAAAAAAAAAAAGAAACTACTACATAATAGCAGCTATTATCTACTGATGAAATTCCTTAGCCAGTGTGACCATACCACCTCATGGTAGATTAGCAATAGCCCATAGTGCATCGCATTATAGTGGTATCTTCATGTTTTTAAAGTAATCATAAGACTTCCCCTCTCAGATATCCTTCTATTAAAGTAAGAATTGAGCATATCAATCTTCGTCTACAGAAAGATGAAATGCCTTCGAAAATTTTTTCGCCCGACCTACGCTCAAGTAGGAGATTCTTAGCTCAAAATTCATTTTCTGGAAAATGCAAAAATTTATTGATGTATATATTTATACCTCTCAGCTCGCTTGTCTCTTTTTTTTACTTCCTTTCCCGTCTCTTCTCTATTGGTATATGTGCATGTCATACTATTTGATAATCCACAATCATAAATTGTATCTACTTTCCGTGCATTAACCTAATACCTTTTTTTAGGTTGAAGTTTATATACGGTATTTTTAAATATTAAAAAGTAATATCTTTTAGCCTTGGATAATAAATGACAAGAAATATTAATATAGGAGATTCATTAACATCTTCCAGTGAAAGCATTACTGAAGAAAGCGTTACTGAAAAACGTAATGACAGTCTTGAAGACAAAACAAAGTCGGAGAATGTTGATAATGAAAAAGTCAGTTCAAATGAAATTGTAGATGGAGAATCTACAATACGTAATTTAAACTGGTCGCAGAAACTTAAAATAAAGGTTCCTTGCTACAAGTTGATTGTTCATATCATTATAGGGTCTTTTTTCACGGCTTGGTGGTTATCGATCATTATACAAGATAAGCATAGACATCAATGGTTAATACCAACAGTAATTTGGGGTATGATAATGGTGAGATTAATTAGTTGGCATTGTAAGATCTTGAACATTTTGCTACGTAAGATACAAATTGTGTGGAACTTTTCAACTGACATAGTATATAATAAATTATTGACTACAAGACCAAAAAGATTGTTGGCTGGTGCAACTATCACAGTTGCTGTAATTTTAGTGGGTACTTTCATTCCTTCTGAAACGTCTTACTCGCAAAGAAAAGATAGAGCTGTTTCATTCTTTGGCTGTTGTGTTGCAATATTTTGTTTATTTGTAACTTCAAACAACAGATCAAAAATTCAATGGAATACAGTTATTGGTGGAATGTTAATGCAATTCATAATTGCTTTATTTGTTTTAAGAACAAAATGTGGTTATGATATATTTAATTTTATTTCGACTTTAGCAAGAGAGTTGTTAGGATTTGCCAAAGTCGGAGTCGCATTTTTAACTAATGCTGAAGTTTCTATGTATGGTATGTTCTTCTTTTCTGTCTTGCCTGCAGTGGCATTTTTCGTTGCCTTTGTCCATATTTGGTACTATTTTGGAGTTATCCAATGGTTCGTTACAAAATTTGCTTATTGTTTCTTCTGGTCTTTAAGAGTTTCTGGCGCTGAAGCCATTACTGCTGCTGCATCTCCATTCATTGGTATTGGTGAAAGTGCAATTTTAATTAAAGATTTAATGCCCTACTTGACTAAGGCAGAGTTACATCAAATTATGTGTTCTGGATTTTCAACTATTTCTGGTGCTGTTTTGGTTGGTTACATCGGATTAGGTTTGAATCCACAAGTCTTGGTTTCTTCGTGTGTTATGTCAATTCCTGCTTCCTTGGCTGTTTCAAAATTAAGATATCCTGAGACTGAAGTACCACTTTCAAGAGGCAAAATTGAGCTTCCAGAAGATGTGGAAGAAAATCCTAATAAACCTAAAAACGTTTTGCAAGCATTTTCTCATGGTGCTACTTTGGGATTAAGAATCGCTGGTACAATGATGATCCAATGTATGTGTATTATTGGTTTGGTTGCATTAATTAACGGCATTTTAACGTGGTTTGGTAAATATTGGAATATTCATGAGTTGACTTTAGAATTAATTGGCTCTTACATTTTATACCCGGTTGGTTTCTTGTTGGGTCCTCCAAGAGATGAAATTTTTCTTGTATCAAAATTATTGGCTACAAAAATCATCCAAAATGAGTATGTCGCTTATAACCAATTAATGAATATGGCTCCATACAATGAAATGTCAAAGAGAGGTACTGTAATTGCAACTTATGCTCTTTGTGGTTTTGCAAACCTTGGTTCTTTGGGTATTACTTTGGGGGTTTTAAATACTTTGACTAACAACACAAGGGCTAGAGATATTTCAAGTGCTATTATTTCTGCATTGATAAGTGGCTGTATTGCAACTCTCTTATCTGCTGCTATTGCAGGTATGATCATTCATGATTTGGGCTCCTTCAATGTCTGAGTTACAACTTGCAAGTTTGTAACTTCTATTTTTTTATCATGTTTATATTTTATTATTATACTCTTATATAGACTGTGACACATTTCGGTTAAATAATGTACGTGATGTTTACTTATTAAATTGCTTAAGTAAAATATTGCCTCTAATACAATCTATAGTCACTATGTCAAGCTCTTTTCAAGATCCGTGAAACTGGTTCAATTCATTTTATTTGAGCCTAATTACAAGAATAGCTTAACCAATATACATAATGATTCTCTATCGATCTCGATAAATCTCTTTAAATCTCAGTGAATATCTCCAAAACTGGTATAACCCTATTTATTAGTTCATCAGTACTACTCGAGGATTGAGGTCGGTTTTTCCCATAGGGAAAAACAAAGCGAACAGATATTTCATTAATATATAGAAACAGATTAGCTGCTTCGGATCAATTCAATAAACAATGGTTATATCATCAACGGACCTGAAATCAACTCTTCAAGGATGCTTAAATAATATTAATCATCAATCAAATTTGATGAGGCAATGCTTATCTGATAATAACTTATTACAAGCTTTAAAACATTGTTCGAATTTCTTGAATGAATTAAGAACTAATCAATTATCGCCTAAGCAATATTATGAAATGTATATGTTAGTATTCGATTCGTTAGAAACTTTATCTAATCATTTATTAAATTCACATGATTCTAAACAAAAGAAAAAGCCAGGTAACACGCCATTTTTGGCCGATTTATATGAGCTTGTTCAGTATTCGGGTAATATAGTTCCAAGGTTATACATGATGGTTGTGATCGGCACAACGTATATGTCTACCAATGATGCTCCTACTAAGGAAATTATGAAGGATATGATTGAAATGTGCAGAGGTGTTCAACATCCGATTAGAGGGTTATTTTTAAGATATTATTTATCCCAAAGAACTAAGGATTTGTTACCATTTTCAAACGAGGCTGATTTCAATGAAACAGTGGATTTTTTAATTTCAAACTTTATTGAAATGAATAAATTATGGGTGAGATTACAACATCAGGGACATTCGTCTGAGAGGGAGTTGAGATATAAAGAAAGGAAAGAATTGAAGATTTTAGTGGGATCAAATTTGGTTAGACTATCACAGATTATCGATGATTATAATGGTGATTCCAACTATTCAAGCATTAAATACTATAAGGAAAAAATCTTCCCAATAATAACTGAACAAATTATTCAATGCAGAGATCATCTAGCTCAAAGTTATCTAATTGATGTTTTAGTGCAAATATTCCCCGATAATTTTCATTTTGCCACTTTGACCAATTTATTAAACGATGTGTTTCTTAATTTACATCCTTTATTAAAAAAAAGTGAACTAATTTCAACGCTAATTGAAAGGTTTATAACTTATCATAAGTTTGAAAGCGATTTATCGGATGAATTCAAAAAACTAGCAGTTGATGACGAAAGTGAGTTTTCCGTTGAACAGTTATTTGAAATTTTTTGGAGTTTTTATTTAAAAATTGTTGAACTGGATCCAGATTTACCACCTGAAGAACACTCAATTATGTTACAGTCATTTATCAAATTATCCTTGACCTATGATCCCGCAAATTATGATAATTTAAATAAAATTTATCAATTTGCAACTGAGAGGTTAACTGATGACACTACACAAGAAGAGTTATGGTTACAATTATTAATTGTGCCTATTAAACATTTTAAATCGATTAAAAATCTATTAAAACTATCATTCTTTTATCAATTTTATCTAAAGTTATCAAATATACAATATCAAAAACAGATCTCATTGGAAATAGTTAACAAAGTATTAAGTTCTGAACATGAAGAAAACGGAGGGACTGAATATTATTCGACAACTGAAGAAATCGATGGGGTTTTTAAATACTTATTGGTATTGATTAAAGATTCCAATAAGGAATTGAATACGTCGAAGAATTTAGGCATCACCAAAACTATTAAAATCAATAATGGCGAAAGTTTGATTACTCAAGAATTTTTAAACGTTCAAGAAAACTTATGCAAAATAATTCATTTGATAGAAACTGTAAACCCATTTGAGAATATATCACATCTAATGTATATTAGAAAGAAATATTTAAATAAAAATTTTGACAATATACTTTATACTTATCCAACTTTAATTTCAAAAATTTTAAATAAATTGAAAATTATCGGTTATATTAAGTTAAAGAGAAAGAGTTTGAATTCAAATACAGATTTATTAATTACAAGTAATTTTAAGAATTTGTCGATTATAATTGATGAGTTATATCAGCATCATCAACAATTCAATTCTGAATTGATATTAAAAATCTATCTCAATGCAGCTTCAATTGCTGACCAATTAAAACATGAATCCATTAGCTATGAATTATTTACCCAATGTTTTATTGTTTACGAAGAAAATTTGATTTTAAACTCACACAATCAATTCAGTAATCCACATGATTCTATGGGCGGCTCTTTACCTTATCAGTCCATTATAATGATTGCTAATAAACTAATGAATCTGAGGTATTTTAATAAAGAAAATTATGAAAGCTTAATTACCAAACTAACTCTATATGGATCAAAATTATTGAAGAAACAAGATCAATGTAGATCAGTTTATTATTGTGCTCACTTATGGTGGTGGTGTGACTTGTTTATTGATGATACATCACCAACGATTGAAAATCCCCAAGATATTTTATATAGAGATCCAAAGAGAGTCTTGGAGTGCTTGCAGAAATCTTTAAGGGTGGCTGATTCATGCATGGACCCATATTTGTCATTAAAGTTATTTGTTGAAATTTTGAACAGATGTTTAATTTTCAATATATACGGTAACTATTTAATTGATTCAAGATACATTAATGGATTAATTGACTTAATTAAAACTAACTTAGACAATTTAAAAGATGATAATACTATCAAAGATGCTAATATTGATACTGATGACAATGAATCTAAACTATTTAATCAAATCTCAAATTTGTTTAATAGAACTATAAATTACATAAGAGATCAGCAAGCCTCAGATGATAGATTTAGGGGAATAATTGGTTAAGTGATTGAAATCCGTGTTTAATGTTTTTTATATTGAAAATTTAGTGATTAAAAAAGAAATATATCATCTACTTACCGTAGTCTTTATTTCTATTAATATCCAAATCCGGAATCGGTCGTAGATTAGACAAAACCTATCAGGGCCGTACAATGATAACTGCCCCCTTTATAATTTTTCCTTCTCTTCTTCTTACTACCACTCTATACATATACTATTGAATCCATTGAAGGTTAATGGTAATCAATTGAACTATCGATTAAGTATAAAACCATGAGTCGTCATCTTGCTCGTGATTTTTCCATTTGGAATATGCTAAAATATGGGGATGGTAGGTCACCTATTTTGGTAGAAGAGGATAGACAACAACAAGAAATAAAGGAAGAGAAATACTATGACAGTAAGGAATCAAAGTATTATGATATTGAAAAACAGCCGGCTGTAATGAAGTCCCAACGAGTACCAGAATCGAAAACTGGAGGTATATTACCGGCTATAGTTGGAAGTTTATGTGGACTTATGGTTTTTGCATATGTTCACGAGATTAACTTATTTAGTGTTATGAACAACATTTTTATGGATATGAATTGTGATCATAATATGGGCATAAAGTATTCGGTTTCGGCACCTTTGCAAAGTTTTGTGGATGAAACGAATATCAACATCGCAGGTTTAAGCAAAGAGCCAAAAGAGATAATTGAGGTGTCTTATCCATATGTGCCTAATTCGGATTATGGTAAATCTGTATATTCTACAATTTTGGTTAACCATACATTCGGAGATTCTTGGGGTTCACCAGCTATTGTTGATTTCACGCCACCAAGTAATGCAACTTATAATAAGGTTGTATTAACTTTAAATACATCAGTAGATGGTGTTCAATATGATAGATTAGCCAATTTGTTTATTGATGATATTGAGATTTGGAGAACTTCTACTATTGAGCCTGGTGGATCTTCAGTTTTTTCAAGCTTTAAGAAAGACGTTTCTACTTATTTAAAATTGTTTCAAAAACCAGGACAAGTTTTATTTCAGCTAGATAATATTCTAAATAGTAGATTAACTGGAAAGTTTAATATTCAATTATCAGCAGATTTTTATTTAGCCTCTAATCATTCATCTGGGTCTTCTGAAGAAAAGTTAGACGCCAAATATAAGGTCTTTTCGATTATGAGGCCAGCTAATCAAATATACTCCTTAACATCTAATAAGAATAAGCTCAAACCATCATTAGCTTATTTACCATCTGACAAACTTCATGTTAACTTGCCTAGCCTTCCCCAAAATACAACTAGATTGAAATTGTCAATTTTTACTTCGGGAAACGCAGCAGAGGAATTTTGGTATTCAAATGTTATGGATGAATATGCTTACAAATTTGGCAGTCACGGTAAGACATTACAAGGGCATGGGCCACTTAGAATTGTTAATGTTTATTTTAACGGAGAGAAAATTGCTACTCAAACTCCAGAACCCGTCATTTTTACTGGAGGAATTTCTCCAGCTTTATGGTCATCTGTTGTCTCAACAAATGCATTTGATTTACCAACTATTGATGTGGACATTAGCGGATTATTGCCATATATATGGGAGAATCAAGCAATACATGATAGGTACTTAGAAATTGAAGTTAGTAATGGGTTGGATGAAGTTGATGGATTTGTCAGATCAAATATTGCAGAAAATTGGATAACTGCTGCAAATTTATTAACATTTGAAAATGATCAAATTTTAAATTCAAACGGTGAAATACTTAAAATTGATGATAATAATTCGGCCTCGGTTGTTGGATTTGCTCCACCATTTACTGGATCACTTCAACAAGTTATAAAAGGGAAATTTGAAGCAGAACTAAGTAGTAATTTGATATTTGATTTAAAAGATGGTTCCAGATTAAATACGACCATTCGTTCCTATTCAAAAGCTGAAATATCAAATGTTCAAAGCTATAAAAATTATGGAGATATTCAAAGTTTAGTTCATATTGGACATTCACTTAAATCATTAACGATTGAAGATAATGATCAACAAAATAAGATTCATCAACTAGATACTTTATTCAGTTATCCATTAGTGATGAATTTAGAAGAGAAGAATAAGACTGTCAATGCTGGTAATGTTGACATTGAATTTGACGTTCAATTAGTTAGTGTTAGAAAATCTAACATTAAAATTAATAACGAACCATCATTAGAAGTATCGTCAGCGCAAAATGGAACTTCCAAATATTTCTTATCGAGTAAAGGAAACTACGGGTTTTCCAAAATTGATACGAAATATAAATTAAAAGTCAATAAACCATTTAATGAATATAAATATAAGAGGAAAGTTAAGACTGTCAATGGTACTATCATTAGTGATGAGGTTAAGGGTGGTAAAAATCATAAAAGTGGACAAAATATTCTAATTAGCAAGGAATCAGATCATGATTATGATAGTTTTACTTCAATTTTAGAAAACTATAAAACACTAAAATCCTTCGATAATGAGATTTCTAGTAATATTAAAGATTTAATAGATGAATTTTCAATTCATTTATTTGAGTTTGAGTTTGATCTAATAGACGATAAAGAAGTTCATAAAAATAGTATTAAGAGCAAACACATCAAAGAAAAAAAACACTCTAAAAACATGAAACTTTCTAAAAAGATGAAAAAACATCATAAGAAGATTAAATCTTTTATTAATAAGCAAAATGTCAAACACTATTATCCACCTACTGAGAAGAAATTTAAGAATATTTTAAGTTCAAAAATTTCAAGAAATTAGTTCAATTTCAGAAATAAGAATAAAGATTTTCTTCCTTATTGTAAGTAAAGAACTCTATGAATTTTTAATATTAGATGACGATCAAAAAAATGATTTTTTTAAAAATTATTGACCTGTTCATTATTAATAATGAGAACTTGTCGAAATCCAGAAAAGAAAAGAAAAGGGTTTCTCCCTTTACTAATACTTCTGTTCAGTGGTTTCTTAGGTTGGAAATTTAGGAAGTATCGCTATATTCGTTCAAAGGTTAAGTTGAACTATATAGGATTCATGAATATTCCTTTTTCTTTATAAATGTAAAAATCGAAGAAATTTTATGGTATTTAGTTTGAGTTTTCTATATATATATGAATTTTTAATGTGACGATAGTATATCTTATTTTTTTATTCTTCTGTTAATAACTCAATAAATATGTCTTTGACTAGCCAAATCCAGCCCATTCAATAGAAAATGAAGACATATTATATTCTTTAGTAAACTCATTCAATAATACGCTATCATCAATATTTTCAATTTGTCCACTTTCATTAGAATCGCCAATCAATACCCAAACCTTCTTCACTCCTGTAGCCAATCTTCCTCCAACAATTAAAGAATTTATCTCCACTTCCTCGTTAATACTAACTATTAAATGACTGTGGTATCTTAATGGATCACCAGGATAACAGATTAATTGACCTCCAAATTTCAATCCTGGTAACATGAAATAATCTAACGATTTAAAAAATTTAAAAATTTTATAAGTTTTAATAAGCTTATGTAATTGGCTCATTGAAGTATAATTGCTCTTGATGTATTGGTTAACCAGCACTTTGGAAGTATTTATAAGTTCATTACGTTCTTCATCTGGAAAATTTTCAATACTTTGAACATCAAAAGTAATTAACTTGTCATCGATCAAATTGGTTCTTCTATCCTTATTGAATAACAAAATATTGTTGTTAAATTTAAAATTATCGATGATTATCCCATAGCCAAATTCGATCAACCATAAAGCCTCGTGAAAACTTAGTTCTAATGGTTTAGATAAGAACAAGTTTTGTTGGGGAAATTTTGACAATGTACCAATTAAAATACCTAATATCCCTAAATTTCGTAATTTCTTGATATCATCTAGATTGAATATTAAAATTTTGTTACCTATGAGAGGTAAAGTAATTTTATTATCCATAGTAAAAAAGTAGTATTCTAATATAGTAGTATGAGTATATCATTGAGAAGATGAAGAGAAGACATCCAAACTTTTGAGTGGGTGCAAGGATTTTTGGTGCACCGGATGGTAATATCTAACTAGTATCATAGTTGTTCCTATTATACTGAGTTTCATTGGATTTATATTTTAAAATCTAAAAACTGGCAAGGAAAGTATATCTTACTAAGGTTATTATATATTGTCATTTTACTATATTTAATTAAACTCTAATAATAACTTTACATTCGTATTACATCTTATATATACAAAGTTGAATAAATATTGTACTTTCAATCAATTAGACTAGATACTGAAATTTTAGTATTTTCAGTATGTTTTTCATTAGGATTAGAATGTTCGTTTGAATTATTATTATAATTACTGTTACCATTATTGTTATTGGTATTATTGTTGCTGCTGTTGTTATGATTAGGACTATTATTAATGATGTTGCTGTTATGACTGCTATAACTGTTCATTTGTTGATGTGATTTTTCGGACTGTTGTTCCTCTTTCTCCTTCTCTTTTAACATACTAGAATAAATTGAGCTCGAACTGTTTGAATTTTTATTTTTTAAATGCGATAAAGTAACTGGAGACGTATTTGTTGATAAAATTGAAGTTGTAGTGATACCTGATCCACTAGATACACTAAATCTTGTAGAAGGAGTTAATAAAGGAGAATTAAACGAATTTTGTGACAAATTTCTCTTATGGCTTGCATTGGAATTAACATGGTTGATATTATTGGTATCTTTCAAAGGATTTGGAAAGAAATCAGGAGCAATCGATGATCTTCTTGATGAATTTGTAGTTGAAGTTAAAGCAGAGAACTCAAATTGAGAAATCGAATTATTTCTTGAATTTTGATTACCAAGTAATAATGGACTACCGTAACGAGGGGACACATTACCAGTTGATTGGGAAATTGACTGGCTATTTATAGTTGATGGTAAGTTGGGATGAGAATTAGTAAAGAAATGATTGTTTTGTTGATAAATAGTGTTCGCTGTTGAATGTCTTCTATTTATATTATGATCGTCTAATAATCTCCTTTTATTTGAAAGATTGGTGGTAATTGGTGGTAATACATTATTTGAATTAGTATCAAAACTGGCAGATCTACTGAAGTTTGACTTAAATGGAGGCGTACTAGCTATATTCTGGGCTGGAGGCGGCGTGTTTGACCCATCCGTCGAATATTCGGATTTCTTGCTATAAGTACCAAACATTGATGTATTGAAAGATATTTGTGGTAATTGTTGGACTTGAGGATGCTGCGATGGCTGAGGTTGAGATGGTAATGGTGGCGGTAATGGTTGTGCTTGTATTTTCCGTTGTTGCTGTTGCCGTTGGTAAGATTGTGACAACAGTTTATTCTTTTCTTCACTGCTCTTCAGGATCGCTGAGCTAGCTCTTCTTCGTCTATTTGCACCCCCATTCCACCAATTCTTGATTGCGTTATCCGATCTACCATTTAGATGCCTTGAAATTTCAGCCCATTTCTTGCCATATTTAGCCACTAACTTTTCGATTAATTCTCCTTCTTCAACCGTTATGGGGGATCTATTCAACGTAGGTTTCAAGTTCTGATGATATCTTTCTCTACACTGCTTTGGTGTTCTGGTACACAAACTATTTGATATTCTAACCCAGTTAGAAGGACCAAAGATTGAAATTAACTCCATTAATTTTTCATCTTCCTCGGGTGACCAAGGCCCTCTTCTAGTTTGATTTGGAGTGGCGTTATGTACAGTTATAGGCTGTTCTGATTGATTAGGATAGCAATAAGGTTGATTATTGTAACTCATGATTAGCTGGCATAAATCGCCTTGTAGAACAGAACAGAACAGAACAGAACAAACCACTCGTTATAGTGGGAAACAAAATAAAACTCAAAAAGAAGGTAGGGACTGACAATAACTAAATTAAAAAGAAAAAAAAATCTGATAAAATTGAATTAAATTATTAAATTTATAAGTTACTCAACTAAAAATTAAGGTATTGTCAAAATTACAACTAAAATTTTTAAAGTCAAGAAAAAATAATAAAGCAGAATTAAATAACAAGAGACAGAGATCCAAGCTGAAAGAGTTTAAAATAAAATATCTGCAAAATAGAAAAAAAAACAAAAAGAAATGTAATTAATGATATAGTACATAGATCAGCCAATACCGAAGTCCTACCCATAATTAGTAGTAGAAATAAGGAATAATAGGTAAAGAGTTAAAAGCGCCCTAAACGCCCGCAGTGATCCGATGTTATCTAAAGCCGTCCTCATTAATGCTTATTAATCCCAAAATGCTCAAACGCCCTAAATAATAAGATATAATACTACCAAAATAGCTCAATAATTGTTCCCAAAAATAATAAGTATAATAAATATAACGGTACTTAACAAATACATTAATTTACACAGATTGAACGAACTATACAGTAATAATAATATATTATTGAGGATAACAATAAGGGAAACTTTAAACAGCATTGCTGTAAAATTACTGTAAGTGAATGAACTGAGATAGTTGAAGGGATCCTCATAACCAATTTAACGGATGAGCCCTGAAGGCTATCTTTCAACAAATACGTTCGTACACGCATACACGCATACCAAGATGAAATAATGTATAGGTAGTGCATTAAATTGGTACCATAAAAATATTGAGTACTTTATATCTTGTTGAATATCCGTGGAATACAGATGGTACATGCAAGATGCAATATTTAGTTATGTTCGTATATTTGGAATTTCAGTACTTGAAAAATGAAAAATAAATCAGTTTAGCCTATGTACAGAGGGTTAGTTCATTATTGAGATGTTGCTAAGTTAGATTATAATACAATAGGGATAACCACATACAAAGAGCGTCATATAATAGTAGCATTGTTGTAGCGCTGTCAGTTAGAATATAGAGTGCTATCTACCGCGGTGATAGTATCTATCAAGATATTAATTGTCATAGTATCAGGACGGCGCTATTACCTGTTAGTCGCAATTTCTACCTCGGCGGTAAGAACATTAAGTTGAGCCTTCTTATTCTGTGCAATTTATAACGGTGGCTTGCCACTTCACAAAGTTGTCTTACGTCACATGGAGGTCTTTCCTCTATTACCATCCTTCCATCTTAAACCTTATTTCACCGTCCATTTTGTCTACTCTAACAGTTCATAATACTCATCTAAGTCTTCCTTTTCGAATATAACTCGAACCATTAACGAGCAACTAGGGCACACTGCAATATCTTCTCCATCCGCCAAGTCATCTATTGCGATGGCAAATTTGTCACCACAAGGACAGGGGTATTGAAATAGCTGGGTCACAGGATCAAAGGTGAAGTCTTCTATTTCGATTTCATCGTAGATGTTTTCCATACTTGATGAGTGGTTTGATGATATAAATCGACAATTTTACAGAATAATTCCACACGTAGATCAAACAGTAAATATATGCTCTACTAGTAAGATTGTATAGTTACACTATAAACATCCAGAAAAAATTTCTTTTTGCTTACGTAAGTGAGAATAGGAAGATGAGGACAATACTAAGATAAAAGAGAAGTATAGGGGCCATGGTACTCTATGCACTGCCATAGTGTTGCATTGCGTCTTATGGCCTGCTATATTCTTCACGCCGTATTCAGTGTGCAATTGAGATACAGTTCTTCTACTCTACCTATTCCATCTACTCTACGTTCCGTCTGCTCCTTACTATGCTACAGTAATGACCAGTTGTAAGAGGTATGACTCGAATCACAACAATATGTAGGACTCGACAACTCAATAACGACAATGCCGAAGGTAATAAACCATCCTACACACCAGAGGACCCATCCCAGACACCAGGTAGTTTGACTGTTGCCCCGATACAACGGGCGCCGTGTCAACCTGTAACCCGGAACTAGGACCATCTCGGGTTGTAGCCCTACTGTCGCGCTTATCACCTGATCTGTGTTCCCTTCAAATTCCACATCTCCTTTTGTGTCCTGTTGGTTTTGTGTAACTTTCTTCTCTTATTCCCTCTTCCTCGCCCATAGGCATATTCCAATTTTCCTTCCCGTTTTAACTATTTACTTGAAAATTTTGAAAATAGTGTTTTCTCTTTGACTTTTTACTTTCTATATATCAGTAAACCTTAAGAGTATGTAATATAGTACCATTATCTTATATTAAAGTTATTATATTGAGTATTGTCTGTATTGTCAGTCTGTATTAGTTGTTTAAGATATCCTAAGGTCACATCAATAATGTTAATATACCTCAGATAACCGAGGAAAAAAATTTTTCAGTCCAAAATCTATTGTACAAAATTTTAGTTTTAGCGTTGGACATTTGGATTACGAGTTGGATACTATTATCGTTGAAGGAATCTTTTAGTAGTTGGAACAATATAAATACACTTTAACTTGAGCGATTAGTCTAGAAACAAGGAATACTAACAGGATTTTATAGCAACATGGGTATTTCTAGAGATTCTCGTCACAAACGTTCTGCTACTGGTGCTAAAAGAGCTCAATTCAGAAAGAAGAGAAAGTTCGAATTAGGTAGACAACCAGCCAACACCAAGATTGGTGCCAAAAGAATTCACAGTGTTAGAACCAGAGGTGGTAACCAAAAATTCAGAGCCTTGAGAATTGATACTGGTAACTTTTCATGGGCTTCAGAAGGTGTTGCTAGAAAAACCAGAGTTGCTGGTGTTGTTTACCATCCATCAAATAACGAATTAGTTAGAACCAACACTTTAACTAAATCTGCTATCGTTCAAATTGATGCTACCCCATTCAGACAATGGTATGAAACCCACTACGGTCAAACTTTAGGTAAAAAGAAGAACCAACCAGCCGAAGAAGAAGTTAAAAGATCAAGAAAAGTTGAAAGAAAATTGGCTTCCAGATCTGCTTCAGCTGCTGTCGAATCAGCTCTTGATGCTCAATTCGGTTCTGGTAGATTATACGCTTGCATTTCTTCAAGACCAGGTCAATCTGGTAGATGTGATGGTTACATTTTAGAAGGTGATGAATTAGCTTTCTACTTAAGAAGATTAACTGCTAAGAAATAAATTATCTTTTAATCTACATTAACTTTATATAATCTATGTTTGTTCATAATTTGTTTTTTTATAATTTTTAAAAAAAATATATACGTGTATATTATTTTTCAAATGTAGTATTATTTAAAAATAGATGATGTTGCCTAGTTTGTTTCATAGTATATGCTGTTTCATGATTACATGATTAAGCTATATCACATACATTGGCTCTTCATTCGATTCGTCACCTACATCTTGGTTAAGCGTTATACTGACAGGGAGTCTTGGTCATTTAGGAACACCTATTATTATTAATTATAATATTTATGAACCGTATTAGCACATTCAACCATGCCCTCAATCTACATTTGAGTAAAAAAGAATCTTTTCAATGCCTATTGTATTGTTTTACTATTTAATTTATATACCTATTACAATTAACCTAAATTAGAGGTCAGTACTTTCTATCTCACTACTCTGAACATATTTTCCCTTCTTTAATTATATATCATTTCAGAAATATGCAATATAAGTTGTCCTCAAATCTTAAACGTTTTCAAGCCGTTAAAGAATATCAGTACAGGTCTGTGTTATATTATCATCATTTCATAATTAAAGCCAACAATTTTCGTATTCATACGCTAATTATAGTCTTACATACATTTTATATAATTCAATCCATTTGAATAATTGATAGATTTGCTTGGTTTGATATGGTGTAAAATTTTTTTTAGGTCCAATTTAAATTGATCGAGGAACATGAAAGTTTGGTAATTTTTCCGGGTAACCGTAGAATTGGCATTTTGCAATCATTGTAGGGTTATTCCTTGTTTTGTAGTATAGGTACAGATCGGCAAGCTAATAAGCATTTAAGATAATTAAACTCATCATTTTGTAAATGATATTCTTTTGAAATGGTCATTTTTAGTTTTGGTAAATTTCTTTTCTATCTTTTGTTTTATGGAATGCAAACTTGACTATTGTTCGTTAAAACTATGAAACTTATGTAAATTCATTTGCATGCTTATGCTTTCCCTTCAGTATAAATAAAAAGAAGAAAGTTTTAGTTTTTGTTCGATAGCGAGTAAACGATGAAGCTTTTTTGTTGACTTCTTTATTCAAGCACATCTTAAGAATCTGTATATTTCCCATTTACAAACTCTTTGGCATTTGTTTTCTACAGAACACAAAAGGTTTAGGCTCATTCAAGAATAAATTTGGAACTTAAGCTTTAGAGTAGAGTAAATCCGGTTTTCCTTGTAATCCTAATTGATTTAGTTGTATTGGATGCTAGACTTCTAAGCCTTAGTTCAAATCGAATTTTCAATTTTAATAAGCTACTGTAATGAACAATAAGAAAATATCATTGTTTTATTTGAATATAATTCCCTGAGTTATATTCAAATAAAGATTAAATACTAGAATTAAAAATCTAAATAGTAATAAATTTAGCTCACTGTAGGAAAGTGTTTTCAGTATGCTGAGATAGTTCGATTTGATATAGTTTCGTAACTAATGCTGAAATTATCAACATTTAGACCAGACATATCAACGAGATCTTAATTAGGAAATATATTATAGCTGTCTTTGTCAGAAAATAATTAAAGCTTAAAGAAACTATTTTTCTATAAATATATTTGCTGGTACCAACCATCGGGTAACTTTGCCAAAATCTAATAATACAGAATTGGGGTCGATAATAGGTATCATAAGATAATTCGCTTGGAAAATGTCTATATTAGGCTTGTATCCGTAGGCATTCACAAATGGCCGTGAAAAAATAATTATGGATACTCTTTCTTTCCAATGTTGATAATTTTAACTTCTTAGTCAATTAATGGAAAAAGCTGATTATTTAAGAAGTTGTAATATCGAAAATGAAAGAAATCAGCCCCCGTTTGGGTCCTTGTAGAAGACATCAAGCCAAGGAACAAGATCAAGCAGTCTCACGAATGTTCTTTTAAAAAGGCAAAAAGAAAGGATTTTCGATATTTCCTGAAAGGTATATTAGTTAATATGTTGTAAGAACTCAATAGATGAATAAAAGGAGACACATCAAAAAGTTTAATGAAACTTCAATATAAAATTTGTTGGAGATAAAATGTTAGAGCTAGTTGTACAAGGAATGATTCAGTAGCCTAACTGAGAATATATTATCTAGAGTTAAGTCAAATTTAAGATCAATTATTGTAGAAGAGAGATATTTTCAAAACATTTTAAAAATATGGCATTTCAATGACACCAAAAATATAGAAGAAAGATATCTTTCATAAGGATATTAAGTTACTGTAAACTGGGAGTATTTCTTGACAGCCGTGAAGATATGTTAAATTAACTTAATATTATTAATGAATACGAATTCAAACTACATAGTTCTCAGATGGAAATTTCTACGAAAGCAATTAAATGTCCCTATTTCCTTTACTGGTGGTTTGACACTGTCATCTCAGAATATAATCAAAGTGGAACAAAAATCTGTCTTTCTCTACAAATGTTATAATAAAAAGATAATTAAAGTTCATCACATTTTGTCTCTTCTGGGACAATTTATTAGTCGATTATAAAATTAACTTAGGAATCTTTCGATTAACAATGATTGACAATATCTTAGGAATTTTTGTACATTCTTTTCAAGCAGTGTTTCATAAATACTAGCTTCTCAAATGTTTCAAAATGTTTATACACTTTGAAAGATTAAAAAAAGAGAAGAGGTTAAAATATAAAAGTTTGTGATCAGAAAGTTATAAGAAACATCTTCTTCCGAACTTTATAAATAGAAACATAATCAAGATATGAATAATGAAGTTGAAATATTAGAAATTGATCTTATGGTTGACAATAGCTTCTGATATTCTCTGAATTATGTGACTACTTCTGGTTTAATCATTTAGAATAAGTATATCTGCGCTATTTGGGCTGAACCATTTTATACAAACATTTAAGATTATTGCAGCAAATAAAAAGAAAAATAAGTAACAGATAATAATTCTATCACTTCTTTTCGGAAGCAATTGTTAAAATGAAATCTATGGACTAAATATAATAACTATATCTTTGAACCTTCATAGCAAGCATATGAAATAAACTGACATTCGCTTGTACTAGCGTACTAAAATTTCACGGTCGCAAAATTTATATATCTACTCTAAAGTTTTACATATTCAGTCTCTATGTCAAAAGTTTCCACGATATAATTTACTTCTCGTGGACTATAAAGTTTAATTCAGACTATTTATATTTATTTACATTCTAAGAATACCTTTTAACAGTTATTATATCTATGTTTATAGTTTTCATTCGCTTCGTCATGCAAGTCATTATTTAATCAAATTGGTATCAATCGTACGAACTGGACCAATCTATTTTAAAGCAAAAATTAAATTAATAGGTATTTATTACGGAGAAATATATTTAAACACGAAATGAAAAATGATAATCGAATTATAATGCACACTATAGAAAAAATATAGAGACAATTAATCTCAAATAAATTTATGATTAATCAATCTATAATTAAGCAAGACTCTTTATTGAGTGAACTAAGGAGGGAGTTGGTTTAAGACCTTGATCAGGACTGTCATCTTCTTCATAGTCTAACATATTTAATTCTTCTTCTTTGTAGTTATAATGTTTGAAACATAACCAGAATAAACAACCAGCAATAAAACACGAGACCGCTAAACCAGTATATGTCCAAGTTAATTTTGGATCTTTAGAAGTAGGAGACAAAGCAATACCGAGAGCTGAACCAAAAGCATTAGTGACTAAGAATAATGACATGATGAATGATTTCATTGAAACTGGAGCCTTTGTATAAGCATACTCTAAACCAGTAATAGATGCAAGAATTTCAGATATAGCAATTAAGACATAAGCTGGAGTTTGAATAGCAACGTGAATATGATTTGGAACGGTTTGGAATTCTGGAGCACAAGCTTTGGGATGATCATAACATGGACCAGCTTTGTAAATGTAATGTTGTAAAACAGCTGCATAGACCATGGCACCTGCACCAAACATGAAACCCATAGTAATTTTGGTAATAGCTTTGAAAGGGGTAAATCTTCTAATAAATGGATAGACGAATCTTTCACAAATTGGAATAAAAACAATAATAGCTATGGAATCAATTGCTTGCAAAAAATCATTTGGTAAACCATGCAATTCCATTTGACCGGCTTGGGAGACAAAATTATTAAGCATTTGTCCATAGACAACCCAATAAATTGGATAGAATAAGAAAACCTTACAAGCATAAACGGCTCTTTTAACTTCTTCAACAAATTTATCACTCCATGGGTATTGTTTATTTGGATTTAAGGATGGTTTGGCAGCGTCTAAATTAAATTTATTTTTAAGACCAATCCACGCGCATCGGAATGATTTTGCAATAACTTTATCAGAAACTGGAACTTTAACATATTGGTTTCTACCTAAAATTAATGCTAAAATTGCAATAAAGAAGAAACAAAAAGGTAATAAGAAAGCAGCCCAGAAACCAATGTGTAATTCCATTTCAGTGGTAGCGATGACAGACAATGATCCAATATTAATCATAAGATAGAAAAACATAAAAACATTTTGAATAGTAATGTTTGGATCTTGGACTACTCTTTCACCCGATTTTAAAACTTTAATAACTGGTTTAGTTTTTGGAATTTGATCAGCAATTAATGGGGAAACATTTGATTTAACACCACCAGTTCCAATACCAATAATAATAATAGCAGCTATGTATCCACCTAAAGCAGTCGACTGAGAAGTTATCGATGGAAGAGAGGTGATGAATAAGAGGAATATACCGATAATGTAAATAATACAGAAGATAACAATAGTTTTGTATTTACCCCAATAAGTGTCAGCAACCCAAGCACCAAAAATTGGTGTAACGTAACACCAAAATTGGAAAAAATATGATAAAGCAGTTGCACCTTGGTTCTTCAAGTTTAAAACACCCTTTGGTACATCATCTGCAGAATTTTGCATATAATTCTGGAATGGTGCAGTTAAACCATAGTAAGAAAACCTTTCTGCCAACTCAACAATAGCAACTAACCAACAACTTATGGGGATCTTTTCAGAAACATGTCTTAATGTTCTTAATTCTTCAACAGTTGGTGTTCTGTCTTCGTCTTCTTCAAAAGACAGACCCTGTTCTAGTTGCCTTTCGGTATTCGAGAGCTCCTTATCTAACGATTGATTTCCAATCCTTTCATCTTCGATGGAAGTAGACATACTTGACTAATAGATATTTCTTCAACTATACAAAGAAAATCACAAACTTTTATATGCCCAAACTGTTCAACTGAGAAAGAAATACTTGAACTTATATAAGTTCTGCCTTGTTATTTAATTTCGTTTCATCAAGAATTTTAACTTACCACAATCTGGTATTATCCACGAATCAGCGTATCCCGAATCAGATGGGGATATCCATGGCAAAGAGAAAGGCTGAATTGGAATTCAACTCATCACCGGACTACGTACAGAAAATGCCGTGAGAAATTATCTTCCCTTGATTGATAAGAGTTTCTAAAAAGAAATCTTGAGGCAATTTACCCAAACTGAGCATCTCTCGCACTGTAACATGGGTGCAATAGTTTAAACAAAAGGCAAACCCCAACACGGTGATATGCAGCTAAGTTGAAGCCGCGTAGAATTACGGCATGTATCTTTACTGGTAGCACTGTAGGTACCGTTTCTTTTTTTTTTTTGTTCACTGAAAGCAGCCAAAATGGCGCTATTGCGAGCATCTGAAGAGGCATCTTTTCGGGACCGGGGGGATGGAATCCGGTGACGGCACAGGATGGTATTATAAAGGTGCTATTCTTCCGTTTTCTATATCCAAATAGAGATAACTTTGCGTTTTTATCTGGGGTTAAAGTTCGTTTACAGGCATGTTTAAATAAAACGCCTTGAAGAAGATTTGAAAAAGTTAGAGGAATGAGTGATTGTAGTGTCTTATGACAGTCTTTTTATTTTGTGGAATGAAATCTTAACTTTAACCGTTTTGATTCAGATCTTTTTAGAAGAAGGGTAAGACCAAAACAATAAGAAAGAGCGGGATAAAAAAATCTCTTTCGCTAAGATGGTATCAGAGAGACTGGGATGGTACGGTTCTGCGTCATTATAACATCTAGATCAAGACCTCAATAGATAAGCGGCGGAGGAAATGATATTAAGGCCGTCGCTGTGAACACAAGGCACAGAAATAGCGAAATATTCGCTTAAATACATCAAAACTGTTTATATACACAAGCCGCTGCCACCGAATCTAATATTAGGTTGAAAGAGGACTATATTTATTCGTAAAGTAGCAATGGAAAGAAAAAGCACATATTCGGAAACTCCACAGCACCGTTACCGGCATCTAAGGGGCACAAGATATACCATATTTTATGTATGCTCTACATACAAACAATTCACCGTTATGATGTCTATTGTCTAAATATTATATGTATGGTATACAGAGGGTATACAATAAATAAACTCTAAAAATAAAATTGTGAGAATAGATTACAGTATTACTGGACATTCCAGTACCCTGGGAACAAGAAATGCATTTTCTCCAATAATTCCTTTCTAACACCGTGTGCGCTGGTGCTGACGGAGTGTTTCATTGTACCTTTCAAGTCTTCACCTAAACCAAAGCCCTTCGCAAATTCTTCACTAACAACATCAATCAATTTGGCAGCTAGTTTACAGGCGTTAGCAGAGTTAGCCTTTAAGTTGCCAACGACAGTTTCTACAGTAACTGGTTCTTCACTTTCATTCCATGAGTCATAATCAGTGGACATACATATCATTTGATAGGCAATTTCTGCTTCACGAGCCAATTTTGCTTCTGGCAAGACCGACATGTTAATAACAGAACCACCCCATGATCTGTATAATCTGGATTCAGCTCTAGTACTAAATTGGGGACCTTCCATACAAATGATAGTTAAATCTTCATTGTTATTAGTATGCTCTTTAGTATGGAACTTTGGAGCAACCCCAGAATCAAAACCTTCTAAGAATCCAGTAGATGGGATACTATCACAAATTAATTTGTTTAATTTGAGATCGAATGGTTCACCAAACATAGCATGAGCTACGAACCCTTTTTCAAAGAAGGTTGATGGCCTAATACCCTTGGTTCTGTCAATAACCTGAGTAGGAACCACAAAATCTCTTGGTTTGATTTCTGGCTGCAATGATCCGACAGCTGAAAACGCAATTATTGCCTTAACACCAATTTTTTTCAACGCTGCAATATTAGCTCTTGATGGAACATCAGATGGCAACAAGTCATGATGTTGACCGTGTCTTGCCAAAAATGCAACCGGAAAACCACTTTCAGTTACTGAGATAGTGATTGGTGAAGATGAAAATCCCCATGGTGTTGAAATCGTTAATCTTGCCACTGGTTTTAAATTTGGCAAATCATATAAACCAGTACCTCCAATAACTGCTAATGGAACTTCACCTTCGTAATGGTGTGGTAAACTAACTAAGTCAACTTTTTCTCTATGTAATGACATACTTCTTAGGGTATTCAGGCAGATCTAGATGTATAAAGTCTATCTATCTATTTTTTTAATTAGAAAACCACATCGTGGGTGGAAATTATTAATCATTAGATGGAATTGATAATTGTGGCTTAATCTGTAAAGTTAAGGAATAAAACTGTAAATATTAAACTGTGATATGTAACATGTAAAATTTGACTAAAGTGACACAAAAAGAAATCTTTAGTAATTTAAACAGTATTGAAAGACACTACAATATACTACAATATACTTCCTTATCAACAAACATGCTTGTATCAAATATAAGGACCTCCCTAAGGCAAACCACTACCTTAAGGACATTATGGAGTTATTCTTTTAGGGAGTTCTCGTCAAAACCTCCAAAAGCTGATAGTGATATCAGCAATGATTCAACCGCAGTCAGTAAAAGAAGAATACCATCGTTCCCAAAAAACAAACTTAGTAAATCTCGTCTTAGTTGTAAGGGCGAAGATGATCTCAAAGGAAAGAATTTATTAGTTAAATCGAAGAAGCTGAAGAAGATAGAAGATGAATTATATATTCCAGTCGAGTTGAAGGTTGAGTCGTCCAACAATAGCGTAGAGTCACCGAATTACATACCTTTTAAAAATTTCCCTAAGGTCCCTGAGAGTATACTTAATCAGTCTTTAGAAGAATTATATGCGACTATTAACCTGAAGCCATGGATCAATACTAATACGGTGGTTGAACCATCTGAGAAAGAGGTTTTTGAAAAGCCAGAAAATTATGTCGACTTTACTATACCCGATAAATATTTAAAATCAAAGATTGCAGAAAAAATAACAGATAAAGATAGGGCGTTAGTTGAAGAGCTAGATAGATTTTTAAAATCCGAGGATGAGAATGAAATTGCTCAAAGTCAGTTCAATTTAATCAAATTATATTACGATCAAGATACAAATAGCTATAAACCACTACCAGAACATACATTAAAGAAATCATTACTGGGTATGATCAATTTAAACCCTTCTTTAAATGATATTGATGATGAGTACTTGTGGAAATTAATTCCAAAGGATAAATTATTTGCTGCACCACCATTTGAACAAAAGATTACTAAAGATGGTTTTAAAAAATGGGAACAAGAGATGTTAGAGAAAGAGAAAAGAGAGAAAGATGCAAAAGAAGTAGATCAAAAAGAATTCAGAGAGTTTGAGTTATCATTAAATAACTCGAAGACGTTCTTCAGAAAGCCATGTAAAGGCGGTAGACGTAAACTTGATAGAAAATTAATGAAAGAATACAAAAAATTGAAAGAGGAAGGTAAAATTCCAAAGGATTTTGATCCAACTAATGATGATTATGATAAATTATTTTAATGATCTTTAAACAAATTAAATTATGTTTACTTGTTGAATGGGTTAAATTACATATTTATAGTTTTTTTTTTAATTTTTATAGATACGAATCATCAATTCATAGTAATGACATTTTTATTCAATAATAATATAAATATACAAACATATTACAGGAGTAAACGTTCAATAGGTCAAAAAAAATGAAGTTTTAGGAGCGTAAATTCATTCAATTATGTTTAATTCGACATCCCCATAGCCGAATTTATGTTTGTTCTTTTCATAAACTCTTTTTAGCTCATCAACATATAATTTATGGTAATGATCTAGTAACTCAGGAGGAACTTTAGTTTTAATTGAAGATGCATTCTTCTGCTTAGACATGTTGATCTTAAAAAGATTAGTAAACGAGTCCTTTCTTTTTATTGAACCAGAATCATTTGCCGATGAAGGTGGTGACTGCCTTTCGTCAAATTCAGGGTGCTTTAATTTATAATCTGCTAATGCGCCTTCAGGTACATGAATGGGCCTGCCTGTACAAATATTTATTGGATTCCTATAAGGTAGAAACCCAAAATCATAAATGAAAACACCTCTAGCGCTGAAAAACGGTAAAGTGAACTGAAAAGTGGATTTCATCCATTGTTGAAATGCATAACCAAATGATCCAGGTTTGGGAATAGTTAATTTATAGATATCAGCTTCACCAAACGCAAACGTCGGGACCAACGAAACATTGCCTAGTTCTATTGCTAATTTAACAAAGCCTTTACGTTTATTCAAAACTAATTTAATTTCCCTTTTCCGTTGTTTGCTTTTGCAAGCACCACTTTCATCAATATTCTCAGTATCTGAGTCGTCATCCGAGTCCTTATAAGCACCCTTATATCCATTACCAATTTTAGTATTTGAAGCAACCATATTGTTCAACAACGATTCTTGAGCACCACCAACTACAATGCAAACCGAATTATCACCATTGTTAATCAAGCTTTTAATATTTTTAGCAGATGCACTTGTTAAACCTAAACCCAATAGGTAGTCTCTATAGAAAGGTAGGGTAAACTGAGTAGTTAAAGTTAGCGGGAATACTTGGCCAATATTTGGTAGTAATCTCTCACCCTTCGAAGGATCATGAAATAAAGGCTTCAAAAATTTTAGTGGAGGCTCATATGGTTCATTCCGAATGGCATTTGTTGCAAAGGTGCCCATTACACCCATTGAGATAACCCCATGAGGATGATAGCCAAATATATATCTTGGACCTGTCGAAACTTTTTTAAGTTTATAGTTATTACGCTTTGAAGATTTCTGGTCAATTGATGTTGGTGGAGGCGAATAGGAATCGGTATCATTTAACCTCTTGCTTAAACCTAACTTTTTAAATAATTTATCTATTATAGTCCTTGCATCTTCGGATACCAAATCTTCCTCGTCATCAGGCAAACTCTCATTTTCAACTATCACATTTGTAAAAGTGGGTTCTAATTCACAGCTTTTATGTACCTTTATAGGGAAATAGTTAACAAACCATTCCCAGATGATAATATTCTTCACCCAATCTCTAGTTCTATACACCACCTTACCATTAGTTGGGGTGTGCAAATCAAATCCGTACCACCATATAAAATAGGGAAAGATGATTGTTAACCATACAACCCACCCTAACGACAATGCAAACAAGAACAAGCACGCAAAGAATGGTATTGAAATTGTATGCCATATAATTCCAACTGTCTCCAATCTATTACTTAACGGCGTATTCAAAGGGGCAACATTAAGAATAGGTTTCTTCTTTAACTTTGACTTTAGCTTCTGCTTCGATTTCACCTCAACCTTAGTACCATCATTGTTTTCTTTTCTTTTCGTTAATTTTTGATCCTCCTTCTCTTTCAATTTGGATACACCTGATGTTTCCATGGACATGCTGTTACAACTAGTAAATGTTTCTTAACTACAGTTCTCTTGCTAACAAGAAACCAATAAGTAACAATTTAAATTAACCAATTACTATGCAAGTGGAAGGAAATATAGTGTATCAAATACTGATTATGTCCAATATATAAATATATATGATTATCCTGGAAATATATTCCTTGGAATGTTTTATTGTGACTATAAAAGGGGTATCCCTTAGAGCGTCTACTAATAAATTAGGATCCTTAAGGAAAATTAACTAAATGAGTGAAATTGCTTCTCCTTTTGAAATGCGGTTAAATATAAGCAGAATAAAGTTAACAATACAAAGAAAAGGTTTTTACCACATTATTAATCTCAATGTCTAAGAGATCTAACCCAGATCATTTCAATAATGATAATCAAAAGACGCATTATTGGATTAAACCGAACAAGCGCCAGAAAAACTCCTATTTAACGTCTATTTTTAATAGGATTAGTGGAACATCAACAAAACACAAGACGCCATTTAGAAACTTGTTTAATGGAAAAGAGACGGACGAAAATGTTAAAATAAGATATGAGATGTTTAACAAGATATGGCAATATCAATTGTCAAAGGTTCAGTTGATCTTGAATAATACAAACGTCGAGTTTTTTGATAATTTGCTAGATTATATTAACACACCGATTGATTCAACGCTAAACAGCCGGGTTGTTAGATCAAATCACAAATTGCAAGTTGGGTTTCTACTGTTAAGTTCAAATATCGCTAATAACTTGAGAATCTTGCAAGAATTCAATAAATTTTTGGAAGCGAAGAAGCGACAAGATCAATGTACGGATATTAAGCTTATTAATTTGAATTCTAAAAGCTGTGCAAATATCAAGTCTGCTCTAAGAGAAGTGATTAAGCAGATTTTAAGTTTAAGGGATGTATCCAAAGATGGACAAACACCAAATGAAAGTGGAGATGAAGAAGGTGAAGAGGATGCTTCTGATTATACTGACGCCGAGGAAGAACTTGGGAAAGAGGAATTGGCAGAATTGCCAGAAACACGAAAAGAAAAGTTTGTTGATGTCGAAGGAAGGGTAAGCTATGACTTCGATATAGTTGAAGATTGGTGCAATAACTACTTTGTTCATGAAAAGTCTAATTATAAAACTACTCGATTAAGGATTGTTTTAATTCTACAAGATTCCGACTCAGTTAATCATCATGTTTTAAACCAATTAGTCAAACTACTTCATTCTTATTCCAATAAATTGCCAATTAAGCTACTTATGGGATTATCGTCAAATAATGTAAGCAGTTGGATTAATTCAAATTTAAATAATGATGTTAGAGTTTTAATTAATGGTTTGAAGTTCACAAGTAATGATAACAAAAAGCTAGGATATAGAATTTTAAATGAGTTGTTTTTAAACCATGAATTGAATGATTTAAATCCATTATCGTTAGACTCAACTCTAGCAACTATTCTTTTGAATAGATTTGAAAATTCAAATAATTCCATTGATAGTTTAATTTCAGAAATTAAACTATGTTATATGATTTATTTTTATCAGCTGCCGTTATCGGGTTTTGTTAATTCAACCTTCGAACAAAATCATTTGTATATTGATGCGTTGAAGAAATTGCCCTCATTTAAAAGATTTATTGAATCAAAAGTATTCAAGCTTAATGAAACGAAACAACAATTTGAAAAGGAAATTCAAAAAAATGAAATCATACTACCTAAAAAAGAACTAGATCAAAGGATGCATGATAATGAGACTAAACTTCTGAAATCAAGGCAAGAAATTAAGGATCTATTAAGTTCATCAGAAATTTTATTGAGATTATTTGATAACGCAAGGAATGATTTTCAGAATTATAAATTATCAATTATAAACGTAACAAATATAATTTATAACTTACAAATAGTTCATCAAAAAGAAAAATTAGAGATTTACAAACTAATAACTAATAGCCAATTAATTAACTCAATTTATTTAAATGAAATTATGAAAAATATAAAAAATGCGTCCACGAGAGAGATTACTGATAAGATTAGATATTTGAAAGAATCAAATGAATTAATTAACGAATTATCTAACTTTGAAGATGATAAGTTAATTAAGTTGAGAGAAGACTTGAATAGTGTGTTGATCAATGAACTAACGTCATCAAAATTAGTTTTAGTTTTGCAAAAATTCTTAAATAATGTAAATTTAAGCAAATCCATAAATCGTCTTCTATTTAATGAAATTTTTACTCTTAATGGAGGGCTATCAGATTTTAATAGTTTTATAAAGATTGAAGAGAACTTTGAAAATTTAATGATAAACTTAATAAGACCAAATTTAAGATCAATTTTAGAATTAGGATTAAATGATTCAGATTCTTATTTGAAAAATGAATTAATTTTAAAGGAAATTAAACGGTCAACACAATTAAAGCCAATAATTTCTCAATTTTTTGGCATTTATAAAGATGCTCCTGTTTCTATCAATATTTACGATTTTTTTATTGCTTTCAAGCATTCATTAAATAAGGAAGACGTTTTGAGAGAATTGAAAGAGAATTTAAAATCAAGTAAATTACTGAATAAAAAGATATTATTAAATTTGTTACAAGATAAAAATCTAGATTGGGATAAATTGACTTATTCGTGGTTTGTGCAAAATTGTTTTGAACTAATTATGATTGGCTTATTGAAAGAAAAAATCAAAGGCGATTACCTAGAAAAAGCAATATGGAAAGGTATTTAGATTATATATTATGAAATAGTATTAATAAGAAGATTAATTATTCACTGGTTCTTTGTAATGTCTGTAGACCCCTTATCGCTATTATACTGTTCAAGACGTGTGGCTTCCTCCTCTTCAGCTGCAGCTTCTAACTCATAGTCAGATTTATCAGCCCAAAATTTATCTACTACTGATCCATAATAACTTGCTAGTTTGTTACTTTCTTTACTATTTACTTCTGGATTTTTCTCCTTGATATGACGATGAGCAGCTATCGAAGTAATTAGCAATATTATAAAAAATGCTGATAATATAATCAATATGATCAATCTTTGCGTTCTAAAGAGCCTATTGGAAACCTGTGTTGAATTAGCAATCATTACTTAATTATGAGAGTCTTAGACAGATATGAATGATATATGTGATCTCTGGTTTTGGTTTTGGTCCCCAATTGTTATGAATAAATTCAGGTTGTATTAGAGAACGACTCGATTTCCTAATTGGGTAACTTTACGAATTATCGTCTTTTACTATTAGTGTAAACTTTTAATCATATATACTTAGAATTGGAGCTTCCAGCTCTTTTCAAAATTTAATTTATTTTCTTCTATTGTTGTTCTTTGCCAACTTTTTTTCCTTTTTGACTTTGAAAATCAAAATCACTCATCCAAATATCACCTAACTTATCGAATTTATCAATTTCTTCTTTGGAAAAGTCAATTAATAGACCTTTTTCAACATTTGATGATTTTTCCCCATTCGACTTGAAGAAATTACCGCCAATTTCAGAATAACCACACCAAGTGTATCCACTACAATAATCACTCATGTTAATCCAAGCGCTTTCTGCCTCACCATCTATATTTTCAGCTCGCATTGTTTTATGAGGTGGAATGATTGCATGCTTCAAAACTAATTTGTTGTTGAAAAAAGTTTTAAATTCTTCTATTGTTTTTATATTTTTATATCTCCTTTTTGACTTAAATTCATTTTCAAAATTAACTTTATCTAATTGGCCGCAATGTCTAAAACCAGAGTTAAACCATAATAATGTATGATTGTCTTCATCATGAATATGACCTGGATGATTAGAACAAATTTCTTTTGACTTGAACTTTTTTTCGAATTTCACATCCGAATGTCTTTCAGAATCAGGAGTTATAAATCCAATGGATGCCAGAAAGTGGTCATTAAAAGAATATTCTTCGTCACCGGATAACACTAACGATAGCCAAAATAATTCTTTATCACCATAAACTCTTGACTGAACTGGTAAATGAAAATTTAGTTGAGACATGATTAAAGGTTGACCGAAATGTTTTAATCTGTTTAATATAACCAATCCACTTTCCATATAATGATTCATACCTTTAAAAAATCCTCTATTTAATGAGTAATCCGTCACCTGAGGAATATTGAATAGCATTGTATCCAAATTGGAGGGCATCAATTTCTTAAAGAAGGTTATATCGTGACTTGGCCTGTACTCCACTGCACTTCTGTCTTTATAAAACATTGTACCAGTTTTTAAATATTTTGGTAAGTTGAAGAAAAATTCAGGATCCTCCAAAATTACGGTGTCTGCGTCAAGTAGAATCATTTCTTCAAATGAATTAAATAAAGTTGCTACAATTTTATTTGCAAATCCTGCGAATTTACCGTGATAGTCAGATCTGATTGTATCTGATGCATTGACAAACCATAAATCTTGTTTTGGAAAACTATGAAACTCTGATCTACTTTCAGTAACTAATCGATCCTTCGATTCTTTGGATAAACCTGAAATAAAAACAATTTGAATTGGTAATTCATTATATAATGCTCTTAGTAATCTGATTAGTCTAATTGTAAGGTCTAAATGGCTATCCGAAATTGTTAATACTATTCCCTTGCCATTCAATTGGTTCTTGAAATCATTTAAAAAACAAGTCTTGCCATTATTAAACAAGGATAATGATTTTCTTTTTCTAAGTTTTGGATTTGGATGTTTAAATTTGGGGAACTTATGAAACTTGCCATCCCATCTCTCATACTTTGGTAACTTAAAATCTAGCCATGGATATAATTTTGACTCAATCTCATTACATGACTCTATTTTGTTAATACTGACCTGAGATTTTACGTCCTCACTATCCAACGTCACTTTGTCCACTATTGACTTTTGTTCTCGGATAAAGGCTGCATTGTCCGCCTTCTCATGAAAATTATCAAAAGTTATAAAGCACTTATTGAACACTTTTAAATGTGTCAAGTAATCATGCATGACTTGTTCATCATGCTTAATATTCTCCCAAACCTTATAGTAACTTTCTTTGATTCCCTGTTTAACCATATCATCAACTTCCTTATCAGGATTTTTCTCTTTCCATTCTTTAACCTTGTCTTTTTCATATTCTTTGTATGTTTTAAAATCATTTCTATTGTGTTTGAACTTGAGATTTGGATCAGTCAACCAGTTCGGATCATTGATAAACAAGTGTTTGAAATATAAATCGCATCTTTCCTGATAGTTATAGTTCTTCAAAATATTAATTAATGTCTCTGTCTCAAACATATCATTATACGCTTCCGACCTTATATCTATACTCTGCAAACCTTCATTCTTGGGATACTCGTTCGATAACATTAATTCAAATGCTTCATTGTCAATACTGCTTTCAATGGACTCCAATATGTGATATACCTTCACCCAATACCATAAACCAATAACCCATATTAGAATACATAAGCGGATAGTTAAGGTCCTATATGTTCGAAAACTCAATCGATTTTTTGGCCAAGACATATTGCAATGCCTTACAATTTATGTCCGAAATTTATGCTAAATGTTCAAGCAATTTCTTTAGAATAGATCTAGGATCGCCTAAGAATCTGCGAACCACTCAAAAGTAAACAAAATTAATAAGTTGACAATTTCCTAAAAAGTTAAAAGAAGAATTTTCTACACGTGGTTGAATTATATGTGATTACTATATATCTGTCAATATAAATATTGCCTTTTGTACCTAAAACGTCGATCAAGCAAGCTTCACATTCCAGAAGACAGAATTCAAAGCATCACGTGACATAGATACATATATATATTAATGTATGTCGTTTCTGACTAGCCTTCATGACATATATTCAAATAAATCATTAAAGCATGTGGATATGTTTGGGCACGAGCTGGTGGTCATTCAGTGTAGATGTTAGATAAGACCAGTCTGGTAGGCGTATGTCATGGCACCTAATTGAGCGTGAGGTAAAGTCGCTAGATTCGGATGCGACCCTATCTAGTGCATTTGTTCTCTATTTTAGGCCAACATAGCTCAAGTCTGAATTCACCTCATCGAAGTAGTCTGAACTAAAATAGATTTGCACAGTACGAGGTTATTTGAACAGTCTACAAAAAAGATATTAAAGTTTTTCCGGGATGCTTTAACAGATATTTCATCAACAAGAGCAATCGAAGCAGCAGTATACATTTGGCTCAATTAGGCTATTGCTGTGGATGAGTGTAGCGATCATGATTTGAATTGGGCGCATTTGGGCTAGCAGTTGCTCTCAATTGTTGTTGCTAGTGATGCTGTTACTAGTGAAGCCACGATTATATTACCATGTTCTGAGCATAGTATTATGAGCACGGTGGCTCAATTTGTATTTCTGAGTTAGCCTAACTGGTACAGGTGCAGTACCAGCACAAGCGAATCAGAAATTGTATTTCTTTGGAATCATGAGCACAGTCATACTCACTAACAGAAGCGTTAGATAGACAGTTCACTGTCGGTCTTCCTCAGTGAACATTATTTCCGATGTTGCACTTGCCACACGCGAATGAGTACCAGCAGCTTGAATCACTAGATATGCACAAAGCTCTAAACATAGTGTATATAATAGTGTTCCTGAAAGGTATTGTTCTTGAATTTCCATTTGCGGCATTGAATAAGTGTGATCTTAGTGGTTCTGACTAGCGATACACTTGCGTCTGTTTTCTCTGACAACCATAAACAACGGTGTTCCACCGAAAATCTTTGGCTCTGGTCAAGCTGCAGTAGCACTTGGGCACTTCTTCAGCTTCTAAATCGTCTTTGCCTTAAACTATTAATTAACTGCCACCACTGATTGTTCTTGATCGGTACTCGGATTTGAATCTATCTGATGATCACGCAACATTTAGCAACTAGTCAGCTGTAACCGTATTGTCCAATTATCGTTAATCTTTACAGGAACGATCTCCTTGATTTCTTGCACCTACACTACCTTGCTATATTCTATAACCACAATACTGCTCTATTTGAGTTGATAGAATGTCTCCTGCATATAAAAGTCGTTATCTTTGTTCCGATGCCGTTGCTTTCTTTTTTTACGATACAGATAACAATTAGTTTTGGCATTAATCATATCTCAGATAGCCTATTTCAGTAGAACAGGTTTACAAAGACAACTTACATTTATGCAAGTTTTAATGCATCACTTCAACGAATCAGATCTCTATTATCCTGCTAATATTGTTTGGAGACTATTGACGAGGGGTGATAAACATATTTCTTTATCCTATGGAGCTAGCTTATATGCCTGACACCGATAAAAAAAGCCGCTTACAATTTATGCAAGAAGAAGTCTCGGTATGGTTAATCTATGTGATACAGACATGGAGATCCACTGATATTCCTCTATTTGGATGATCAATTTAAACTTCGGAGTTGGACAATTTAATGTAATTGAGAAAGAGGAGATTAAGATCTTGATAATTAAAAAATCACACCGGAAAGCCAAGATTCATAATCATATCGTGATGGCTCCGCATCTTTGTATCAAAAGCGAGAACCAATAATTTTCTCAGACAAGTGAGTTCTTATCATGTTGAAATCTGCTTCACAAGAAATACGCCTTAGGAATACACTAAAGACTTGTGCTCTCAGATGTCGCATCTATCTACAAACTACACCGGATGGTGAAATACGACCAATGATGTGCGTCTAAGAAAAGGAAATGGTTATACGATTCAGAATAAGAAATCATTTAGTAAAAAGAAATCACAAGCGTTTACAATCTCGAACACAATTGACCGGAACTCTTAATCCTATCAGTAAGCCAATCCAATTTCACACGGCAATTTTTTCGTTCTTTGATAAGATGACAAGCTGAGTATTAGAGATGCCCCAAATTTGGTGGTAAACTGATAAGAGAAAATTGCCCTATTGTAGCTCTATCATCTGAGGCTGAATTTCATTTATTTCGTTTAACAACAGAATGATATATATATTGATGGTTTTCTAACTATATAATCCAAAAGATATTTTTCTCTACAATCTAATTTAAAAATTTTGTAACTCAATTATGCCAGAAAAAGAGTTAGAGTATATTAGGTCAAGAGAAGCAGTTGACGGTTCATCAAATGAAAAAGCGGGTGGAATTTACGTCGATGCTTTCGATAAAACTGACAGTAATCCTGAATTAAAAGGTTGGGCTAAATTTGTAGATTCATTCAAGAGAGTTGACGATGACGATTTAGGTCTTGATCCAAATCTTACAGAAGCAGAAAAAATTGCTGTTAAGACTGCTAACTCTCCATTGAGTCGTTCGTTGAAAAATAGGTATGTATTTAGTAAAGTCGAGGAGGTTAAGTTTGTGAATTATGAATACTAACAATTTTCATAGACATTTACAAATGATTGCTATTGGTGGCTCTATTGGTACCGGTTTATTCGTTGGTAGTGGTTCTTCCTTAAGAACCGGTGGTCCAGCAGGTGTTTTAATTGCTTATTCTTTGATTGGTAGTATGATGTATTGTACTGTTCAATCTTTAGGTGAATTGGCTATCACTTTCCCAGTTTCTGGTGCTTTCGTTACCTATAACACTAGATTTATTGACCCTTCATGGGGTTTCGCTATGGCTTGGAATTACGCTTTACAATGGTTAATCATCTTACCTTTGGAAATCGTTGCTGCTGCTATTACTATTAAATTTTGGAATTCATCCATAAATTCAGCTGCGTTTGTCGTTATCTTTTTCGTGTTAATTGTAAGTATTAATTTCTTTGGTGTTAGAGGTTATGGTGAAGCTGAATTTATTTTCTCTGCCGTCAAAGTACTCGCAGTTACTGGATTCATTATTTTAGGTATTGTCTTAGTTTGTGGAGGTGGTCCACGTGGTGGTTATTTAGGAGGTAGATATTGGCATGACCCTGGTGCTTTTGCTCATGGTTTCAAAGGTGTTTGTTCAGTGTTTGTTACTGCTGCATTTGCCTTTTCTGGTACTGAATTAGTCGGTTTAGCTGCCGCCGAATCTGCCAATCCAAGAAAATCTTTACCAAAAGCTACAAAACAAGTCTTCTGGAGAATTACTTTATTCTACATTATTTCATTGACCTTGGTTGGTTTATTGGTCAGATATGATGATGCAAGATTAATCGGATCTTCATCAGTTGATGCAGCCGCTTCTCCATTCGTTATTGCTATCAAAAATGGTGGTATTAACGGTTTGCCAAGTGTTATGAATGTTGTTATAATGATCGCGGTTTTGTCAGTTGGTAACTCCTCTGTTTTTGGATCTTCGAGAACTTTAGCTGCCTTAGCAGCTTCTGGGCAAGCTCCAAAGATTTTTGGTTACATTGACAAATCAGGTCGTCCATTGGTAGGTATTATTACTCAATGTATCTTCGGTTTATTATGTTTCCTTGCTGCTTCTCCAAAAGAAGGTGACATTTTCAACTGGATGTTGGCTCTTAGTGGTCTTTCAGCATTATTTACTTGGACTTCAATTAATATTTGTCATATTCGTTTCAGACGTGCATTAGCAGCTAAGGGTAGAGATACTTCCGAAATTACCTTCACTTCTCAAGTTGGTGTTTATGGTTCTATTTACGGTGCTGGTTTGAACATTTTGGTTTTAATAGCTCAGTTCTGGATTGCATTATTCCCAATTGGAGAATCACCAGATGCTACTACCTTCTTTGAAAATTATTTGTCATTTCCAGTCATTCTTGCTTTCTACATCGGTCATAAGCTCTGGACTAAAAATTGGAAATTATTCATAAGAGCACAAGATATTGATATTGATACTGGTAGAAGAGAATTAGATCTCGATTTAGTCAAACAAGAAATTGCTGAAGAAAAAGCTTATATTGCTTCGTTACCATTTTATAAAAGAGCTTACAACTTCTGGTGTTAAGTTAGACATTGAATACTTCAGTTCTCATTTAGTTCTTTATATACAAGTTTAATTTGTAATTATTTATTAATTTAATTCATTATATTCTCCTTTAATAGATCTGCAAATTTATATCTTTTTAGAGAGTTTAACCTCATCCTACCACGTTAGGTAGTATCAACTAAGAATAATCAGAAGAACCTCAAGTATAAATCTTAGTATTTACAGCGGTATTCTTACCGAAATGCAATGGCCACCTTCTAATATTTAAAGTAAATGAAGAAAAATTTGAAATTCATAAAAATACTAGAACAAAAATTATTTTAAACAGACTTTAGTATGTTATGAATCCCCTAGAAAAAATTAGACTCTTTAATATCTATAATTAGTTGCCTCTTATAATACCATTTCTTATAAATATATCCAATACTCAATAACAAAGCACCTATAAATAAGTAGGTAAAGAAGCTTGACGACTCATCGACAATTTCTTCATATATTGGCTCTTCTAAATTATCTTTAACATTTGATTTGTCATCTTTAGGCAGTTGTTGTAAACTATCGTTATTTTTAACCACAATTATACGGATATCGCTAATAAAAATTTTGTCAACTGGCTGATCATTCTTTCCAGTGTTAATATTATTTAATTCCTCTAAAACACTAAAACCATCAATTAATTGGCCAAACACTACATGTTTTCCATTTAGCCAAAAGCAGTCTTGCGTTGTAGTTATAAAAAATTGTGCCCCGTTAGTATCTGGTCCACTATTCGCCATTGACAACCTACCCAACTTATTATGCTTGATAGCGAAATTTTCATCTTCAAATTTTCCTTCGTTATAAATTGAATACCCCCCAGTACCTGCATTATACTGAAAATCTCCTCCTTGGGCCATAAAGTCCTTTATTATTCTATGAAACGTAACCTCTTTATATCCATAACCGTATGTCATATTCGACAAATGAACAAAATTATTAACAGTGCGTGGGACCGTCAAACCAAACAATCCCAAAGCCAATTCTCCAATTCTATGGGTTGAAGGACTTGAAGATGCTCCATCCAAGCTCATTTTCGAGATTTCAAATACAACTTTATGTGTTATCTCCGGATCACCCTCTAAAAATTGAGCTTCTTCAGTCGTCAATTGATCCAATGAATGTCCAACATTTTTTGGAATTGTAGCAGCAAATACCAAAAACGAGAACAAAAGAGCACACCTAACTAAGCCTTTAATCAGCATGATTGGTACAGAACTATTAGCTCAAGGAGTACAAGCAGATAATTAAAGTAATATACCCATTGATAGACTTCCTTGGATGCCCCATAATGAATCACATGACCTAAAAGAACACAAAATCTTCCCAACTTCAAAGTTGATTTTTAGAAGTAATAGTGGCAATTTGTTTATACAACATATAGTATCAATTGAATATTAAGATTTAAAATTGATACTTTATATATAAGAATAATAATATACCATGAATGGAATTTCTGTTGATATTAATCATTTAAAAAAAGGGGAAGTCAATTTGGGTACTTCAATTATGGCAGTTACGTTTAAAGAAGGTGTCATATTAGGAGCAGATTCACGTACCACTACAGGATCATATATTGCAAATAGAGTTACAGATAAATTGACTCAAATTCATGACACTATATATTGTTGTCGTTCCGGATCAGCAGCAGACACACAAGCGGTGGCTGATATTGTTAAGTATCATTTACAGGTTTATTCATCACAATTGCCAGTTGGTGAGAAGCCATCTACTGAAGTAGCTGCTAACGTTTTCCAAGAGTTATGCTATAATAATAAAGACAGCTTGACTGCAGGCATTATTTGCGCCGGATATGATAAGAAGAGTAAAGGAAGTGTCTATCTGATTCCAATTGGTGGTTCAATACATAAACAAGAGTATGCAATTGCAGGTTCTGGTTCTAGTTTCATTTACGGTTGGTGTAACGAACATTTTAAGCAAAACATGGAAAAAGATGAATGTATAGACTTTATTAAAACTGCGTTATCAGAAGCTATTAAATGGGATGGTTCATCAGGAGGTGTCATTAGAATTGTTGTCCTAACGGAGAAAGGCGTAGAAAGATTTATTTTTTACCCTGAAGAATATCAAAAGTAATTTATATATTCATAAGATACATAAGATAAACTTAATAAAAATTTATTTAATTCGAGTGGCTGGGTCCGTAGAGAAACGTTGCTTTAAAGTAATTACATATAAAACTATAATGAGACTGAGAATTAACCAAATTAACAATTACAATCAGAATATTCAAGGTAATACGAGTTAAAGTAAACAAGAATATTAACAATTTTTTGAACTATAAACATTAAAATACTTAAACTAATATTTGCCCCATTTCCATAGCGATTCACCAGAATTAACTAACTCATTTTCATTTTCGCTGTACAAAGAACTTTGTCAAGACCTTGAGCAACGACAGCATATAAATAGAAGAAAAAGTCATTTGGATCAAAGCCCTTATTTAATTTCTCTTGCATTTCTTTCAAGGTGTCTTTTGATATTGTGTCTTTAACAGTCAACTTCACGTTATGCGTCTTTTCATATCTTTCCACAATGTCCTTCAATGAGACGACATCAGACTGGATTCTAACCTTGTTAGGAATCTTGGATGGGCCAATTGATGACAAAGAAGCAACGGTTTTACCAATGTCTTCCAATTGACTAACTGCAAATTTAGTTTCTGGAGACTGTCTGTAAGTAACTGTTTTCAGCTCAGGATCAATACCAGCATGACCAACAACCTCGTATAAAAAGAGATCTGGGATTGCAAACAATGAAGTATGAACATCAACAACCTTAATACAACCATCACCGAGATTCTTACTGTGTGCATTCTTCATAGGTAAGAATCCTGGTGCATATTCTGCAACTTTATCCATTTGATAACCAAATTGAGAAGGAATGAATAATTTTGGTTTAACAACCCTTGCTAGCGGTCCATAACAGCAAACGTTTTTGGATCTGGTCCAAGCAATTCAATAATCACGTCGGTGCCTTTCAACTTATCAGCTAACTTGTACACTTCAGATTCTTCTAATGAGCTCTTAATATATTGAATTTTATCAGTTGATGGTCTATCTTCTGCTTACAGCTTTAATAGGGAATTGGAACTTTTCATCAAAGAGATCCGATTCAAAAGCCTCTAAAACTGGTTTACCTAACAAACTTGATATTCCAAAAATTGCGACAGATGGTTTGTAGGACATTATGTGTTTTACACTAAGTAGTTAATCCAATGAGAATTAATGGAATTTAGTTATTGAATAATGATCACTCAAAAAAATCAAACTAAGTTTAATAGAGCTTGATTGATAGATTAAAACAATTAAATTCTTATCCAAGTTGAACTGCCTACCTTTCATATTGCGAAGAGGCCTTACAATCATCTACATGTACATATAAGCTTATAAAAGTTATGTTGATGATTTAAACGATAAAGTATTCATTATTAATTGATTTTAAGCAATAGGGTAAATTTATTTGTAAGAAGTATGGGAGCGATACATAAGGGTTCACCTATAAAATGAAATCAGATAACTTATGATTACTAATATGAGAAGGCAACCAAAATTAAAGTGGGAATTGTCGCAAAAAACTATTTTTGTAGAAGTTTTTCAGAATTTGAATTATGTTGATGCCAAATATATAACTAAGGAGAGAAGACTTTGTAACAACATGGTTGATAGCTTTAGCCTTTGCGCTAATATAATCTAACGATGGCTCTTCAATTGATTTAAGTAATTGAGAATGGTCATCCTTAGAAATGACAACGTAATTGAAATTGCCTGCTTTTGAACTAATATAATCTAACGATGGATTATTAGCTAATTATGATAGGGATTTATAATCTTCATCCGAAATAACAATATAATCCTTTTCTTTAGCTTTTAATATAATATAATCTAAATTAGGTTCCTCTAATGACTCCAATAATCCATTATAATGAATAGCCTTGACCACTTTATAACCTTTAGTGTCATATTCTCTATTTATTATGTATAATCGTACTAGTAGACTATTACGTTATTCATTTAAGATACTAAGCTGTGTTGTTAGTTATAATTGTAAGCTAAGTTAATGAAAGATTATCGATAGGATCCACATTGCCAATAGTTGCGGCTCCTTCGTGTTACTACGGACAGTAAGTAGCTACAGTTTATATATTATAAACTGTAGCATTCATTCTAAGTTTATTTTAAAGATATGTGAGAGATATACACTAGTAATAAAATAAAATCTGAATTAGACAAGAGCTAACCACCAAAGCTGCGCACTGTATTACTATATACATCGAGGAGATGAAGAGCCGCTAGGCGTGCTCGGTAACACGCTAAATGTGAATCATAAAAAATAGAGATAGAGATAGTAGAAGCGACAATTACAGAGTCTACCCAATGAATCGTAAGCAAAGAATCCTGTGAAATATCATATGACATTGTTGTGGCAGTATTTTATCCTTCTGGAAGGCTACCTAAACGGTATCTAAAAGACTAAGATATGTTCTGTCTCCAGTTATACGAGGTGACACGGTTTACAATGTGTTCAGAAGTGTGTTTAGAGTGTATTTAGGTGAAAAAAATAACAACTTAACATGTAGTTAGCAAATTAATAACTAGTACGGTTCGTTTTACTAGTGTGTTGAAATGAGGGAGATACAGTTAATCCCAAATACAAAACACACCTCTTATAATAGGATGTCGCATTTTCAAATCCAAAAATTCGGCCTCTATCGAAATCGAAGTCTTAGTCAATAGGAGAAAATTCACACAAATTTTTTCGGAAATTCGTAACTTGATAATGGCATGTTTTAAGTGGTATTGGTGAATTCGCTATACATTATATATAAATTCTGTATTCACTATAAAAGTTTACTTATAAGTAACTAAGAGAATTCGCAAGCGGAGCAGTGAGAATTCGTGGAAGAAATGTAAATTAGTCGCCTTGGAAAACAATATCAATGGGTACTACCAGTAAAATAAGATCGTCTGATGGGCTCCAAGAAGTCACAACCACTATGAGTTGAATTCGTTACCCGAATTCGCAGAATTCGCCCTTAAAGTGGTGCTTTTTCTAAGCAAGTAGAGAAGCAGTTAACAGAGTGCTGAATTGAGTTTTGTATATATTCAAGAGGCATGGAATTAGCTGCTTCTGTTATTCTTTCAGTCAATGTTTCCTTTCCCAAATGCTTTTCTCTTTTAAGTTTGTTCTTCACAAGGTACCAGAATTGTTCAATGGGATTCAACTCTGGAGAAAATGGTGGGAGGTAGAGAACCCGGTATCCATGAGCAGAGACAATTCTGCTGATACTTGGATTCTTATGGATGCTAGCATTGTCCATAACTAAGTAGACATTCTTCAAAATAGGGTGCTTATCAAGACATTCCATGGAAGAGAAATTGCTTATAATGACCAGTTACTGTTCCGGTGGTTGCTTTCTCTTCCTCCTGATCGCTGACCTTTCTCTTCTTGTTTTGAGTAGGTGCTCTAGGTTTTCTAAGACTTAATTGAACCACACCATAGTAACATACAGCACCCAAAGTTGTTCGATTTTCTGCTCTTGTGAATGGAGTATTCACTACAGGTGTTGTTCCTTTAGGAGCCCACCCTCCTGATCATTTCATATTGATATTAAAAGCAGCTTCGTCAATAAACACACAATTAGAGAGATAATCCACATCTGATTCGATGACTTGGGTTACATACTCGAATCTTTGCTGAAGCTTGGCCAAAGAGTTTCTTTCAACGCTTTCCTTGCTTACCAATTTGAAAGAAAGGGCACACTCGTCCTTCACGAACCTATGCAAAGAAGACTTACTCACACTTAATACATCAAAGGACTCGCAGAGGGCACTCATCATGTCATTGATAGAGGAAGAAGGATTTTCGTCTACGAAATCTTTTAATCCTTATGTTCGTCTCTCAACTTAGGCTTTTGATTACCCTTTAGCTTAGGGAGAGGGAGTTCTTCAGTTTCCGATTCTTTGAACTCTCTGACCCACCTCTGAGCCGTACGACTCAGAATTCCCACCGATCTTGCGATAGAGGAAATCGATGCCCCAGGTTTTTCAATCCATTCAGAGAAAAAAGCTTCCCTATCTTGAAGAGAGTAGATACGATACCGTCTGGTCAAGTGAACAGGTTCATCTTCATCTTTGATTTCGTTCAGTTTCTTATCTTTCTTACTTACTAGAGGTTTGTCAACTTCCATATTTGCACGATGCCTTTCAATTTCACAGTATTTGTCCAAATTGGTCAAAGTTTCCAATGGCAAACAATCTGACATGTCAACATCATCAAGTATGGGTTCTCCTCGCTCATTCACAAGGTTGTTATCCCCATCGTCGAATACAAACCTATAGTTCATAGTGAGTTCTAGTGGGAATTTCACCCTGTCGCGAACTGGGTTTGCTCACTTTAGAGTTACACTCCTCCTTAATCTGTTCTCATAACTAGATTTAGGTCCCCATGATACATATCTTCGATAATGTAGCATGCGCAGGTTTTTACTCCAATCGAGTAAAGTACTCATTCGCTAGTGACGGTATGTCATCCTCGGAAGAAGTTCCTATACTTTACTTTCTTGTTTCAGGGTTTGTATGGATTGTATTTCGTAACGGGCTGATCTGTTAGTGATCTAAACACCTCGAGAAAAGGGACAATAATACGAGTTAAATAAAGGTAATCACAAAGAATAAAATAAAAGGTAATGTAAATTGAATAAAGTAGTTAAATTGGTTAATTTCTAAATACAAGATACAAGTCACATTTGAATCATCAATGTAGAATGCGGGTAATCCTCATTCGACATTTCCAGCGTGGGTAATAATTCAGCTCTAGGGCGAGCTTCGTACTAGATTCTCGCTAGAATGGTGCGATGCGAGCTCAAAATGTGTTAAAGCTTCACACTTTACCACAGCGCCAATTTTGAATGCCGTGCCCACAGTATGTAATTTAAATATATATTTTGATGCAAGGGACGATATTATTTTGCCGGTAGAAGGGATTGGTTTTGTTTTCCAATGCGACTAAATTATTCTGCTACGAATTTTGCTGCTACCCTTGCATGTTTGTTTCATCCTCTACCATCAAAATTTAGTTATCTTAGCGTGAATTTTCATATAGTGGAAAGAAATTATTCGTCATTCATATAATGTAGTGTTGGTTAGCCATCATTCAGTCAGCAGACGAAAAAAGGAATTCTATTCCGTGTATTTTTAATCCACTGACTGTGAATTCTGTATCGATGAAAAGCGAATTTCCGATTTTCAAGTATCAAGGTAACTACTATAAATGTGGAATAGTAGACCTATTTAAAATTGATTATAAAAGGCCAAATTTTTGTCAATGAGATATATATAGTAAACGATTTGTTATAATTGATAGGAAGTATCAGACCTATTAATCATACGATAGTAATAAAATCTACTAAACTCTTAAACTTAAACTTATATTATATATCTAAGTTTTTACCTACAAGCCAAGAGTTCATATGAATAAAGGAGTGATTCACTGGTTATAGATTCACTTGTTATAGAAACACTAATAAGAGATTCATTAGTTACAAATTTACTAATAAAGTATTGACTGACAAAGTATTCACTAATAAAGTATTCACTAATATTTACTATATTAACTAGTTAAACTCATCAATGACAGATTTGAAATACATATGACAAACTGAGGGCTTATATCGTTGGCTAAAGTCGAGCGTGGTCTTTGAATGAAATAGTTATTCTTACTAAGACGTTGAGATGGTGAATATATTCAGCTATTAAAGTGAATTATTGACTAAAGAAACAACTAACAGGAAATTCATCCTCTATTTATACTTATCTGGAGCTCAACAAAACGATTCCAATTCTGAACACCAATTCAAAATGGAAATAAATGGATTATTTTTTTGAATAGAATCCTGGTTATAACTTAAGTGATTGATTAAAATAAAAGTTTGTTTATATAATAGAAGTATAAAATATAGATAAATATCTAAGAACGAAAGCGAGGATATAAATAAGGTAAATATCCCTTAAAATAAGAAATGTAATAAAAGAATGCATAAATAAAACAATAGCATAAAAGCTTACCGCAAAAAAGGTAGTGCTAATACCGAGTGAGAAGGACTCACATTACGCTCAAGCAGACCCTTACTAGATTGAGTCACATTCATTATCCACCCCACCATAGCCGTTATAATAGTATTCGCCTACTATATTTGAGTCTATTGCAGGGCCTTTCCGGTCATGACTCGCGGCCAAACAACCCTTAGGTGCGATCGCATAACACCTAGCATCGTTGGTGCACGGCTGAACTTGACTAACAAATTCTGATTGCACACCCGGACCTATCTGGGATTCCATCTTATTCTCCTGGTCCCTGAGTATCTCACTATAATATGGATTCATACCATACGCTGAATAAGAGAACCAAGCCCCGTCCTGATACCTCTTCTTAATATCGACGGTGTCGTTACGCACATACGCTACTAATGCTGCAGCGGACTCGGATACCGTACCATTAACCACCACAGTCGTCATTAACATACCTTCATGATTATACGTCCAGACAGTATGATTCGACGTACTAGTGCCGTCATATCTCTTAGTTCTGTCGGACTCCGTGTGTTCCACCTCAACCTGAGAGATATAAGTAATGTTACTGGATAGGTCACCTGGTATACTCTCTAATTCATCTGCCGTAGTTGCGAAGTGGTCCAAGTCATGGTGGAACATGAACCCGCCAACTTCTATAGACGCGATATGCTCTCTATCCAAGTCTCTCTTCTCACCTGCAGTACCCGACCCCTTCCACCATTCCCAAGCATTGACACCTCCATAGACCGACAACCCGGCGCTTGCAGAACCACAAAGTGATGCCACAATGAAATCGCCGGCCTCTCCAACAAATGGTAATACCGCTGGCCCAAGCGGTCCGAAAGCAAGTCCAAAGGTCAACGAAGCGAAGAATGTCGTTCCAGCAGTCGTAAATATAGCCTTCACTGAAGCACGTTGTACTAAAGATAAATCTGCATTCTCACTGACTGTCAACCCATTTCCAGGTTTGTTGGGTATGATACTGAGATCAGTACCAGTTACATCTGCATTATCCCCAACGGACTGAACTTAAGGAATTACAGCACCATTATCACTCAGAGCTGCATTCCACATGGCACTCCAGATGACGATACCGGCACCAGCAACTACCAAACAGTTGAGCAATACCATACAGGTTAAGATCTTTCTCGTTCGAGGAGACAAATCTATGACACGTCTGTGATTTATAGAGCTTTCTTTATCCATGGGCGGCACGAATTTACCAGGCTGGTCAAATTGTTTTTCGAGTATACTTAAGTGCGAAATCTTATTTACATAAGGAAATACTGTATTTAACCAAATTAACTTACGAAATAATTTTGAAATAACTTTAATGAGTGTAATCTATTTTTGGAGCGAAATCAAAGAGCTATAATTTAATTGATTTAATTGTTACACAAAAAATATCGAAAAATAAACAATTCGTGTTCTTACTGAATTAAGACAAACTTGGTCATTTAGAGGAAGTAAAAGTCGTAACAAGGTTTCCGTAGGTGAACCTGTGGAAGGATCACTACAGTTATTAATTCTTGCCAGCGCTTAATTGGCGGGAACTACAAATGATATTAAAAGAAGTTGGTATCAAAAGAAAGTGGGTGTGGCCCTACATCTAGTGGCTTTCTTGACAGGAAAGTTTAAACGATCGTAAATTTTACTAATATGGTAATAAGATGATTTTCGATAAAAATAGTGGATTCTAATGATATTATACTATTTGTAATAAGCTAGCTAAGGGAAATTACCTTAGATTGGGTAAAAACGTATATTCTTAACTAGCTAAAGTTGTAATAGTATCCCTGAAGGGGAGTAGGGTCATAAATACTTAAGGATATCAGAATAAGAGGGTTTATGATGTAACGTGCCATAATGATACATTCCAGATTACAAGGGTATCATCCTCAATAAGCTTGGAATATTACACTATTCTGTTGATTATACTGAGTTAATCAAGCTTGTTGCAGATACCTGAGATGTTTGATTTTTATATTTAGTTATTTTACTAAGACCAAGTATCTATCTTGTATCAATATGTACGTCCTGAAATTTTTCATTCACATTTTCGTCATCTTTATTCAATTTTATCACCCGGACATTCCTCAGCTTTTTTCATTCGTGTCTTGACCAATTTACTTGATTCTTACCTTTAAAATGAGGATGTCGCATTACACTCATTTTAAATTCACTTTTGCTCTACATTAATTTCGAAGGCTTCGCACTTTACCACAACCCCTAAATTCGTACGAGAAAAAGGCAGCTTGGGTGAACTGAGAATTTCTGGGATTAGGCACGCGAATTAGAGGAAATTTGGTACGAATTTAGGTCGAGCGTGAGGCGAATTCTGCCCTGGAGACAGGGCGAATTTAAGGCTAGTCAACTGCGATAACCTCGATGTTGAAAAACGAATACTCTTCTCACTAACTAGATTTCTACCAATTCAGTTTGGGGAATTTTACTTATAATTTTCACGAATAATTGAATCTTCAATCTCCCATTTTACACTTATATAAACGAATTAAAAAATTGAAAGTATGACTTGTAACTTACTGTGCTACGAATTTTTTTAAATTAAGAGCGAACTTGAATAACCCCCAAGCAACCATTTTAAATGTCGCGACGACATAATCTTGCTTGGAGAGGTGGGAATTCTATTTGGGATTAACTGTATGTCTCGACCGATATCTGACTGATTCCGAAGGTGTTACTCAACTCCACCGATAACCGAAAAACGGGTGTGAAAAAGTGTACTCTATATATTAGTCATAGCGAATGCTATATGCTGAAAACTATATAAACTCAACTAACTTAAAATATTTGGAACTAATTGATTATCAACAAAAATGACACAAGCTCCGTTAGATTCTTCGAAATTAGAAATAACCAAAACCACAACTCCAAAAGAAAAATTACCAAATGATCAATTAGTGTTCGGTAAAACATTTACTGACCATATGTTGGAAGTTGAATGGACTGAAGAAAAAGGATGGGGAACACCAAAAATTTCACCATATCATAATTTATCATTAGATCCATCGACAGTTGTTTTCCAT